>CAMZMU010000050.1:41360844-41499095 GCA_947311845.1 Poa pratensis | reverse complement strand
CGAGCCAAGTTTTTGTATTAGGTCTGGGAAGAGAGACAGTTTGCAGCCGCCTGCCAAATGTGTTTAGAGAATCGACAGTCGAACAGAATGTGCCTAGCTGTTTCTGTCTCTGGTTGGCACGTCAGAGGGTTATGGGGCCAACCCCTGATGCAAGGCGATCCAAAGTCCATAGTCTGCTCTGAACGGCCAAAAGCAAAGAAGCGACACTTTGGTGGGGCCCCAAGTTTTCCAGACATCCTCGAACGAGCATGGCGCGAAGACCAAAAACTGAGCCATGTATGCGGAGAGCCAGCTGGTCGGCAGGGGTTGGCCCATAGGTCCGGGCAGGGAGAGCCAGCTGGCAGCCGAGGCCAAATGCGTTTTAGAGAATCGACTAGTCGAACGGAATGTGCCTAGATGTCTCTGGTTGGCAACACCAGAGCTGGCACAGGGTTATGGGGCCAACCCCAGGCAAGGCGATTCAAAGTTGTCCATAATCGGTTCTGAACGGCCAACAAACGAAGGAGCGACACTTTTGTGGCGCCCAAGTTTTCCAGACATCCCTCGAACGAGCATGGCGCATAGACCAAAAACTGAGGCATGATGCAGAGCCCGCCGTGTAGCAGCCGTTTATAGATAGGGACCAAGAGATAGAGTCGTTGATGTCCGGATCCAAAGTAATTTTCTGCAAGAGCTCCGAAAGGTTGACGAAGTGCGTGAAGTGGTCAACAATGAAGTGTTGAACTGAAATATCCATGATTCAGGTTAGGTTGTGAAGAGCATGTGAACATCTCCTCTTGCGCTTGGACACTTTGAAAGATTAGTGACACGATGGATTTCGAGTGACCCCATTTAGCAGGAAGAAGACTGGAAAGATGCCTTCAGGCCATTTGCAATTGTGACCTCGGTTGCTGCATTGGACAGATCCATCATTCTTCGCCTCTTTTAGATGGTGATTAGCCTTTATCTTCGTTCACACAAGTTAACAACTACAGGTAGACTACATACGGTGAAGTGAAGGTACAGTGCAACATAAACAAGGGGGACACAATTGTCGTGCATTTGGTGGCCACATTTAAGTACGTGTGTACGTCGTTGACCAAACGACGCAGAGCGAGCAGTAGTAGTATTGTCGCTATCCACTACGTACTGACGTACATTTCCAATTTCTTCGCCTTTTTTTAGATGGTGATTCGCCTTTTTATCTTCGGTCACACAAGTTACTAACCAGGTAGACCACGTACGGTGAAGTGAAGGTACAGTGCAACATAAACAAGGGGGACACAATTGTCGTGCATTCTGGTGGCCACATTTAAGTACGTGTGTACGTCGTTGACCAAACGACGCAGAGCGAGTAGTAGTAGTATTGTCGCTATCCACTACGTACTGACGTACATTTCCAATTTCTTCGCCTTTTTTTAGATGGTGATTCGCCTTTTATCTTCGGTCACACAAGTTACTAATCAGGTAGACCACGTACGGTGAAGTGAAGGTACAGTGCAACATAAACAAGGGGGACACAATTGTCATGCATTCTGGTGGCCACATTTAAGTACGTGTGTACGTCGTTGACCAAACGACGCAGAGCGAGCAGTAGTAGTATTGTCGCTATCCACTACGTACTGACGTACATTTCCAATTTCTTCGCCTTTTTTAGATGGTGATTCGCCTTTTTATTTTCGGTCACACAAGTTACTAACCAGGTAGACCACGTACGGTGAAGTGAAGGTACAGTGCAACAAAACAAGGGGGACACAATTGTCGTGCATTCTGGTGGCCACATTTAAGTACGTGTGTACGTCGTTGACCAAACGACGCAGAGCGAGCAGTAGTAGTATTGTCGCTATCCACTACGTACTGACGTACATTTCCAATTTCTTCGCCTTTTTTAGATGGTGATTCGCCTTTTTATCTTCGGTCACACAGTTACTAACCAGGAAGACCACGTATGGTGAAGTGAAGGTACAGTGCAACATAAACAAGGGGGACACAATTGTCGTGCATTCTGGTGGCCACATTTAAGTACGTGTGTACGTCGTTGACCAAACGACGCAGAGCGAGCAGCAGTAGTATTGTCGCTATCCACTACGTACTGACGTACATTTCCAATTTCTTCGCCTTTTTTTAGATGGTGATTCGCCTTTTTATCTTCGGTCACACAAGTTACTAACCAGGTAGACCACGTACGGTGAAGTGAAGGTACAGTGCAACATAAACAAGGGGGACACAATTGTCGTGCATTCTGGTGGCCACATTTAAGTACGGTGTACGTCGTTGACCAAACGACGCAGAGCGAGCAGTAGTAGTATAGTCGCTATCCACTACGTACTGACGTACGTATACCAAGTTAAATATTAAGCAGCCTACTATAAGAAATACTTTGGGTACAAGAACTTTATTTAGCCTACGTATACGTACATACATCTGTCTTCATGATTGAACAGTTTCGTTAACTGCGCTTCGTCAAAGCTAATATTCAGCGTGTGAAGTGCAACAATGGCGACTAGGTGACTAATTAGTCGGCACTATACGGTGCTTTAGCGTGACATAGATACATCTGGCGGTCCTTTGCGAAGTGTCAACTGGATTAGCAGCGACGCGAGGGACACAAATGTGTGTGAGTAGTGTTGGGAACCAGTATCCTTCGGCGCGTAGAAGCCCAATTTTTGAGGCAAAATGTTTGACTCGTTACATCAATCAAGAAGAGATAATTACATATTTAATTATCGGAAAACCGGGCGAAAACCTATACAACACGCGCAAAACCAATTTGGGCACCGCCGGCCGGTCTGACTACTGACACAAACACGAGACGACGTCGCCGAGAGACCTCTATCAGAATGCCCGCAAGTGATACCTTCATTACTTCTCCTCGAGCAAGTGACTCCGACTTCTTACCACCTATCGGAACCTCACCACAACCACAACATGAAGCATGCATTGGCCTATGCCAAACAACCAATCAACAAGCTTAAGTGACAACTGACAAGGCATCCGATTTCAAGGGTGGACGACGAAAAGGAAAATGCAGGGCGCGCGCCGCAAAGGATCACCAAAGTCAACGTCCATCACCGGTCATCGTCGCCACTTGGGCAACATCTCAGAGTCTGCCCCTCCTCCTTGTGCTCCTTATGACCACGGCAAAATGGAGAGGAGCATACATCACAATTGGTGAAGGTAGATCATCCAGCTCTTCCTCATTGGCAAAATTCTTAGGCACAAATTCTTAGACCGCACCTCCGACGAGGCAAATCACGCATGAGCTGGAGTCAAACGTTGCCAATCTATGGAGCCAAACTGAATCGAAACCACCAAATATCAAGTTTGTTTTTTACTTAAAGTGATTTTATCCTTCCCCTTTTGAGCCGCATCATCTAAATGACCCTCCTCTTGAGGTTTTGGACTAGCATCCGCATCAGGTGCATGCATTTTAAACATCATGCCAACTCGATTATGCGCAATGACACACTGATCGATGTTGTGTTAATTGTCTCTTTGTTGATGTGATGAAAGCATATCCATTTGAAATGAAATGTAAAGTAGTGAGACATTGATGTGAGAGACCACAAACGGGTATCGGATCCAGCTTTTAGGGGTCTACTAGAACCCTCTAGGGGTCTACTAGAACCGAGGCTTTTTCACTCCCAGATTTCTTCTCTCTCTCTCTCGTCTCCAAAAGCTGATTTTTTATGAGATATTGGGACTCTAGTGGAGATGTTCTAATTGTGGATCTTCTTATGACCAAACATTCTTGTTTTGGCACACTTTTATTCCATAGTGGAACACCTTTTTTTCTAGATAGTGAGATATACCAATTTGACCGATTATATATGTGTCGGTACAATTTATATATCTGATCTCGAACTAGCTAGTAGTTTTGGCTATAGAGGCATTTTAAAGGGACGTTTTGCCTGTAGAGCTACAGGCCTATGACAAGAAAAGCTGGATGGGCAAAGAAAGATGCATATAGTGTGTGGACAGGTTTGGTACGTTTAGCTTATCTCAATTTCATTCTGTAATGAGGCATAGGGCGCGTAGCACGAGCTACCATACCCACCATCACTTTCAGGGGCTTATTTTGCTACACCACCGCCGGGACAGTACCGCAAATAGAACCAGCAGGATATAATATCGAGTGATGTCTACTGTCTAGTAATCAAGCTATATTAAAGCTGTGTTTAGAGGCATATTAAAGTGGTGTTAGTTAGAGGCTAATGAATTTAGAGTTCCTTATTTTACTGCTAGCTTGATGCAAGTTAAACTATAATTATCTTTCCCTAAAATAAAAAAACTTATAATTATCTTTTACGTTTCAAGTCTAATTTTCAAGAAAGCGACAGCAATATAAAATGCAACACGAGTGATTAGCACCTCAAACCGGATGCTCTATGTGTGGAAAGGTTTGAATTGTACACGCCATGTGCTAATCATTTAAACATATGTTCATCAATAGCTTGTCGATTTTTTTCATAACCCCCCACATACCAGTCCAATGCGCCTTACAACCACTCTGATAGACCGCTTAAAACACTCCATCAGGTAAAAACAAACATTTTATCTCTCTAAAAAACAATCCTTTTAGAAGAAAAAAAATTACTCCAATAGACCCTCTAAACCACCTCCAAAAAAGGTGTAAAGTATCTAGCATCTAAATCTAGGGGAGAGGGACTGTTTTTTCACATGGTACTACCCCTCATTTTTTGGCGAGAAAGAATACTTCTCATGTTTCCCTCTCGCTCGCTATACGCCGTAGCAGGGCTCACCGTGCTGCCTCTTTGCGCCTCCAAACTGCCGTAGTTGGGTCATTGTAGGACCCGCAAACCATTCTCCACGTCTATGCAATGTCGAGTCATCGTCGGCTCGACTCCCATGTCATCACACCATTGGGGACGAAGAGGCCGACGTCGGCGGTCTCTCTAGCCTTAGACGATGTCTACATATGCTACTACAGGCTGCGTCCCAAAATCCTGACGCCGTCCCAAAAATTCCGCACGTCCACCTTGACATTCTATGTGCTTTCAAAGTCGTTTCACGAAAAAAGACAGTTTTGTGTCGTGTCTAAAAAGACAAAAAATTGTGCCAAACAGGTTTTTCACAAGACATTTTTTTTTCTTTTTACACAAGACACAGAAAATCTCGGTTTCCCGCAAAACTTGGGATGCACACATATAATGTAAGGATGTACGCGTATAATTATTGTTCGAAATTTATTACATTTAAAAAAATTATTTGCGATGGCAGGATCATATGATTTCATTTGGTAAAGTGAATTTCCCTATACAAGTGCACTACATACATGTAAAGTTTCGTGCTAAATGGCTTTTATGGTGCTGGGTGAGATTAAAACAAAATCACTAGCCACATGGGATTTAAAAATGTATTGTTAGAGGATTTAATTTTCACACAGTACAGATACTAGTTCTTAACGAAAATTTACACGTATGTTGAACACTTTGATATGCTCCTGGCTAAAATTTACATTATTTTTTTTTGTTATTTAACTATTTTTTTACGAATTTCCTACTAGAGCCAAGTTGAATTTGTGTATTTTTCCGTTAAATACGGCATGCGGCAGGTAATACACGCTTTAACCGTGGCTCTTCACTTAACTAATCATATTCGCTTCAACAGAGAAGAAACAATCACACGTGCGGCGTGGACAATCCTGACGAGGTTAATTCCGTAATTTCACCAAAGCAAGCAGACCTTCTCTTCGTGCCACGTTTTCTCTCCAGAGAATGGGAGACTGGCAGCGTTCCGGCTAGGATCCGAGGATTTGGGTATACTGTATCCATACAATCACCAAAACGTCACGCAACACGTGATAATTGTGGGCCACCTGCCACGCCGGTCCCACATGTCAATGGGGCCAAGAGCGACGTGACGTATGTGTCCCCGTCGAGGAGCCACCGCACGATTCTTCTTGTCTCGTATCCCCCGGAGATTCATTACTTTGCTGCAGCTCATCTAAAGAGTACTGTATAATCATGGGGGTGCTAGGGCCTTCCTCAGAGTTTAGCCAATTTGGACCGTAGATAAGGATCTCCATGCGATCTCAGCCGTCCATCTCCTAGCGTTCCCCCATCGGCCGATCATTTGCTACTTGCCCGGACGTTACCCGAGTCGCTGCCAGTGGCCCCGATTTTTTCAGGGACCCGCGTGTCAGCGTGTGGGGTGGATCTCACCCACGTGAGCACACCGCGAGGGCATCAGGGCGCGGTGGCAGGGGTCGTGGTTCGACCGAACTCCAGGGGTAGATTCGTCTTTTCACGTCTAGGCCATGGCGATGGGACGGCGGCCGTACGCGCGTGGCGGAGCCGGAGGCGACGTCGGGTACGGGAGCTACAGGCGGTGCCCCGACGAGCTCAAAGCGCCCTACTCCGCCACTTCCTTCACCCGAGCCTCGAGACGAGGATGAAGCCGGACCTCAGCTGGTTCCCGCGCCTTCTCCTACCCAGATCCGCTCCCTTGCTGAGACGCTCGGTCTCTCCTTCGTCTGCAGCCCGCGACGTTAGCAGCAGGATGGAGACACATCTGTGGGAGCGCCGCCATGGATCGGTGCTCGGCCCAGGTTCCTGGGGGAGGATGACGTCCAGCAGGCAGCAGCCCGTCGTCCTGTCACCATGGACTCATCTGCATCTTCCCTCCTAGCTAATGCTGATGGCTCGCAACAACATGCATGTGACGTTCGGCGCATGTGAGTTCACTTCAATCTCTATCCTCTCATTTAATTTCTTAATTTCTATGGTGGTCAGCTAGGCTTTGGTGTTGTAGCGCCCCGACCTGACTGCTATACAGTGATACTGTGTCCCCGGTTATCCGATACCACCAGACACACTATCAAAGCATAATAGAGAGATCAAGACTTGTGGAACAACTGGCACATCACAGACTCTACGACACAAATCATATAGTTCAACTCTTATAATAGAGAAGGATAGCAAATGACAACCAGAGGTCACAGACCCAACATTACAACAAGCGGAAGCAAATTAAGTTGTTCTGAACAACAAGAACCAAATTATGGCCTAAGAGGCCTACAGATAAACATCCAGCGCCAGCTGTTTCGGGATGTCCCAAGCTGCCACCTGGGAACCCCAGACTACTCGTCGACGTCCACAAAGAACCCACCTTCGAGGTCGGTGAAGTCCTACTCTGAAACAAAACAAACGACGTTGAGTTCGACGAACTCGCAAGATTAAATATAGAGTTTTAGCTCGATGAGGCTTTCAAGGTTTTATGACTGTTTTGCATAAAGCTGATTTTATTTAATAAAAACATACTCCATGGCATCGACTAATCAGAATAGTTTTCAAAAGGGGTAAGAGGTGACTCTTTTATTTGATCACCTTTCTCAACATCAACCACCATCATCAACCACAGTACCTGTTCATCAAAGGCACCTCCCCGAATCACCCTCGAGAAAGCTCACCTTTCAATCTTGAGTGGTACCTCTAGTACCCAGTTTTTAATCATTCCGTTAAAGTTATTCTATGATCTTACCTTCACTTCCCAAGTTCGTCCATAACCGCGGACACGGCTTTTCGAAAAGATTTACCCTGCAGGGGTGTACAATGTTTACCACGCGTACCGTCCGGCCCATTACCTGATCATTAGCTCTCTTCCTTGGAAAGCTGGCTGGGTGGGAGCGGTGTCGACTTCTCCCTCGTTAAGGACTAACCCAGGATCATCAGTGAGGACGGAGCAGCAATCCAACACACTGCCCCGTGGCCACTCATTTTCCTAAACACCACCATCCTCATCTCAGTTCATCCCACCATCATCACGCATGCGCAAATGGAAGCCCGAACTAGAGGACCCTTGCTAGTCCCGCCCGAATTATTTAGTCTATGAGGGTTCCTGCAATTGCATAGGCCTCATGCATGGTTGCACACTCAGTTTTGATTCAAGAGGTATAGAACTCGCACCTAGGCGGCGAGAACGAGACAAAGCACCACAACCACAGTGGCCTCTCATCCCCACCTTTAAGCATTTTATTATCCGTCACCACAATTTCTCCACCATCATTCTCATCTCATCACCTGTTTCCAACATGAACCATCCATCGTATAGCTATGCAATTAAACTAAGCATGGCTAAGCATCAACATAGCATAGTAAGTATCTCGGCCAACAATACAATCCTATGGAAAATAGGAGGGAAACAGGTATTGGCATCGAAATCTTAATGCAACTATAGGATACTCTAATCCAATAAAATTGACATTTGGAACCGCATGCAATATTATAGTGGAGAAAATATTTGCGGAAATATAGGATAAGACATGCTCAGAGGGGGGATTACGCTTGCCTGGCTCAACGTGCTGGTAGTACGGGTCGTCGGGGTATTGCGGTGTAACCCCGGCTGCTTGATCTATCGTAGCACAAAACACGGGAAGAAACAATCAATCACCACACATGCTTCACAAATGCGATGCACAAACACAGGATGACATGACATTTTAAATCCCCGGGAGGAGGATGATTCAACTATTCGAATTAAACGGAGTTCGGGTGCTTAGGGGGCGCATCCCGGATATACCGTGAATTTAGGTCATGAATCATCTTACTTGTTGATTACGGTAGTCGAAACCCTAGGATATAACTTGTAGATGCTATGGCATGATCATGTGGGAGATGCAGGTTTTGGCGATTTAATAAACATGATAACCATTTAAACGGTTGGTTCACACATTTCCGGACATTTGGGTATCTTACACGCATTTCTCGGATGCACCGTTAAAACGTTATTACATTTATAAACCCCCTTTTAATTATGCCTTGGTTGAATGTAGTTCCCACACAGTACCATATTTAACCAAATTAAAAAGAACAGGGAAATTCTTTTGGTACTGGACCAAATCGGAAATTCCGATTCTTTCCCCAATCGGAATATCCGATCGAACTCTGGACCAGAAATTTGGCTAAGGACTCGAGCCCACACGTACTGGCACAACTCGGAAAATCCGAATTCTTCAGTTTCGGATTATCCGATCAACACCTAGGTTCGAAAAATTCGGCTAAGGACCAAACGCGAGATCGCACTGGAAACGTTCGGATTATCCGGTCGAGATTGACTCGGAATATCTGACGCGTGTGCACGAACGAGACGCTCTGGTGAGCTCACACGAATTCGAGGCTACGGCCCGCGATCGAACGAGAACAGGGCAGGGGAAGGTTCACCAGCTCACCCTGAAGGCGCAGGCGAAGACGGCGAGGTCGGGGACGCAGCAACGGCGGCGAAATCGTCCGGCGAAGCAGCGGCGGTGGCCGGCGAAGGACGTGGCGGCGACGGCGATTCCGGGAGCTTCGGCTCGATTCCGGCGGTGGAGAAGTAGAGGAGGACACGGCGGAGCGTTTCCCCCAGGCGGTAGTGCTCGGCGTGGTCTACGGCAGCGGGGAGCGGCGGTCAAACGCGGCGGCCATGGCGCTCAGGTGCGCGCTCGTGGGTAGAGAAGAAAAGGGGGAGCAGGGAGCAGGTGCGCGAGGAGGGAGGAGCAGGTGGAGCTCGGGGTGGTGTGCTCTCCTTGCAGGTTAGAGGCAGAGGGGAGGGGGCCCTGCGCGGCGTGCAGCGTGGGCGCGGCCACGGCGACGGCATGGCGACAGTGGCAAGGAGAGAGAAGACGACGGCAAATCTCAGAGACCCCCTGCAACTTTTGATTTTAACACGGATTGGTCCTCTTCCTCTTTTAAATTAAAACCTTTTAAACCCAGCACTTTTCAGTGATTTAATTAGAGCACTTAAACATTTTAGAAAATTATGAAATAATTTGTGTGGCCTTTTCATATCATGTGGAAACTCCACAAAAATTGGCGCCTCCAAATAAAATGTTTTGAACCACTTTTGTTTAGAGAGGTGGGATATGGCATTTTGCTAAATTCAAAATTGTTGCTCCTTTATTATTTTTAGAGCAAGTGCAAAATATTATTTTGGAGCTCTTGGAACTTCCTTGACAAATATAAGAGGTCAAAGTATTTTTGTTTTGAAATTTTGAGTGCCTTCCTTAATTTAAAAGTTGTAGAAGCACATTAGGCAATTTGGTTTTTTAAATGTTGCCAAACCTCCACAATTCCCTAGCAACAACCACAATTCCCTAGCAACAATTCCCTAGCAACAACATGATGCATGGATGCCATGATGCAAACAACACAAAAGCGGAAAAATTACACGGGTTTTTAGGTTCTCAACTTCGGGCTGTTACAATTCTACCCCCCTTACAGGAATCTCGTCCCAAGATTCTAAGGTTGCGGAAAGAAATCGGGATACTCCTCACGAAGACTAGACTCTCTTTCCCAAGTTGCTTCTTCCTCGGAATGGTGAGACCACTGAACTTTGAGGAACTTGGTCTTGTTACGGGTCTTCCTTTCGGCTTCATCCAGGACACGGATAGGATGCTCGCGATAGGTAAGATCTTCCTGGAGATCCAGCTCCTCATGATTGACCCCATGGATAGGATCTTTGAAACACCGGCGAAGTTGAGAGACATGAAACACATCATGTACATTCGGGAATATGACCGGTAATTCCAACTTATAAGAAAGATCTCCTCGCTTGGCCAGAACGGTGAAGGGCCAACATAGCGAGGGGCCAATTTCCCTTTGATACCGAAGCGGCGAACGCCACGAAGGGGAGAGACGCGGAGATAAGCTTTATCACCAATTTCATAGTGAATTTCCTGATGGTGCTTATCATAGTAGCTCTTTGCCTAGACTGAGCAATCTTCAGATTCTCCCGTATGATTCTAACCTTCTCCTCAGCTTCATTGATAATATCTGGACCAAAGAGTGCCCTCTCTCCGGTCTCAGACCAATTTAGAGGAGTGCGGCATTTTCTTCCATAGAGAACCTCAAATGGAGCCATGCCCAGACTAGCTTGATAGCTATTGTTGTAGGAGAATTCCGCGAAAGGAGGTACTTTTCCCAATCCTTGCCAAAAGAGATTACACATGCCCTAAGCATGTCTTCCAAAACTTGGTTCACTCTTTCGGTCTGACCATCAGTTTGAGGATGGAACGCGGTGCTGAAGTTAAGACGAGTTCCCATAGCAGTTTGGAAACTAGTCCAAAACTTGGAGGTGAATAGGCTTCCACGATCAGAAATTATCTTCTTGGGAATGCCGTGAAGGACGACGATACGAGAGGTATACAGGTCTGCCAACTTGGCAGTGTAATGTCCACACGAACGGGGAGGAAGTGAGCCACTTTTGATAGTCGATCAATGATGACCCAAATGGCATCATGTCCCTTTGGAGACTTCGGCAGACCAGTAATGAAGTCCATACCAATTTCATCCCATTTCCACTCGGGAATAGCAATAGGGTGAAGAGTGCCGGCAGGCCTTTGATGTTCAGCCTTTACCCGTCGACAGGTGTCGCATTCAGCAACATACCTAGCAATTTCTCGTTTCATCCGAGTCCACCAGAATTGTGGCCGAAGGTCTTGGTACATTTTGGTACTACCGGGATGAATAGAGAGAGGAGATTCATGAGCTTCTTGGAGGATCAACTCCCTCAATTTTCGTTTCTTTGGCACTACCAAGCGGTCACCAAAATAAACAACTCCAGATTCATTGACAGAAAAGCATTTGGCCTTCCCGCTAGCAATGTTCTCCTTGATTTTTAGAATACCCTTGTCACGCTTTTGAGCATCCTTAATCTGGTCTACAAGAGTAGATTTGATCTCCAGATTTGCAAGGTAGCTGGAGGGAACAATTTCCAGGTTCAAACGGGCGAACTCTTCATGAGAGCAGGTTGGGCCTCTCAATCATCAGATTGTTGCAATAGGACTTCCGACTCAGCGCGTCAGCCACGACGTTTGCTTTGCCGGGTTCAGACTCACATCATAGTCCTTGATTAACTCCAACCAACGCCTTTGCCTGAGATTTAAATCCGGCTGGGTGAAGAGGTACTTCAGACTCTTGTGATCCGAGAAGATCTCGCAACGGTTACCAAACAGGTATGGTCTCCATTGCTTCAAAGCATAGACCACAGCGGCAAGCTCTAGATCATGAGTTGGGTAGTTGTGCTCATGCGGCTTCAATTGGCGAGAAGCATACGCCACCACATGGCCATCTTGCATTAGCACACAGCCCAAACCTTGCAGAGAGGCGTCACAGAAGACGACGAAATCCTTGCTTGTGTCCGGCAGGACAAGCACAGGAGCGGAGTGAGTTTGGCTTTCAGTGTTTTGAAGCTCTCTTCAGCTTCGGCCACCATACGAACTTTTTATCCTTCTTGAGAAGGTCAGTCAGGGCCTTGGCTATCTTGGAGAAACCTTCGATGAATCGGCGGTAGTAACCCGCCAATCCGAGAAAGCTACGATGTCCTTGACTGACATTGGAGTTTTCCAATCCAAAATGGACTGAATCTTGTCGGGAATGATAGCCACACCATTAGCGGATATCACATGACCAAGGAAGACAAGATTATCCAACCAAAACTCACACTTGGAGAACTTGGCATAGAGGCGGTGTTCTCGAAGTCTTGTCAGAACCAACGAAGATGTTCCTCATGCTCTTCATTGGTTTTGGAATAGATGAGGATGTCATCAATGTAAATGACGACAAACTTATCAAGATAATCCATGAAGATGGAGTTCATGAGCCTCATGAAAGTAGCTGGAGCATTTGTGAGACCAAAGGACATGACGGTATACTCATATGAGCCATAGCGAGTAACAAATGCCGTCTTTGGATATCCTCCTTTCTGATTTTTATCTGATGGTAGCCTGACCTCAGATCCATCTTGGAGAATACGTTGCACCAGCTAACTGATCCAACAGATCATTGATGCGAGGAATAGGATACTTGTTCTTGATTGTCACCGCATTCAACGGTCGATAGTCAGAGACTAGACGAGGCACGGTAGAATCTCTCTTCTTGACAAAGAGTACCGGACAACCCCAAGGTGAACTGCTAGGCTGGATGAAATCCTTTGCTAACAGCTGATCAATTTGCTCTTTCAACAGAGCCAACTCTTCCACCGGCATACGGTAGGGCTTCTTGGAAATTGGAGCAGTACCGGGAAGTAGATCTATGACAAACTCCACACTTCGGTCAGGAGGCATGCCAGGCAATTCTTCCGGGAACACATCCGGGAAGTCACACACCACGTGTATGTCCTGGATTTCAGGAGGGGATTCGCCTTCCATAAAGCAAAGGAGAATCTCAGGTGAGTTGGGTATGATGAGGATGGAGGCCTTGATAGTGCAGACCAATACTTCACACTGTCACCGGAAGAATTGGTCACGGTGACGGTCTTGGCAGCACAGTCGAGATTAGCCTGGTATTTGGCTAGCCAGTTCATGCCCATATGACATCAATGCCACTTGACCTCAGAGCTACCAAAGCGAAGGAAAAGAGTAGTAACCGATAGTAATCTGGACTTCAGGAGTAACCCCATCGGTTTGCCATTTGGAGCCAGGAGTGGAGATCTCCAAGGGACGTCTCATTTTCTCGAACGGTATTTTGTGGTCTTTTGCAAAAGCTATGGATATGAATGAATGCGATGCTCCAGAGTCAAACAAAACTAGCTGAATTGCCGTTGATTCGTAACTCACCCATGAGAACGCCGGGGTCCTCTTCAGCTTCTTCAGCAGAGATGTGGTTCAGGCGACCACGCACAATAGGTCCAGCCTTGCCAGCTGGGGTGGCAGGGGCTCGTGCAGGAGTTACGCGAGAGGTGCCTTCTGGGGGCACTCCCTGGAGTAGTGGCCAGCCTGGCCACAGGTGTAGCAAGTGACTCCAGGTGGAGCAGGTAGCATAGGACGGTACCCACTCCCGCCTACCCCAAGTGTCGAAGTAGTGGGGCGCGGAGGTGGTGGCCTGTATCCTGCGGCTCTTGGCATGAATGGAGCACGAGGTACGGCGCTGTAGGGACAAACACCCTGCGCTTCTTGCTCTCAGAACCCGAGGAACTCTGGTGGTCCCCGTGTGCGGGCCTCTTGGAAGCCTCAAGTTCCTTTCTTCCTTGCTCGAGAGTAAAAGCCTGGTTGAACAGCTCCTGGTAGGTCTGGAACCTGAAGGGCAACAACTCATAGCGGAGCTGCGGCGAGACCCTTGCGGAACAGCTCTTGCTTGTCAGCATCATTGGTCACGTCCCTTGGGGCGTAACGAGAGAGATGGTTGAACTCACGACCATAAGTGCGGAGGTCCATCCGTCCCTGTTGCAAATCCAGGAACTCCCTCCTCTTCAAGTCCATGATCGGCTGGGGAATGTACTCCGCACGGAAGGCAGTGCGGAAATCAGCCCAGGTGAAGACATGGTTGGCTGGAAACAAAGCCACATGGCTCTCCCACCAACAGCCAGCAGCACCAACCAGAGGTAGGTGGCAAAGTTGACTTGCTCAGCCACTGGGACATGCAGCGCGGAGAACTTGCGCTCCAAAGCACGAAGCCAATCATCAGCTTCCAGTGGCTCCTTAGCATCAGCAAAGGTGGGTGGCTGCGAGCGCAGGAACTCAGTGAGAGTGTTGCACTCGTTCCTCCGTGCATTCTGCTGCACCAACTGCTCAAGCAAGCGCTCATTGCGCCCACGGTTCTCCTCAATGGCCATCAAGACCTGAGCCATCGAGGGTGGTGGCGGCAGATCATCCTCATCATCATTGTGGTTACCGCGACCTCCGCGGCCTCCACGGCCTCCTCGAGCCATTCTGGAGATTTGACAATGACACAGTTAGTATCTTTCTCCGAATGGTCGAACAATAGCATTAGCGTCTACACAAGTACACAGACTAGGGACGATAATACATTGTGCAAAAAAACAAGGAATCAACAAGATAGAACTTGGGTCAAAGATCAGCATCATGTGCTACTAGTGAGAGTTAAGAAATCACAACTTAACACACTCTAGTTGACACAATCCGGGACCTTATGTTCAAGTCCGTGGGTTAAAACCCAAAAAAGCAATTGATTAGACTCGGTAGAAACATCTGAGTTGATTTGGGATTGCAACGCAGCGGGAGCAACTGGACACATAACACTAAAGGTCGAACCCCACCCACGTTTCTAATATTTTACTTCAAAAACAGGATCACGTGGAGTAAAACTTTAAACTCAAATCGAGGTAAGATTGCTCCGAGATTAGAGGGTAACCAGATAAGGAGTAAAAAGAATCCTAAGATGGTTTTCACAACTCATTTTTAGGTTAAAAATATTTTCACAAACACTAGACTCAACATCGACCAGTAGAAGGGTTTCCTACAGGCAGTACTGCTCTGATACCAACTTGTAGCGCCCCGACCCGACTGCTATACAGTGATACTGTGTCCCCGGTTATCCGATACCACCAGACACACTATCAAAGCATAATAGAGAGATCAAGACTTGTGGAACAACTGGCACATCACAGACTCTACGACACAAATCATATAGTTCAACTCTTATAATAGAGAAAGATAGCAAATGACAACCAGAGGTCACAGACCCAACATTACAACAAGCGGAAGCAAATTAAGTTGTTCTAAACAACAAGAACCAAATTATGGCCTAAGAGGCCTACAGATAAACATCCAGCGCCAGCTGTTCCGGGATGTCCCAAGCTGCCACCTGGGAACCCCAGACTACTCGTCGACGTCCACAAAGAACCCACCTTCGAGGTCGGTGAAGTCCTCCTCTGAAACAAAACAAACGACGTTGAGTTCGACGAACTCGCAAGATTAATATATAGAGCTTTAGCTCGATGAGGCTTTCAAGTTTTATGGCTGTTTTGCATAAAGCTGATTTTATTTATAAAAACATAACTCAATGGCATCGACTAATCAGAATATTTTCAAAAGGGTAAGAGGTGACTCTTTTCTTTGATCACCTTTCTCAACATCAACCACCATCATCAACCACAGTACCTGTTCATCAAAGGCACCTCCCCGAATCACCCTCGAGGAAGCTCACCTTTCAATCTTGAGTGGTACCTCTAGTACCCAGTTTTTAATCATTCCGTTAAAGTTATTCTATGATCTTACCTTCACTTCCCAAGTTCGTCCATAACCGCGGACACGGCTTTTCGAAAAGATTTACCCTGCAGGGGTGTACAATGTTTGCCACGCGTACCGTCCGGCCCATTACCTGATCATTAGCTCTCTTCCTTGGAAAGCTGGCTGGGTGGGAGCGGTGTCGACTTCTCCCTCGTTAAGGACTAACCCAGGATCATCAGTGAGGACGGAGCAGCGATCCAACACACTGCCCCGTGGCCACTCATTTTCCTAAACACCACCATCCTCATCTCAGTTCATCCCACCATCATCACGCACGCGCAAATGGAAGCCCGAACTAGAGGACCCTGGCTAGTCCCGCCCGAGTTATTTAGTCTATGAGGGTTCCAGCAATTGCATAGGCCTCACGCATGGTTGCACGCTCAGTCTTGGTTCAAGAGGTATAGAACTCGCACCTAGGCGGCGAGAACGAGACAAAGCACCACAACCACAGTGGCCTCTCATCCCCACCTTTAAGCATTTTATTATCCGTCACCACAATTTCTCCACCATCATTCTCATCTCATCACCTGTTTCCAACATGAACCATCCATCGTATAGCTATGCAATTAACTAAGCATGGCTAAGCATCAACATAGCATAGTAAGTATCTCGGCCAACAATACAATCATATGGATAATAGGAGGGAAACAGGTATTGGCATCAGAATCTTAATGCAACTATAGGATACTCTAATCCAATAAAATTGACATTTGGAACCGCATGCAATATTATAGTGGAGAAAATATTTGCGGAAATATAGGATAAGACATGCTCAGAGGGGGGATTACGCTTGCCTGGCTCAACGTGCTGGTAGTACGGGTCGTCGGGGTATTGCGGTGTAACCCCGGCTGCTTGATCTATCGTAGCACAAAACACGGGAAGAAACAATCAATCACCACACATGCTTCACAAATGCGATACACAAACACAGGATGACATGACATTTTAAATCCCCGGGAGGAGGATGATTCAATTATTCGAATTAAACGGAGTTCGGGTGCTTAGGGGGCGCATCCCGGATATACCGTGAATTTAGGTCATGAATCATCTTACTTGTTGATTACGGTAGTCGAAACCCTAGGATATAACTTGTAGATGCTATGGCATGATCATGTGGGAGATGCAGGTTTTGGCGATTTAATAAACATGATAACCATTTAAACGGTTGGTTCACACATTTCCGGACATTTGGGTATCTTACACGCATTTCTCGGATGCACCGTTAAAACGTTATTACATTTATAAACCACCTTTTAATTATGCCTTGGTTGAATGTATGTAACATCCCAAAATTGTAACCCAGCTTTATTAGTCAAAAATGTGGGTCAACAAAAACTTTTGTGTGTTTGTTTGATTATGGTTGTTTGATTTGTTGTTTGCTCTAAATAAAAATTTGAAGAAAAGAAAAGAAATAAAAGAAGTGCCAAAAACCCTAAAATAATGTGACAAGTGTCACCCTAAATCTCCAAGTGAGAATTCAAGTTTTCTTCCAAACAAAAATTCAGTGGAGAAATCTTGATCCCTCTCATTTTATCCCTAATACTTTTCCCCCTCTTTATTTCAAATTATATTCAAAATTCCATTTTCAAAATTTCCAAATGTTTCTTTAACTTTGGAAATCATCAAGATCACCAAGCTACACTTCCAAAATAAATACCCCAGTGGTACCACAAACCTTGACAAATCATTTTGAAACAAACTATGAAAATAAATTTCAGAAAATCCAATTTTGGATTTGGTTCGGGAATAAGGTCGAACACCTGCTGATCACCACTGTGTTCTTCCCTAAAACCGAAAATCCAATCCAAAATTCGAGCTCAATTCGGTGCAATCCCGTGCCATTAGTGTTTCCACTCCCTCACCTCACCTCACTCACTCAAAGGACGATGAAGAGACGTGCTCGTTGACCCAGAGGAAGCAAGCCGAAGCTCCACGCCATTGCCGTCCTCAGAGCTCTGCCGCACGGGTCGTCTCCGTGGAGAGAGCAGACGCAACGCTGAGGCGACGCCGCGCCGTGTCCACCGCACTCCACGCATCCCTCTGCTTCTGCCCGACGAGACCACACCGCCGCAGAAGCCCTCTGGCGTGCACACCGTCCGTGCCAGAGCACGCCGCGCGTCATGGCGACGCCGAGGTCAACGGAGAGCACCGCACGCCTCTGCGCTGCCCCGCCTCACCCCTCTGGTTCCGTCACCTCCACCGCGTCGTATGCGAGCCCCCCCTGCCCCTCTGATGCACCGCACGCACTCTACCCGACCCCAGCGCACGCGCCGGAGCACGCCGATCGCCATGGCCGGCCGAGCACGGCATCGACGCTCGCGCGCCACCCCTGTCCCCCTCGACCACCCGACCACTTCTGCAGCATCCCCTAGCTCCCCGCAACCCCTCTGGCACCCCCAGCCGGACCCAGCACCTCTCCTTCCCTCACTCCACCACCGTGCCATGGGGCACCGAACGCCTCCACCCGCTATAAAAAGCACCCCGCACCCCCTCTCTTCTCCACACATCGCCACCACTTCCCCCTCACACCCCTCACACCCGTGCATCGCCAGGAGGGCGAGCACGCCACCACAGCCACCGTGCACAAGCTCGGCTGTGCACTGCCGCACCGAAGAAGAGGTCGATCACGGCCGCGCCGTGCCACTCTTCCCCTCTCTCTTCCCTGCACCGCAACAGCCTCACCATTACCACCGCACCCTCCCGCACTCACTCCCTCCTTGTTTCGTGCCCAGAAGCGACGCAGGGGACTCGCCGGAGTTGGAGCACGGCCGAGGAAGCTGCGGAGCTCGCCGCCGACGAACCGGACCGCCCCAGCAAGCACCAGTCCTCCAGCGACCTTCCCCGAACCTCCGCCGTCGATCCACGTCCTCGCCGCTTCCAACCGAGCCCCCTAGGTGAGCCCTTGAACCACCTCGCCGTCGCCGGAGCCCCGGCGCCACCAGGAAATGGTCGTCGCCGTTGTCATCGCTCCTTAGCCGTAGGATTAGAAATCAACGGCTACGTACCGGTTCGTTTAATTAGACACTGACTGGTGGACCCCACCCGTCAGCGTTTTAAACTTAAACCCGCGCGCGAGACGTTTTCCGTTGAGTCACTGACGAGCGGACCCCACCCGTCAGGGATCTCAACATTATCCAGTAAATTAGGGTTTTAGAATTTAAATCTCCTCTGAATTTCAGTACTGGACACCACTTTGAAATTCATTATCTCGAGAATTAGGAATCCAAATAAATCAAACTCAAATGTTCTGGAAAGCTTATGAAATTCTTTAACTCACCAAAGTGGTCTCATCCCATTTAGATAAATAATAAAAGCTTAATAATAAAAATGCTCCAGAAGGTTTGAAACACCAAACCATTTGTTTCTGGAGTTATATTAGTCCAAATGACTTGAAACCAATTTTGGTAGCTTTGTATTAGGATCCTTTAGCTCCCCAAATTTTGGTAGAATTAATTGAGTAGTGTAAAATCCTTAGCTTTGGTTGAACTTCAGTGCACCCTTCTGCACTAAACCAATTAGTGTGATTAATAGTAGGTCCAATTAAACTAAACCAATTTTGTTAGGTCACATACCAAGGTTAGTTACCCTAAAAGGATTTAATTTTTGAGCAATAACTTGGTAGCTAAAACTTGATTAAAGTCCTTCTGAACTAAAACAAATGTGTAGGGAGTTTGGTAACTCCAAATGACCCCAATCCAATTGGGTGGTCTTCTACACATCAGTAGCTATCCATAGAATTTTAGTTTGAAATTTTGTGACCAACATAGATTAAATGGTGAATTAATTGGTGTACAACTAGTTCTGCCTTAGTTTGAAAACAATTAAATAAAGATTAATTCAATTAAATTAAAACCACCTTGTGTTGCTTGATGTGTGCAGTAGCTAATTGTAGCATTTGTGATTGTAATGATGTGATGATGCTTGAGTTAGAGTAGTAATTGTTTGTCTTGCTTGTTTAACGTTTAGACGATACCGTTGACGGATTTATCGAAGAAGGAGGTTTCGTTGAACCCGAAGATCAGGACCAGTACCACTGTGTTGAACAAGGCAAGCTACTTCACTGAGCTTGCATTTATATACATCTATTTTAGTCTCAAGAGTTATTCCAAGGAATCAATGATTTTAGAAAAATCCCTTTTGCAAAATACCTGAAAACTATTTTGCCACCTTATGTAGAAGTATAAAGTAGTTATTTAAAACTATAAGTTGGGAAAAACAATGTTTTTCAAAACTCCTTTGAAGGTACTTGGATGAAGGTGAAATGCCGAAAGGTCGGTATTAAGTTGGAAAATGGTGGTGTTGTTTTGGAAAAGTGCACATTGTGTCCTAACACTATGGCGACCAACCAATAACCGGTGCGACCACATTTACCCACATATGGGCAAGGGCGTAGTCATATAATTTGCTCGTGTTAGTACTGGATGCCTCAATAACGAGGATAACCTCGTTCCATGAGGGGATGGTCTGAGGACCTACCCCCTGACCTGGGTCCTCTTAATAGAAGTCTACCGGAAGCCGGTATGAGCGTAAAGGAGAAAGAGGATTGAAGGGCTCCCTTGGGTCCGCCGGACAGAACTACGAGTCCTCACACTTAGTTTCTGAGGATTTAAGTGTCGATGGAAAGTGTCGTAGAGGCAGGGTCCTATACTAGCATGAGCAAAGGACAGGCTATGGCCGGGAACTCAACTTCGCATACCTCTGGTATGGCGGGACGTGGCTGACACGATGAGTGACCGGATGGGTGTGGGAAAAGCGTGCTACCTCTGCAGAGGGTAAAACTATTCGAATAGCCGAGTCCTCGGATATGGACAGTTGGGAGGCTGTCTTAAGACCATGTGCAAGTTTTATAAAATATTGAGTTTTGAAAGGAAATGAAGTGGAAAAGGTTGCATACCTGTACCAATGAGTTGGTACGAGGTTGTGATGGGTTTGGGAACCATGATTTGGGATGTGGTTGGATACGGAGGAGTTTCGGGGAAACAGCTAAAATGATGTCTTCTTAAAGGATAGTTGTAAAAATTTCTTCTTACCCCTTTTCAGAAAAGGCTTTCTTTTAAGATGTTTCAAAGCTAAGTAAAAGTTTTCAGACTAAAACTAGTGCTTACTCTAGTTGGGGTAGTTTGCGAGTACATTCAAATGTACTCATATTGGTTTCGTCCCTGGCTATTGTCTTAGCCAGATTTCGAGGAGCCCTACGTTGAAGAGGAGTTCGGCGACGTCTATGCAAACTAGGATCTTCATAAGTCAGCTGCCTGTCGGGTGTTGTTTGAATGGATTAGCCCTACTACCGTAGCTTCCGCTGAATAAAGATGATTTGGCCCTTGAAGGCACCTATGTATAATTAGGCCAGTATGGCCATGTGTGTAAGACTTGAAACTCGGTATTGTATGGATGTAAACTTTGATATTCAGTTCGGATTATGTGCAACGACATACTGATCACGGGATCGTTGTGTTAAGCATAATCGGGTATTTCGGACGGCTAGTCCGGGGTCCCCACAGAGCTGGTATCAGAGCCATCCTGACTTTAGGAGACCTTAGTTAAATGGGCGTTAGTTAGGAGTTACAAAAATTAATTCTAAAACAAGGAAGTGGAGTATTTTCGAAAATTTCTTATCTCCCCAACCCTTCCATTTATGTAAAAACCTTATACTCATTAAGAGTTGTCTTTTCTTGAACCCTTAAAATTTTGCACACTTGTTACTCCATTAAGTTTACATTTGATACTCATGTCACTTAACTAACTTAAAATTTTGCTTAAACTTGTAGATGGCACCCAACGTCACCGAGTTCGTCCAAGTTAGGAAGGACGGCCTGCTGATGTTCGAGCAGGACTTGTACGAGTTGAGCCAGACTTTGGGACGCCCTGTTCCAGAGTTTGAGGGAACTCAGGTCGATTCCCTCGGTGATGGGAACCTGTCCTGGCTCATCAAGTCGTCCGTCCGAGGCAGGATTCAGCCACCCCGCTCCAAGGACTTGGTCTACTCCACGATGGACACTACTTGGGTTGACGGTCTGACCCGAGTTATGCAGAGGCTGCTAGCCCGCCTTTGTGAGGAGCACAAGGACGAGCTGGTTGGCACTCGTTTCCAGTACTTCGGGAGGCGTGACGATGAGGGAAACCCCACCTACCCCGCGCAGCACACTCTCTTCGGCGAGTACATCACCGACATGGAGGTGCTACTTCACGACACCCAGGAGAACCTGCGCGATGCTAGACTCAAGGTTCACTTCCAGCGTAGCTCCCTCGACGATGCCCGAGTCCGTGAGACCCAGCTGAAGTGGGAGAATGACAATCTCCGCCTGAAGCTGGCCCGTCAGAGGAGGACTATCGTCAGGCTCCGCAAGAAGGTAGCAGAGCAGAACGAGATGATAGACGAGATGGAGCAGCAGGCGAACGAGATGGAGGAGGAGGCGAGGATCTCCGCAAGGAGAACAGTGCCTTCATCAGCGATGATGAGGACTACTTAGAGGAGATGGACTATGGGGAGGAGGACGACGAGGAGGAGTTAGTTGACGAGGAGGAGGAGCCGTCTGAGCCAGTTCTCGAGGAGGAGGATCCCGAGGAGCCACCCTACGACTCAGACGTTGAGATCGTCGAGCCTGAGGTTCCACCTCAGTAGTTGAGCGACGAGAGCACTACCTTAGGACTGTGTCGACCCCCTATGCGAGTAGAGTTTATGTGTTGGTTCCTAGAGAAACCATGTTGTATGTACATTAGGTGTAGTAGGATGTTGTAAGCTTGATGTGTGAACCCTTGATGTGATGATTGTGTTGAATAAATGTGATGGTCTTGTTTGACTAGTGTTTCATCAACCACCCCCTTTGTGACTTCATCGTTAGCCAAAGCCTTTTTGCCTTGCCTCTTATATCGTATCTATTCCAGGATGACGAACACTCGCCACAACCAGCACGCGACACCACCACCACCGCCGGAACCCACCGCTGCTCAACTGCTTGCGATCATCATGGAGGATCGCCAAGCTGCCCGGGAAGAGCGTCAAGCTCATCTCGCCGCCCTGCAGCAACTTGCTGCTGCCCACGCCAACCAGAACAACAATGGTGGCAATGGCAATGGCGACGAGGGTGGAAACCAGCGCTCTACCCTGAGTGACTTCCAGAAGACCACACCGCCTACCTATTCCAAGGGACTTCATCCCCTGGAAGCAGATGACTGGATCCGCACTATTGAAAACAACCTGGAAGTTGCCTCGGTAGGAGAGAATGAGAAGGTCCTGTATGCTACCCACTACCTTGCTGGACCTGCAAGAGCTTGGTGGGAAACTACCAAGACCATCCAGCAAGCGGGTCATGTCATAACCTGGGAGGAGTTCAAGGACAAATTCCGCAAGAAGTTCATTCTAGCGGTCTTATCGAGAGGAAGAAGGATGAGTTCCGTAAGCTAAGGCAGGGAGGCAGAGATGTGGTTGGTTATCTGGATGAGTTTACCGATCTTGCTCGGTATGCTCCTGAAGATACCGACACGGAAAAGAAGAAGATGGAGCGCTTTCTGAACGGACTCCATGATGAGATGCAATGTGCCTTGGTTGTCCATGACTTCCGTGATCTGGAGTCACTAGTGGACAAGGCAATTCAGCTGGAGACCAAGCGCAAATCCATGTTTGAAGGCCGCAAGAGAAGGATGAATATTCAGGAAGGTTCCAGCAGCCAGAAATCTCGCACCTTCCAGCTAGCCCCAAGCCAGTTCACCAAACACCCCCAGCTTCACGTCCCAACTATCCCAACCGTCCCAACAACAACAACAACAACAATGTCCCCGCCCAAACACCAACAACAACTACCGCCCCAATGGCAACAATCGTCCCGGAGGAAACACCCACACTTTTACCCCTACTGCCAGCGTTGTCTGCTTTGAATGCGGCAACAAGGGTCATTACTCCCGAGACTGCCCCAATCCCAAGAGGAATGCTCGCGCCCCAATGCCCTGCACCTAATCCTGGACAAGGCCGAAATGGAAATGGAAATGGCAAGAATGCTGCACCCCGTGGCAATGCTGCTGTTGCCAGAGGCCGCCTCAACCACATTGATGCTGCCGAAGCCCAGGAAGCGCCAGATGTTGTGCTGGGTACGTTCCTTGTCAACTCAGTACCTGCAACTGTCCTGTTTGATTCTGGTGCTACCCATTCCTTTGTTACCAAGGAGTTTGTTGTTAAGGGAGGTCTAGTCGGGAGTCTCTTGTCCAAACCCCTGCTCATCCAAACCCCAGAGTTCCTAGTCGAGACCAAGCTGTTTTGTCCCGACGTCTCTCTTGAGATCAAAGGAGAAATTTCCCAGCTGACCTAATCATTTTAGGAACCAGGCATAGATATCATTCTGGGTATGAATTGGTTAGCAAAGTATCATGGTCGTATCGACTGCGCCAGAAGAGCAGTATCTCTCACCACAGACCAAGGAACCGAAGTGGAGTATGCATCACAAGCCAATCAATCCCAATCCCGTTGTCATGAAGGTATAGCCGACCAGCTCTAGATGAGATCCGTGTTGTCCACCTATTCAAGGATGTTTTCCCGGAGGAATTGCCTGGTATGCCACCAGACCGGGATATTGAGTTCGTGATTGAACTTATTCCTGGAACAGCCCCTATATCCCAGAGACCCTACCGGATGAACCCAGAGGAACTGGTGGAGTTGAAGAAGCAGTTAGCTGATCAGCTCAGCAAGGGTCTGATTCGCCCAAGTGCATCACCTTGGGGATCACCCATCATCTTCGTGGACAAAAGAGACGGTACCACACGCCTGTGTGTGGATTATCGCAAGCTCAATGATGTAACCATCAAGAACAAGTATCCTCTGCCCAAGATCGAGGATCTGTTCGATCAGATGAACGGAGCCCGAGTCTTTTCTAAGATCGATCTTCGGACAGGTTATCACCAGTTGAAGATTCGAGAGTCTGACATTCCTAAGACCGCCTTCACCACCCGATACGGATTGTTTGAATACACCGTTATGTCCTTTGGCTTGACCAATGCCCCTGCTTATTTCATGAATCTCATGAATAAGATCTTCATGGAGTACCTCGACAAGTTCGTGGTTGTCTTCATCGATGATATCCTTATCTACTCCAAGACGGAAGAAGAGCATGCTGAACATCTGCGTTTGGTTTTGGAGACCCTCAGAGAACACAAACTGTATGCCAAACTTAGCAAGTGTGAATTTTGGCTAAGTGAAGTGGCATTCCTCGGACATGTTGTGTCTGCAGGAGGAATCTCTGTTGACCCCGAGAAAATCAAAGCCATTCTAGACTGGAAATCCCCCACCAGTGTAACTGAAATCCGAAGTTTTCTCGGACTGGCAGGTTATTACCGCAAGTTCGTTGAAGGATTCTCCAGTATAGCCAAACCCATGACCCAGTTGTTGAAGAAGGATAAGAAGTTTGAATGGACCCAGAAGTGTGAAGATAGTTTTCAAGAACTGAAGAAGAGACTGACTTCAGCCCCAATCCTAGTCATGCCAGACGTCACCAAGAGTTTCGACGTGTATTGCGATGCTTCACGTCTCGGACTTGGTTGCGTTCTGATGCAAGAAGGAAAAGTTGTGTCGTACCTGTCTCGACAGTTGCGACCGCATGAGGAGAATTACCCAACCCATGATCTGGAATTAGCAGCTGTGGTTTTCGCTTTGAAAACATGGCGACCCTATCTTGTGGGTCATCGCTGCGAGGTCTATACAGATCACAAAAGCTTGAAGTACATTTTCACTCAGAAGGAGTTGAATCTGAGGCAGAGAAGGTGGATGGAATTGATTAAGGACTATGATGTCGGAATTCATTACCATCCCGGAAAAGCCAATGTGGTAGCCGATGCCCTAAGCCGGAAGCCCTGCACCCTGAATACCCTAATCCAAGCAGAACAACCAGCCTTGTTTAAGGAGTTCGAAGATTTCGGACTTGAATTGGTTAGCCATGGATATCTTGCCAACCTGGAGTTAGCCCCAACCCTGTTGGACCAAATCAAAGAGGCCCAGAAGGGTCATGAGAGTATCGAGGGAATTAAAAAGAAGCTACCCTCGACAAAGCACCTGGTTTTGCCGTAGATGCTGAAGGAGTTCTGAAATTCAAAGGACGCCTATGTGTGCCCGATGATAAGGAACTCAAGGGTCTGATCCTGAAAGAAGCCCACGATACCCCATACTCGATCCACCCCGGAGGAACCAAGATGTACCAAGATCTTCGTGAGAAGTTTTGGTGGCATGGAATGAAGCGAGAGATTGGTTCTTTCGTGGCCAATGTGATATCTGTCAGCGAGTCAAAGCAGAGCACCAGCGCCCTGCAGGATTGCTCCAACCCCTTAAGACCCCCGAGTGGAAATGGGATGAAATTGGAATGGATTTTATTACCGGACTTCCTAGGTCAACCGAGGCCATGATTCAATCTGGGTCATAGTTGATCGATTGACCAAGGTTGCCCATTTCATTCCGGTCAACACCACTTATAGAGGGAACCAGCTAGCAGACTTGTATATTTCCAGAATAGTAAGCCTGCATGGAGTGCCTAAGAGGATTGTATCTGACAGAGGCACGCAGTTCACCTCACGGTTCTGGAAAGCTCTTCACGAAGCCCTCGGAACCCACTTATCATTCAGCACAGCCTATCACCCTCAGACCGGAGGACAGACTGAGCGAGTAAACCAGATTCTGGAAGATATGCTTCGCGCATGTGTCCTAGCCTATGGCTCTAAATGGGAAGATTGCCTTCCGTTTGCAGAGTTTTCCTATAACAATAGTTATCAGTCCAGTCTGCAAATGGCCCCATTTGAAGCACTTTACGGCAAGAAGTGCCGTACACCCTTGAACTGGTCCGAGACCGGAGAAGGAAAAGTGTTTGGACCAGATACCCTCCGTGAAGCCGAGGAGCAAGTCCAACTTATCCGTGAGCGTCTCAAAACGGCCCAATCCCGTCAGAAAAGTTATGCTGATCCCAAGCGTCGTGACGTCACCTTTCAACCTGGAGATTTTGTCTATCTTCGGGTGACACCACTCAAAGGGATGCAACGTTTCCATGTCAAAGGAAAGTTGGCACCCAGATATATTGGACCTTTTAAGATTCTTGCCCGTCGCGGAGAGTAGCCTATCAGTTAGAGTTGCCCCCAGAATTATCGGAATTTCATGATGTTTTCCACATCTCTCTGCTCCGGAAATGTCTTGAAGTTCCTGACCAGCCAGACGTCTTCAAGAACATTGACCACCACTCCATCGACCTGAACCATGATCTGACTTACCGTGAGAGACCATTCAAAATTCTCGACGAAGATATTCGTCTCACCCGGAGGAACAAGATCAAGTTTTATAAAGTCCAGTGGACTAACCACTCTGAAGAGGAAGCACTTGGGAACGTGAGGACTATCTTAGAAGCGATTTTCCCAACCTCTTTAGCACCTAAGCCCAGCCAATCTCGGGACGAGATTTATCCTAAGGGGGGAAGGATCTGTAACATCCCAAAATTGTAACCCAGCTTTATTAGTCAAAAATGTGGGTCAACAAAAACTTTTGTGTGTTTGTTTGATTATGGTTGTTTGATTTGTTGTTTGCTCTAAATAAAAATTTGAAGAAAAGAAAAGAAATAAAAGAAGTGCCAAAAACCCTAAAATAATGTGACAAGTGTCACCCTAAATCTCCAAGTGAGAATTCAAGTTTTCTTCCAAACAAAAATTCAGTGGAGAAATCTTGATCCCTCTCATTTTATCCCTAATACTTTTCCCCCTCTTTATTTCAAATTATATTCAAAATTCCATTTTCAAAATTTCCAAATGTTTCTTTAACTTTGGAAATCATCAAGATCACCAAGCTACACTTCCAAAATAAATACCCCAGTGGTACCACAAACCTTGACAAATCATTTTGAAACAAACTATGAAAATAAATTTCAGAAAATCCAATTTTGGATTTGGTTCGGGAATAAGGTCGAACACCTGCTGATCACCACTGTGTTCTTCCCTAAAACCGAAAATCCAATCCAAAATTCGAGCTCAATTCGGTGCAATCCCGTGCCATTAGTGTTTCCACTCCCTCACCTCACCTCACTCACTCAAAGGACGATGAAGAGACGTGCTCGTTGACCCCAGAGGAAGCAAGCCGAAGCTCCACGCCATTGCCGTCCTCAGAGCTCTGCCGCACGGGTCGTCTCCGTGGAGAGAGCAGACGCAACGCTGAGGCGACGCCGCGCCGTGTCCACCGCACTCCACGCATCCCTCTGCTTCTGCCCGACGAGACCACACCGCCGCAGAAGCCCTCTGGCGTGCACACCGTCCGTGCCAGAGCACGCCGCGCGTCATGGCGACGCCGAGGTCAACGGAGAGCACCGCACGCCTCTGCGCTGCCCCGCCTCACCCCTCTGGTTCCGTCACCTCCACCGCGTCGTATGCGAGCCCCCCTGCCCCTCTGATGCACCGCACGCACTCTACCCGACCCCAGCGCACGCGCCGGAGCACGCCGATCGCCATGGCCGGCCGAGCACGGCATCGACGCTCGCGCGCCACCCCTGTCCCCCTCGACCACCCGACCACTTCTGCAGCATCCCCTAGCTCCCCGCAACCCCTCTGGCACCCCCAGCCGGACCCAGCACCTCTCCTTCCCTCACTCCACCACCGTGCCATGGGGCACCGAACGCCTCCACCCGCTATAAAAAGCACCCCGCACCCCCTCTCTTCTCCACACATCGCCACCACTTCCCCCTCACACCCCTCACACCCGTGCATCGCCAGGAGGGCGAGCACGCCACCACAGCCACCGTGCACAAGCTCGGCTGTGCACTGCCGCACCGAAGAAGAGGTCGATCACGGCCGCGCCGTGCCACTCTTCCCCTCTCTCTTCCCTGCACCGCAACAGCCTCACCATTACCACCGCACCCTCCCGCACTCACTCCCTCCTTGTTTCGTGCCCAGAAGCGACGCAGGGGACTCGCCGGAGTTGGAGCACGGCCGAGGAAGCTGCGGAGCTCGCCGCCGACGAACCGGACCGCCCCAGCAAGCACCAGTCCTCCAGCGACCTTCCCCGAACCTCCGCCGTCGATCCACGTCCTCGCCGCTTCCAACCGAGCCCCCTAGGTGAGCCCTTGAACCACCTCGCCGTCGCCGGAGCCCCGGCGCCACCAGGAAATGGTCGTCGCCGTTGTCATCGCTCCTTAGCCGTAGGATTAGAAATCAACGGCTACGTACCGGTTCGTTTAATTAGACACTGACTGGTGGACCCCACCCGTCAGCGTTTTAAACTTAAACCCGCGCGCGAGACGTTTTCCGTTGAGTCACTGACGAGCGGACCCCACCCGTCAGGGATCTCAACATTATCCAGTAAATTAGGGTTTTAGAATTTAAATCTCCTCTGAATTTCAGTACTGGACACCACTTTGAAATTCATTATCTCGAGAATTAGGAATCCAAATAAATCAAACTCAAATGTTCTGGAAAGCTTATGAAATTCTTTAACTCACCAAAGTGGTCTCATCCCATTTAGATAAATAATAAAAGCTTAATAATAAAAATGCTCCAGAAGGTTTGAAACACCAAACCATTTGTTTCTGGAGTTATATTAGTCCAAATGACTTGAAACCAATTTTGGTAGCTTTGTATTAGGATCCTTTAGCTCCCCAAATTTTGGTAGAATTAATTGAGTAGTGTAAAATCCTTAGCTTTTGGTTGAACTTCAGTAAACCCTTCTGCACTAAACCAATTAGTGTGAATTAATAGTAGGTCCAATTAAACTAAACCAATTTTGTCAGGTCACATACCAAGGTTAGTTATCCCTAAAAGGATTTAATTTTTGAGCAACCTAATTGGTAGCTAAAACTTGATTAAAGTCCTTCTGAACTAAAACAAATGTGTAGGGAGTTTGGACTCCAAATGACCCCAATCCAATTGGGTGGTCTTCTACACATCAGTAGCTATCCATAGAATTTTAGTTTGAAATTTTGTGACCAACATAGATTAAATGGTGAATTAATTGGTGTACAACTAGTTCTGCCTTAGTTTGAAAACAATTAAATAAAGATTAATTCAATTAAATTAAAACCACCTTGTGTTGCTTGATGTGTGCAGTAGCTAATGTAGCATTTGTGATTGTAATGATGTGATGATGCTTGAGTTAGAGTAGTAATTGTTTGTCTTGCTTGTTTAACGTTTAGACGATACCGTTGACGGATTTATCGAAGAAGGAGGTTTCGTTGAACCCGAAGATCAGGACCAGTACCACTGTGTTGAACAAGGCAAGCTACTTCACTGAGCTTGCATTTATATACATCTATTTTAGTCTCAAGAGTTATTCCAAGGAATCAATGATTTTAGAAAAATCCCTTTTGCAAAATACCTAAAACTATTTTGCCACCTTATGTAGAAGTATAAAGTAGTTATTTAAAACTATAAGTTGGGAAAAACAATGTTTTTCAAAACTCCTTTGAAGGTACTTGGATGAAGGTGAAATGCCGAAAGGTCGGTATTAAGTTGGAAAATGGTGGTGTTGTTTTGGAAAAGTGCACATTGTGTCCTAACACTATGGCGACCAACCAATAACCGGTGCGACCACATTTACCCACATATGGGCAAGGGCGTAGTCATATAATTTGCTCGTGTTAGTACTGGATGCCTCAATAACGAGGATAACCTCGTTCCATGAGGGGATGGTCTGAGGACCTACCCCCTGACCTGGGTCCTCTTAATAGAAGTCTACCGGAAGCCGGTATGAGCGTAAAGGAGAAAGAGGATTGAAGGGCTCCCTTGGGTCCGCCGGACAGAACTACGAGTCCTCACACTTAGTTTCTGAGGATTTAAGTGTCGATGGAAAGTGTCGTAGAGGCAGGGTCCTATACTAGCATGAGCAAAGGACAGGCTATGGCCGGGAACTCAACTTCGCATACCTCTGGTATGGCGGGACGTGGCTGACACGATGAGTGACCGGATGGGTGTGGGAAAAGCGTGCTACCTCTGCAGAGGGTAAAACTATTCGAATAGCCGAGTCCTCGGATATGGACAGTTGGGAGGCTGTCTTAAGACCATGTGCAAGTTTTATAAAATATTGAGTTTTGAAAGGAAATGAAGTGGAAAAGGTTGCATACCTGTACCAATGAGTTGGTACGAGGTTGTGATGGGTTTTGGGAACCATGATTTGGGATGTGGTTGGATAACGGAGGAGTTTCGGGGAAACAGCTAAAATGATGTCTTCTTAAAGGATAGTTGTAAAAATTTCTTCTTACCCCTTTTCAGAAAAGGCTTTCTTTTAAGATGTTTCAAAGCTAAGTAAAAGTTTTCAGACTAAAACTAGTGCTTACTCTAGTTGGGGTAGTTTGCGAGTACATTCAAATGTACTCATATTGGTTTCGTCCCTGGCTATTGTCTTAGCCAGATTTCGAGGAGCCCTACGTTGAAGAGGAGTTCGGCGACGTCTATGCAAACTAGGATCTTCATAAGTCAGCTGCCTGTCGGGTGTTGTTTGAATGGATTAGCCCTACTACCGTAGCTTCCGCTGAATAAAGATGATTTGGCCCTTGAAGGCACCTATGTATAATTAGGCCAGTATGGCCATGTGTGTAAGACTTGAAACTCGGTATTGTATGGATGTAAACTTTGATATTCAGTTCGGATTATGTGCAACGACATACTGATCACGGGATCGTTGTGTTAAGCATAATCGGGTATTTCGGACGGCTAGTCCGGGGTCCCCACAATGTAGTTCCCACACAGTACCATATTTAACCAAATTAAAAAGAACAAAAAGAACAGGGAAATTCTTTTGGTACTAGACCAAATCGGAAATTCCGACTCTTTCCGCAATCGGAATATCCGATCGAACTCTGGACCAGAAATTTGGCTAAGGACTCGAGCCCACACGTACTGGCACAACTCGGAAAATCCGAATTCTTCAGTTTCGGATTATCCGATAAACACCTAGGTTCGAAAAATTCGGCTAAGGACCGAGCGCGAGATCGCACTGGAAACGTTCGGATTATCCGGTCGAGATTGACTCGGAATATCCGACGCGCGTGCACGAACGAGACGCTCCGGCGAGCTCACACGAATTCGAGGCTACGGCCCGCGATCGAACGAGAACAGGGCAGGGGAAGGTTCACCAGCTCACCCTGAAGGCGTAGGCGAAGACGGCGAGGTCGGGGACGCAGCAACGGCGGCGAAATCGTCCGGCGAAGCAGCGGCGGTGGCCGGCGAAGGACGTGGCGGCGACGGCGATTCCGGGAGCTTCGGCTCGATTTCGGCGGTGGAGAAGTAGAGGAGGACACGGCGGAGCGTTTCCCCCAGGCGGTAGTGCTCGGCGTGGTCTACGGCAGCTGGGAGCGGCGGTCAAACGCGGCGGCCATGGCGCTCAGGTGCGCGCTCGTGGGTAGAGAAGAAAAGGGGGAGCAGGGAGCAGGTGCGCGAGGAGTGAGGAGCAGGTGGGGCTCGGGGTGGTGTCTCCTTGCAGGTTAGAGGCAGAGGGGAGGGGGCCCTACGCGGCGTGCAGCGTGGGCGCGGCCACGGCGACGACATGGCGACAGTGGCAAGGAGAGAGAAGACGACGGCAAATCTCAGAGAACCCCCTGCAACTTTTGATTTTAACACGGATTGGTCCTCTTCCTCTTTTAAATTAAAACCTTTTAAACCCAGCACTTTTCAGTGATTTAATTAGAGCACTTAAACATTTTATAAAATTATGAAATAATTTGTGTGGCCTTTTCATATCATGTGGAAACTCCACAAAAATTGGCGCCTCCAAATAAAATGTTTTGAACAACTTTTGTTTAGAGAGGTGGGATATGGCATTTTGCTAAATTCAAAATTGTTGCTCCTTTATTATTTTTAGAGCAAGTGCAAAATATTATTTTGGAGCTCTTGGAACTTCCTTGACAAATATAAGAGGTCAAAGTATTTTTGTTTTGAAATTTTGAGTGCCTTCCTTAATTTAAAAGTTGTAGAAGCACATTAGGCAATTTGGTTTTTTAAATGTTGCCAAACCTCCACAATTCCCTAGCAACATCCACAATTCCCTAGCAACAATTCCCTAGCAACAACATGATGCATGGATGCCATGATGCAAACAACACAAAAGCGGAAAAATTACACGGGTTTTTAGGTTCTCAACTTCGGGCTGTTACAGGTGTACTTCGGCTGCAGGTTATGATTATTTTAAACTTTTGCATCCTGCAGTCTTGACGAGAAGACATCGATTTGGGGAAACTAAGTAATGTGGTGAGAAGCGGTTCTCGCAAACCAATTTCAGTGTGGCCATAGAGCTGACCATTGATGATGTGGTGATAAAAGAGTGGGCTGGAAAGAGGCAAAGAAGGCAGCTACGAGCTCATTTTTTAATCTTCATCCAAGGTCATTGGTCTCATTTCCATTCTCCCCACCAAAAATGAACATTTAATTTATGCAGGTCGAGAAAAAGTAATTTATTTATCTTGCTATCTGGTTTTATCTTTGAGGAGGCTATAGATATGTTAATATTCTGAGGAGGCTAGATTTTCGTTTCATATTCTGCTTGATGAAATTATCAAATGATCATTTTGTAGGTCTATGTGATTGAAAGTGTATTGGTTTAGGCAGATTGCTGTCGGTTATCGTTGCCTCCTTCTCTTTGGAAGGTGTTCATGGATTTCAATGGTGTATTATGGAAATTGTTAATGTGCTCTCCCCTTGTGTTATGGTGAATTGAAAATGTCATACAAATAAAGCCTTTTGCCAATTCTAATTTTTCTGTAAGGTAATTTCACTTACCTGCTTGATTTCTATTGAAAGAGTGAGCCCAGTCATGTTGTTGCACTCATTATATTGATTGTTATTTCTTCTTCATGATATTATTGTGCTTTCGAGGGATAAACCTTCGTCTTATGATATCACTATTTCCATATTTAATTTTTATCGGCTATGTAGATGTATCAAATCCTAGTATTACAGTGCATTGTAATGTTCAGTTTGATAATTGGTAACTTTTTATATTGTTAGCGACTCCAAAGTGATTTCAGGAGAGGAGTAGGACATGCAATCTATGACGTGTAATTATGTTAGATGTTTTTTCAGCTTGGGCTATAAGAATTGACTGTTATGGTTAATCCTTGCATTAGAATTTTCCATTTATCATTTCCAACTCGCTGTCCAAGAGCTTACTGTTCAGTTTAATTATTACTTATATTCTTGAGTCGTGTTTCACAGCAGATTTTAAATTATACGTGATGTTTTCTTAGCCATGTTTGCATATATGAAAATGAAGGACTGAAATATCATGCTATCAATTTTCGTGGAGATTATTTTGCATGTTAGAAACACTTCCCACTATTTTGAGATTTGTAAAAATTGGTAAGCAAACATCTTGCAAAACATGAACACTGAGACATATGTATCTATTGGGTTCACTACTTTGGTTTGGTAATATCCGAGGCTAAAGTTGGATCGGTAGGTATATATAGTGGTACATAGTATCATTTTCAGTTATGTTCCATTTGCACTGTCGTCAAAGTAAACCTGAACCATATTGCATTTTGTTTTCTATATAATATGGACATTATCTTTGATGGTTCAGCTACGACAGCGGTGAACTCGATACATACTGAGCCTGGTGAGGCTGATAAAAGGCAAATTCAGTAAGTATCTATCAGCTGCGTGGAAAGACAAGCATGACCAAGTAGCTATCTTGAATATATTGGCCATGTGATTAGCTTGAATTATTTTATTGCCAAGTAGACAAGCATGACCAAGTAGCTATCAGATTTATTGCAAATATCAATGGACAGGTTGGTAAGCTCCCTTTCCTTAACCGCATGGTTACCCCGGGCCATATATTTACTGAAAAATTTCATGGCTGCATTATTTAGGTTATTGTGCTTCTTTGCTCTTGCTTGATTGACTGTCCTGTTTGAGAGGTGTTGTGATCTGAAAAGTTTGCACACGTGTTGCATTTCTTTGCGAGTCAATATATTTTTGCTGCCTAATGGTCGTCGCTTCTTTGCAGGGGATGCCTCCTTTGGCATGTCTAGAATTATTGCCTTTCCGGTCTTGCTGGCTTAGCTGTCCCCATTTGCGAGGTAGCTACTTCAATCTTCATCGCATGCATTTAAATGGATGCCCTTTGTTTATTGTTTTCTACTATTTCATATTATATGCACAGATTGCTCAGGGCTAATGGCATATGTTCTCTATTCTCTTTTTTTTTGTTATCTGGGTCATTTCTTTGTTATTTCTTCATTGATAGATATGTATAGTATCTGTAGGTATGTTGTAATTTGAAACTGTTGCTTAATGCTACCATGTCAGTTCCATGTGCAAATTCAAATGCATCCGATGCTAATGTTTGACTTCTTTTCATCTTCTACTAGCTACAGTTGTGGCTGCTCAGATGACTTGTGATGTCACGTTCGGCGTTTCTGGTCACTCGAGACCGTGATGCATGGGATCGATCCCCTCCTTGGACTTAAGGTTGCAGCAGCCAAATCATCGGTCTGCGCCATATCTCGTGGTGGCAATGTGGTGGCATCAGTGACCTTTTCACCTCCAAAGGTATTGTCTCGCTGATTCCCCTATGCATTGGCGGTGTACCTTTGTTCTTTCCATTGTTTTGCACATGTTTCATCCATTTTGTTCTGGGTGACAATTTCTTTTGCCAAAATTGGGCATGGCTAGACATAGCAAAGATAAAGCAGAGAGCAAACGTTTGTGAACGTGGTGCGCTTTAGTAAAGTTTGTTCTGGTTTGCGGATGGATAGATAGAGGTTTGAGTGACCTCGGACTGGTCATAATTGACTGCGTCTTTTGTCTTTCAGGAAGACCAAGGAGTAGATGGGTGCTAGAAAACTGTCATAATTGACGTATCTTCTATTTTTCAAACCGGTGTTCATAAAGAAATCGAATCAGGCCATGAAATCTATTTTAGTTATGATGAACTTTCTTGCTTCTTGGATAAAAATTATTGTAATTATATGTTTGTTTATGGTGCTAAAGTAATGCTACGAGTCTCTTATGTTAGAAGTAAAAGAAATGGAAGGAGTAAATTTTGGCAGCTAAATGTTGTGGAAACATCTATCATAACTTGAATCTCATATTTATTTTGTTATGTGTTTGGTGCTTTCATCGAAAGAAGCTGCCTAACAAACGTACATTGTGCAGGGGACTCATATTTGCATGCTATGCTCCTTAGGTAGACGAAACCATTGATGTAGCATCAGATTTATGTGCGTACAAGGTTTGGTTGATAACCCTGGAGCTCTTTGTAAGGAGAGATTTACTCGGCAGTAAGGCAATTATGTAAGTGCTTTCATCCTCAAATGCAGGTGTGTTAATTCGTATCTAATGCCTTTAATAAGAATAGAAGTAAAACTGGACAATTCACAATCACTTATGTGATGACTGTGAAGATGCTTCACTGTAAGCAGCAGAGACCTCTGTATACATGTCAATATTTACTTAAGCTAGGACACCAATATAAGGGTCCTGAAGAAGTCGTGGCCTGAAGGCCAAATAATCTGCAATCTCTCTATTCACTGGTGCAACAAAGCTGCACTCATACCTTCTTTTTCAAGATTTCTTAGTCTTTAAACCATCCATGTGCATCTGCATCTCAAGATTTGATTAAAGAGGATAAATGTTCCTGCATCTGCATAGTTCATCCTCTATTAAAATCTGAGTGGAATACTTATCAACAATGTGTTTCCTTAAGTAATGTGTGATGATACCTCGGTTTTATTTAAGTCATGTGTAAGCCTGGATGGTTTAGTCCCGGTAGTCAGGACATAAATAATAAAGACCAAGTTTTCTACGTGTTTATGAAGATTTCAATTCATAAATAGAATAACAAATTGAATTTTGTAATATCATTTCCTTTATATTAAATATAACAGAACATCGTCGCCTTTGTCCGTTCTCCTTGCCCTTAGATCTAAATTGTCGACAGTCCTCCAATGATCTTCATATCCTGGAAGGAGGCAGTGGCGGCGGCGGATCGACAGAAGCAGAGAAGAGGGTTCCTCCAAGCTCAATCCATGGCTGACGTCAGTCTAAAGCCTGAGGTGAGATTTTAAGAGTCTAGCTGATCCCTAGGTGCGTTATTCATGGTGAAACTGATCGAACGTAGCTCAGTCCATGGCTGGCGTCAGTCTAAAGCCTGAGGTGAGATTTTAAGAGTCTGGCTGATCTAGGTGCGTTATTCATGGTGAAACCGATCGAACGTTGTAGGTCATCATTTTTCATGGTATACCTCAAATATCACTATATAGCTCTTTTGATGATACTATGATTGCCGTTTGCACGCTAAAGCTTGGGTATTGAGTAGATCATTGATGCGTCCCTTCTATTAAAGCAGTTTTGTAATTAACTCCAGATATTATTTTGACTCATCGATCAATGCCATGTTCTACCGCTTTGAAATTTCATTTGTGGCCTGATAGTATTGATACAAAAGTGTGACTTGAGTCTCACGACATTTTTGACACACGAAAACAGCATTCTTTGGAGAGCTGTCGCAGGCACATAGCCAGCTACTTATTTATGTCAAACCCCATGGAATCCAACATATATTGAACTTGTTTTAGGTTTTGACATATCATATTCAGGATCTATATACTACCTAAATACTAGCTACAATAGACAGTGGCTTAAAATTGCAGTATGGATGTGGAACTGTTATTTTTCTTCTTGTGTTTGCTCTGACTATCTTATCTTAATTGTGCAGGTTTGCCTACTGCTATATTTGGATTTATGCTCATTTTGATCCAATCAAGCTGGCCCATGGATTTGAGGTCATCATTGAGATAATTACTTTAACCTTATTCCTTTTCTTCTTCTTTTCTTCGGACAACAAATTCAACCTGATTCCTAGACCACCTCAATTGTTTCAGGTCTGGATTGTTTGTACATATGTGTTGCTACTTTGATTGTCAGACCAGTTCACATGTTTAACCTATTTATCTTCTTTTATATGCTCATAAGTTTGTTTATGATATTTTAGATATTTCATTTGTAAAATTACCTTTCTGCATATCTTACAACCCATTGTCCCTTCAAAGTATATTATGATCTTATTGGGGATATAGTTATGGTTCTGTTGTTTTTGGTCTTATGTCATGTTGTTATGCACAAGACATGGCATGCAACCATTAGCCTGCATACTAGATATACATGGTTTGGAAAGAAAGATTCATTTCGTATCAGCACCATTTTGATCCCTACTTAATGTGGTTTCCTTTTACTGATATACGGCGTTGACCCGGATGTATTAGTTATGTTTGTTCAATGTTCAGTGCTATCACTTAAGTGCTAAAAAACTACTATGCTTTCTGATTCCTATTTTAGGATGTGACATGTAATGCTGATTCTATTTTAATTTACCCTCTAGAAAACGTTGTGTTTACCACTGTTTGAGACCACAAATTAGCTTTCGGCTAATTAAGACTTTTGTCTTGCAGGCCTCTTTTATTTTGATGTCTAGCTGTGCCTGCCTACACGTACCCGAGGTTGGTGTTATTTTGGCTCCACCATCACCTCGGTCGGCCGTTGTCCAGATGTCTCTTTGTTAGTGCTACCGACGTCACGTTATTGGTTCCATCAAGCTCCTTATCAGGCATAGAGTTCATGTCTTCTTAATAGTGCTATTTCTTTTCTTTTATCAGCTTGAATATTTTCTATATATGTAGTAAAATTAGTTTTGTTGTTTCTTAGGGTTCTGATTGTGTGTTGTGTTAATTGTTGGTTTCAGTACTTTTATTCATCTTTCTGTAAATAATGGTATGTCTCCATGCTCAAACCAGATATGTTATCACTCCGAGTAATGTCCCAGCATGACTGTGCTATTTATATTTTTGGATATTCATTACCTACTTAATAATCTGTATAAAATGTGAAAACCACGGGCAAAAAAATAAAAGAGACAACAAGTGTTGCGCGGCCGCGCCGTTCCAATCTAGTGGCAAAATATTGGCAAGGTACTACGGCACTATACACGTCGTTGCTGACGGAACTATAGAGGCTGGTGGGTAAAATCTTTATGAGCAGTTGTTTGTACGGTACCAGACTTTGGAGGCAGCATACGTACACCTGTCAATAAAGAAAATTAGTTATACCGTCACAAAAGAGAACTTTTGCAGTATTGCACGTTTGGGCATGCAGGTTAGGCAATAAATGATGGTTTGGTCTATTCGCCAAAAAAAAGAAGATGGTTTGGTCACCGCAAGATTTTGTTAATCGGCTCTTGTCTAACGTGTCATACGGTCTTTCGTGTCATACGGTCTTCCTGTTGGACTTCCCTGCTATGAAATCGGAGTTGTCTTCTTTGGAGCGGCGGCTAGGGGCGGTTCGGTGGTGATCTTGGTCGGCGCAAGTCTCGCGCATCTCCTAATTTGGAGTTTGTCATCAGAATAAGAGTTACTCGTTTTCCGTACGAAGAGTCATTTGTTTGGCATGGACTGGCGTGGGCTGTATGAGACCGCTACAACGAGGTCTTCCTAGGTGGTTGTTTTTCGGAAGTAGCTGACTCATGCAGGAGTGATGACGATGGTGAACGCTGGTGGGCAATCGCCAATCTCGATGATGACCCTCGTCTTTAGCGGTGTGTGAGAGGTTTGTGTGTGCTAACCAAGGTGGCTGTATGTGTCCTCGCAACAGTCGTGTTTCATGACCATCGGCGAGAGTGTATGTTATGTTTTTTGCCGATTTCTCGCTAATTACTCGGACACTATTTTCTTCTTAATTAATGAAAATGACAAGTTAGCCACGAGAAGTGAAACGGTACACGAGGAGAGAGAGAGAGACGATCGTGCAGGCGAAAAGACCCATCTGGGGTTTCGTCCCCTCGCCTACGACGTCGCTGGTCCACTCCGTCTCCGATGGCCTTAGGGCCTTGCACCCATGGCGGATCACGACCTCTCGTCGGCGGGAGGGTTCCCGTCCTTTGTTTAGGTATTTTCAGTGTCTTTTTCGAGATGGTGAGGCGGCGGCTACCTCTTGAAGTCAGAATAAGGTCCTCCCCATCCTATCATCGCTCTTGTGGTGCGTCTAACGCCAATGGAGGGAGCATGGAGGCGTGTCTCCGGCGGATCTCCCGGGATCCAGTCCGTTTTCATGTTCGTCCTTGTGGTTGCAGGTCTGGCCCTTCCAATTTACGGTTGTCACCATTGGCGATGGTTACTGCTCTGGTGCGCTGGTCCCTCGAGACCTTATCACGACGACTTCCCGTATGTCTACTACAACAAGCTCTACTACGACAAGCTTTACCAGGCTCCGGTGAGGGAGGGGTGAGGACGGCGGCGTGCCTTTGGCTCGCTTCAGTGTTTGTAGTCGTCGCTAGGTGGTCCGAGTATCTTTTTGTAATTTTATTACTTTTTATTTTTTTATACCATTGTTGATGATGAATAAATTGGTTGGTATTTTCGCAATAAATAAATAAATGAAAATGACAAGTTTCCGGTCTGGTTGAAAAAAAATGTTAGGCAACCAACGGAGTATCGGCATTCCTTTGCACATTTAAACATGTTTTCTTTGAAGGAAAAGGTCCAACACATTTGGGCATGTTGGGAGACCTAGTTGCGGATATCCCTCGTTACGAATGGGACATGTGCAATTTTGATGAGCATAATTTCTGGTCAATAGGCGTAAAAGTTGGCACTGGCACTTGTTATTATTTATCAAATTATTTTTGTTAATCGAACGGTCGGCCTTTGCAGAGGCGCAATGCTGAATCCTTATTGCTGACTTGCTGTCGACATAAAACAATTTTGGCAAAGTATCCCTTTCGTTAAACCAATCTGAAAATCCTTATTTTTGTCGACATAAACAATTGGTTCGAAGCCAAAGCAGTCGCCTACTCCTACAGAAATAATACACCGTACGTGCGATTACCGAACTTCCCGACCACATCTCCAACTCAAACCAGACTCGGTCGAACCCGAGACGGAGAAGCGAAGCCGCCGGTGAGGGGCAATTCGGTCAACCGGGCCCCCGAATAAAGGCGCGACCGGCTTTGGGTCCCTCCAACCGCCGAACCGCCCCGAAGCGTCTACCCCGCGAAGATTACCGGAACGCCCCTCCCCCTATCCGTCTCGGCGTCCGATTTCCTTCGCGATTCGGGAAACCGATGCCCACCGTACTTGCACCTATATAGCGCCACGCGTGGCGCACCCAGGACGGCGCGGAACAATCAGACGGAAGAACTCGAGAGAGAAAGAAAAAGGAAAACAAGTGGAGGAGTAGAGCAGCGAGGAGCGAGAGACGCGAGGTTTCGTTTCTTGCGATTCGCTGTTGAGTAGAGGGGAGTTTGATTTGATTTGATTTGATTCGATCGGGGAGGTGATGGGGGTCAGGGAGCCGGTGGCGATGGAGATACCGCTGCTGGAGGAGGGGGCGGCGCCGAGGGTGCCGCCGCGGATCAGGAGGAGGCTGCTCGAGGGGAGGGCCGCCGGCGGGGGCGGCCCGGCCAGCGCCGAGGAAATCGAGGCCAGGCTCAAGGACGCGGAACAACGGAGGCAGGTTGGTGTCTCTGTCCTTACTTTTCTGCCCCTTTTTCTTTTTACTCTGTTTTTCCCCCTTCTTCCTTCTCACGGCGGATTGCGAAGGTCGGGGCCCGGGGCAAGAACTGTGAAATCCAAGTTCTTCAGGCCTTTGGCGATGGTGAAACGATAGCTGCATTTCCTGCTGTTAAAGTTGTATATTTATTTAATTTAGTATTTTTATTTATTTCACGAGTGCTCTTGCTTTTGGATGATTTTACAGCAACTTTAGTAGACTTGCTATTAGTTACGCGATCAGAATTCCTTTTTCCAAGACTTGATATTTACGTCCCTTGCTGAGTATGTGAAAGAATTCCTTCTAATTGAGCCTTTGCTAGGGCTTTCTTTTTGGTGGTTACGGTTCGCGGGGGAGTCCAAATAATATTCTTTGGGGATTCTTTTGGCGGTAGGTAGTCGTGAGCTGAAGTTGGTTTCACGTGTGCCGGGAATTGCTCTTGTCTTCGATTTTGACATGGTTCTTGTCACTTTGGGGTCTTCTGGTCTTTTGGATTGAAGCGTTTTCCCCATATTGTAAAGGTCTCACTTTTATTACTATTTGTAATACCGTTGTCTGTAACTCAATCAGTAGTTCTGTGAAATTGATTATTAGTAACTTCTCCAAGTCGATTGTAGGAAGAAAATTCTTTTAATCAATGAGTAGAGTTTGTTGCCTGCATCGATTTACCCCAAATCGACTGTAGGAAGAAAATTCTTTTAATCGAATAATAAAGGTAAAATTCATGTAACTGCTTGAGTTAGCAATTAATTTAAGGTTGTTAGCTGTGATTTCAGGTTGTTGCTTCGGTGGTAGGAAATTATGGTAGCTTGGTAGGATTGTTTGCTTTTATCACCGACCACTTGGTTTTGCTTAGAAGTAACTTACCTTACACTTGTACTACTGAAATTTTGGTTGCACCTTCTGTAGATTTGTTGGTTGATGTAATTTTCGTAGGGGCTATATGAGCGACTAAATAGTTTTGTTCTTTTTAAAAAGGTTGGTAATGAATTGGTTTGATATGTTTGATCAAATTAGCTCATATTCAATTGTTTTTCCACAGCAATTCTACGATTGGTTGTCCTGCAAAGCAAGGAAGAAGCCACGGAGCCCGTCGTGGTCGTCTTCTCAAGAGGAGGATTACGGACAGCGCCTCGAAGCCAAGCTTCAGGCAGCTGAGCAGAAAAGGCTAAGCTTCCTGGCAAAGGCACAGAACCGGCTAGCCAAGTTGGATGAACTCCGACAAGCAGCCAAGAATGATGTGGAAATGCGGTTTGAGAAGGAGAAGGAAGAGCTCGAGACTAGAGTTGAGTCTCGTGTCCGGCAGGCGGAGGAAAACCGTATGCGCCTATTGCATGCAGATATGCAGAGGCGGGCGGCACTGAAGGAGAGAACAGCAAAGTCCCTGGTGCAAAAGGCAACATTTGAGAGCAAGTACACAGAGCAGGTGCGATCTGCTATCCTGCAAAAGCGTGCTGCTGCTGAGAAGAAACGGATGGCGTTGTTAGAAGCTGAGAAGAGGAAGACTCAGGCTCGGCTTGTGCACATTCAACGAGCAGCCGAGACTGTATGCAGCCAGAGGGAAACAGAGAGGATTAAGTTGAAAGAACACGTGGAAAGCAAACTTCAGAGGGTATGTGTTGTGTTCCCATACATATGCTGATTTTACAACTTTGGTCTTTCTGCTCCATTTCTTATCTGATATGTTATCTTATTGAAACAGGCGAAGAGGAAGCGAGCTGAGTATTTGAAGCAGCGAGGAAGTCCTCGCAGTTCTGCCCATGCTGATTACATCAAGCATGCAGAACTTCTTTCAAGAAAGCTGGCGAGGTACTGTCATACAATACATTTTTTAATAAGTATTTTGTTGTACTTGCATGTTTCAATTTAATTGAACTTATTTCTTCTCATCGATTTACTGTAGGTGCTGGAGAAACTTTGTGAAGTCCCAGAAGACAACACTTGCATTGGTTCAAGCTTATGATGCCTTGGGAATTAATGAAAAATCTGTCAAGTCAATGCCATTTGAGAAATTAGCTATGTCGATGGAATCTCCCACAGCTCTTGAGGCCACTAAAGCATTGCTTGACCGCCTGGAGAGACGGTTGACTCTCTCTCAGTCAGCAGGTTCATCAACCGCGGAAAATATTGACCATCTTCTGAAACGCCTTGTGTCTCCGAAGAGAAAGGCACCTGCGAGTAGAACAAGGGTTGCAGCAAAAAGGCCATCAAGAAGTTCTGAAACAAGCAGGTCGTCTAGGTACTCACTGAGGGTGGTACTCTGTGCTTATATGGTTCTGGCTCATCCTGGTGCTGTTTTAAGTGGACAAGGTGAACAAGAGACGCTACTCATGGAGTCTGCAGCAAAGTTTGTCAGGGAGTTTGAGCTGTTTGTAAAGACAGTACTTGAGGGACCAGGAAGAGCCTCAAGGCAGCCATCCCTTGATACTGACTCTGCTGAATCATCTAGCCGTCAGATGTCTTCTGATGTTACTGGTCAGAGTAAATTCAGGACGAAGCTGGTTAACTTTGACAAAGCGTGGTGCGCTTATCTTTACCGTTTTGTGGTGTGGAAAGTGAAAGATGCAAGATCATTGGAGGGTGATCTTGTTAGGGCTGCATGCAAGCTTGAGCTATCAATGATGCAAACATGCAAGTTAACTGCGGATGGGCAGTCACAAAACCTTACCCATGATATGAAGGCGATTCAGAAGCAGGTTACTGACGATCAAAAACTCCTCAGAGAGAAGGTTCAGCATCTGAGTGGTGATGCAGGCATCGAGCGTATGAACTCTGCTCTGTCAGATATGAGGTCGAAATTTTTCAAAGCAAAGGAGAATGGAAGTCCATTGGCAACACCTGTTGCCAACGTATCGACTCCTCTGAGTATTAATCCTTCTGGGCAGCTCCCACCTGCCGATGTTAATGTGAAGTCCAAGACAGATGCTGAAGGATCAAGGTCTGTTGTCCGGTCGTTGTTTGGAGCTTCTTCATCAAGCAGTACATCAACAGTTAGTCTGCCAACAGAGAATGAGCAAATGGTCAATGAGATGCTTCATGAGAACGACGGTGCATTTGCTGTCAACTCTGATGATGCCAGTACGATTGAGAAGGATTTTCAAGCCAGAGTGAGAGAAACGATGGAAAAGGCTTTCTGGGATGTGGTTATTGACTCAATGAAAGGAGACAAACCTGACTACAGCAAACTGATCAACCTGGTAAAGGAAGTGAGGGATTCGTTACACGAGTTGGCCCCCAAGGTGTGGAAGGAGGAAATCTCGGGGAACATTGACATCGAAATTTTGTCTCAGGTAAATATCTCATGCTCAATAAATATTTGTCAGTTAATTTTTTCGTCAGCTTGCTTATTTATTCTAAACTCGTGAAATTTTGACATAATTTCCCTTTCAAAATGAAGGTACTTGAGTCAGGTTCCCAAGACACGCAATACCTGGGGCAGATTATGCAGTACTCCCTCGATATGGTTAGAAAACTATCTGCTGCTGCAAAGGAGGATGAGATGAAGAAAAGTCATGAAAAATTATTGAGTGAGTTGGCTGCAAGTTCAAAAGTTGATGATAATGGTGTCAGCTCATTTGTTATTGCTGTTATCAAGGGTCTGCGTTTCACTCTGGAGGAAATAAAGGTATGTTCTGCGTTAATACATTTATGCAATTATCTGCACTTGTTTTTATGCTGCGGAATTCTAACTTTTACCCCCTAAAAACAGGAACTGCAAGCAGAAGTGAGCAAGGCACATATTCAGCTGATGCAACCAATGATAAAAGGCTCTGCTGGAGTGGAGTACCTGCAGAAGGTTTTCGGCGATCGCTATGGGCCTCCTGCCAGTGCATCAGATTCCCTCCCTGTTACTTTGCAGTGGGTTTCAACATCAAAGAACATGGTGGCTGCAGAATGGAGTGAACATCTGGGCTCTCTTTCAGTTCTGCCAGCAGCGGATCATGTAAGTCTCGAACAGTGCACTGTCTTCATAGCAGCATTTAGTTGTTATCTGGTTACTGACACTAACTAAATTTAATCTTTGGTGGCAGGCTCAGCCCCTTGTTACAGTGCTCCGAGCTGGCCATGGAGCTCCAGTGGGACAAACAGCTTTCTTGTCTGCAGCAGGTAATTCAGGTTTACCGGAGTGCAAAGGAGAAAAGGTTGACAAGCTCGTGAGGATCGGCTTGTTGCAGCTTATTGGTGGTATGGAGGGCTTGCAACTGCAGTCAACTCCTGAGAGCTTCCATCTCAACTTTATGAGATTGAGGGCCGTCCAGAGCCAGTTCCAAGAAGTGATTGTGATGGCTACAAGGTAAAATATTTTGTACTTCTCTATTCTTAGGGTAATCTGCATGAATGATTAAAAATTTCAGTGTGTAATAATAACTGAATTTATTGTTTGTGCAGCATGCTCGTCCTGCGCCAAATCCTGATGAGTGAGAATCCTAAGATCACTCCTCTAGAACTGGAGAACGTCATCTCAGAACTCTTCGGCACTCTGGTGAAGCTGCTGGACAACTCCCGCGAGGCAGGCACTGAAGAGATAGTGGAGGCGATGATGAGCTCGTCGGCCTCAGCTGGGTCCTTGTCAGATGCCAAGATCCAGAGCAGGAGGCAGATAATAACCCGGGTGCTCCTCAAGAGCCTCCAGGCCGATGACGTGGTCTTCAAGAAGGTCTCCCGGGCGGTCCACTGCGCCTTCCGTGGCATCGTCCTCGGCGGCAGCGGTGCCAAGGGCCAGAAGCTGGCCGATGCAGCCCTGCGCCGCGTCGGTGCGGGGAAGCTCGTCGACCGGGTGGTGAAGGCGTCCGAAGCGCTGATCAGGGTGGCGACGATCTCGGAGAAGGTCCACGGCCCGTGGTACAAGGCACTTGTTGCCTGAATGTGAATAGTCTGGTGGTTTCTGTGAATACGTACGGTGGGGTGTAAATTGTTGTCCCGCTGGATTGGTACTGCTGTACAGCCATTTATATAGGTTTGCTTAGTAGTAGCAGGTTAGTCCAGGGTGTTAAGGAATCCTTGGTGCAGGGCGAATATGGATGTCCCTGCACTAGGGATTTAGTCGGGGTTCAGAGATGCTCAATTGCACATCTGGTGTCCCGTGTTATCTGGATGATCGTTGTAATATAAACTAAATAATGTGATTAATCTATGCTGTAAATACTTCGTTTCTTTGAGCAGTGGGAGTTAAAATTATTCTGATGTGAACATCAACCGGGTCGAGTGGTCTAGGGACCTGTCCTCTGATCTGGGTTTTGTTTCAGAAAAGTTAACACAGAAGGTCGTCATGTTGCACTGATCAACCACTGCTTGTTTGTTCAAATTGACTGGAAGCTGCGGAACCTGCAACGCGACCTGGCCACGCTGCTCGACCTCTTGCCCGTCTTCGAGCTGTGACCCTGGCCATGGCGCCTGCTCTCCTCCCTTCTCTGCTCGCAAAGAAAAAGTCCTAGCACAACGAAGAGTGGGTCTTCGTCATCTCGATCGCCTGCTGGTTCTCCTGTTCCTCTTCGCTTCTTCGTGCCTTACCACCTGCCCTGTCACTACTTGCTCGCCCCATAGCTGCCTCTTCCTTCTTTTCTAGGATTCTTTCCTTTCATATATCATTATACTAATTTTACGGACATAATATAAGTACAAATCATGTTCAAAATTATATGTTGTTGACCAACGAAATTTAAGGACGCATTATATTTTGGTACGGAGGGAGTAATAAACAAAAATTGGGAATCTTACAACACAAATCATGCCGGCTTGGCTCAGTTCCTGATCGTGTCTATGTGTGCCTTCCGTATTCTTCACTGTGAGTTTATAAATATGAGCCCTCCACATACGCCTCCGAAAATTCCTGATCACACCCATCCCAGCTATGTTCGACGCGCCTGCGATGCCTGCCAAGTCGTGCCAGTATAAGTGTGTGACTCATGTATTTTACGGAGAAGTACATAAATAGACAGAGAGATAAATTTATGCCTGTTTCATAGACATACTTGATTTTTTCTTCAGTCAAGCTGTGTATGTATTCAGTGATGTTTTTCTTCCGTAATACGCGGTGAATAATCTTATTTGTTATATGATGATTGGGAAGGCGTGTTACCCTTTGGTCTTAGGTCACCATCTAATTTTAGCCTTTGTTAACCAACCATCGAGAGGATTAACATTAGAGATTTACACCAAGGAAGTTACAACAAACCTCACTTGATCCTTAGGAATGCTATAATCGGTTTATATCACACCGACTTTTGTGCGTGAAGAAGGTGGAGGTAGCGGCTGACCTTTCCTCCTCCTCGTGGACCCCCTCCGGCCTCGGTTGGCAGACAGAAGGGAGTCCGCTCGCGTCATGTTCTTCGGGGTTGTGCTTGCTGCTTTGCTCCGCCGTCGGGCCTCCTTGGCGGCAGAGACCCTTGGTGGTGCGTGAAGGTCGACGAAGTATGCGGGCGTGTGGCAGCTCAGTTGGGGGGTCGTGGTTGGCGGCATATCTTCCGGCAACGCCGAAAAGTTGTCGGACGGTCTTTATTCGCTTTCGCGCGATCTCCCGGACCAGCGAGGTGTCGTGGAGACCGCAGGTGAAGGCGTCGAAGACGGCATCCTCCGAGGCTCCTGTGGCTAGGCCTTTCTTTCTTGAGAAGTGTCGAATGTAGCAGCGTAAGGTTTCATCTGCACCTTGAACGCAAGTGAGAAGGTCATGCTCGTGGCCTCCATGGATGATCTGCCATCGGGGGTCGTCTTCCTCCGGGGACCCCGTGCCATTGGCTGGACGATGGGATCCCTCGTGGCTTCATGGGGCGCCCGGGGGGAGCGATTCCTCCGACAGGGAGAGCACGAGACTGAAGAGGTATGTCGCTCTCCCCTGATGGTTGGTGAAGTCGAAGGCCCCCAAGCAGATGCTTTCTCTTAGATCGAGCTCCCCGACCAGTGGAATGGTGCGGTGAGCTTGGATCGAGACGACGTCGGAGCCGCTGGTGGCGAAGTTGAAGGAACTGGAACCCATCACGACGTTCGTAAGTTGGCGCACGAACCCCCTACCTGTCGCGCCAACCGTCGGTGTTTCGTAAACGGCTGGTGAATTTATGTGTAGGTAAAGGCTTATGACTAGGGTCGGATGGGTTAAGAGTCTCAAGCACGAAAAAATGTATACAGGTTCAGGCCGTGGGATCGTCCCACTAAAACCCTACTCATGTGTGGATCGATTGTATTCCGACTTGTGAGACGCTCAAGGTACAAGATGATGCCGGCTATGTGGATGGTGTGTTCTCCGATGGGGAGATGTGTGGATTGTGTGTTTGTGGGTGTGTGTGTTGAATGATCGATCTCCCTCTCTATGCCGAGGTCATTAGTTTTATATAGGGGCGAGCTACCGCCTTATAGAGATGGCAATGCAGTGTTACAAGCTTTGGTCCTAGCTGGTCGCTAGGTTGCTGTAGATTACGTCTGGCTAGAGAATTCGCACGTGAAGTACCCTGACCGTCCTGTAGCTGGTCAGTGATGACAGCCAAAGCTGAGTTCCCTTTCTGATTGCCAGCGATGGGACTACTCTAGCGGAACCCTTCTTCCTGGTTCCTGGTAACGTTGGGGCACGACCGCGATCCTAGGCGAATGGCCTTACTCGGGAGCTTAGTGCCGGCTGGGGTTGGCCGGTTATCTCCTTAGCCGGTTAGCCCGGAAGCACCAGCTATGAATCTTGGTCTTGTTACAGCCCGACTAACTCCTTTAGCCGGGTGCAGTTTTGCCTTTGTTGAGATTGGGTTTCCATTATTCCATCACTCCCTGACGCCATGCACTCCCATCGTCGTTACCAAGCATGTTCGCTCCCCGCCGCGCCATCATCTGCGGAATCCCACACCACGGCGTGCTACCGATCGCTGGAGAAGCGACGAAAGAAACCGAAGCTCCGTGGCGTGGTTACTTCTCCAGAGATCGGGAAACAGAACGGCGAGGGCAATCCCAACACCGGCGAGGGTGACAACAAGGAAAAGGGTAGAGACGGCTTCATAGCAAATGGAAAGGTTCCATATAGACAACAGCGGACCTTAGTGGAGGCGAAATGGGACGCCCCCCGCGCCCAATGCATATCCCCTGGTAGATAGCTCATATAGTAGGTCAAAACTAGCCCGCTCAGCCCCCATAGCCCCCGTTGGCGCAAGTTTTTCTTCCCCCATGTCCCAGAGGCCCAATGAAACATGACCATAAATATACAGGTCTGGTAAAATAAAAAAGATAATCCAAGCGGGCCCTCAACTCGAACTCAAACCAGACCAGTTTGAACCTGGTATTTTTTTAGTATGGCGCCTGAGCAAAACTAATGCCACATTTCTTTCCTCCACAAAACTATCTTCAAATCTGACCCTTCAGTTCGGCACCAACGAGAATGGAGCCAAAATTGTGCAGCTCGGCGCCAACAAAATCCGACACAAACAGAGATCGGCATCGTGCTCAATGGAGCCTAACTAGTTCGGCACGAAACTCCATGATGCCGAAACCTCTGAGTCATCTAGATACCAAAATATATTGGCGGTAAGCTACACAATTTCGGCTCCATTCTTATTAGGCCTAGCTGAGAGGTCAGATTTGGAAATAATTTCGCGGAGGGGTCAGTGCGACATTTGTTTCTCCTAGGGCCATATTTGACCAAAAAGTAGTTTTTAAGTAACCATATAATTCATTAAGTAAAAAGGGATTACAAAAGATCCTTACGTAAACTAACAAAGACATCATACCGAGACAACTATCCTGAAAACTTTGTAGAAAGAACCCCCATTTAAAGAAAAAACAACATAGCCCTCCGGGATCCCTGCACACACTGACACTATCGGCCATCGCCCACCACCAGCGTCGCCAAGACGCTCGCCGACCGAAGAGGAGAAAGACCTTCATCGTCGCCATAACCGGAGAAGCACCATCTCCACCAAGACTTTCTGAGCCGACAACTAGGCATGCCGCGCGCGGCGAGGCACATATCGCTGTGGCATGTCAGCCGGGGATCTTCCCTGTGCCTTGCTGGCCCCAGATCCTCCGCCTCCCATCGACGAAGTCGAGAGATCACGCCAGATCCGACATCCACATACCACCATCCCTGATTCTGGGTCGCCATCTTCAATCGCACGTCGGCGCCGCCACAACCACATGTTGCAGCTCCTGCACAAATCCTGTCTGCTCAACTATGATGCCGGAGACAACATCGCAGCAACAGGGACATAGCAGGAGGAAAAACACATCTCATGGAGTCGTCGACATCTCGCCAACACCATTCATGAACCATAACGCCGCCAAGGATCGACAAGCACACAATACCAACAACTACGAGACGTCGCCACGAAAGACACCACAAGTATGGGAGTTGAGCTTAGATAGATTTATTCGTCCGGACGCCGCTTCCACCACTCCAACAACGTGCCATGACATACCAATCCTAACCCTAACTAACAAGCCAGAACGGAGGAATGGGGTGTTAACACTGACAAGGAGGACCAACATACTTTTTTTTTTTTTTTTTGATAATAGGACCAACATACTTTAGCATATCGCGAGAAGCGTGATCACAAAGAGAGCATGAGGTTCCCGATCAAAGACTGGGCCCACTGATGAGCTGTCATCGAGGGATTGGCCATGGCTATAAGATAGACGTCATTAGAGAGAAATGGTGGGCGCATAGGAAGATGGCTTGAATATTCAGTTTCTACTATAATCCTACAGCTATTGTAACCCAGACCACACACATGTTCGTCATGAATCATATCTCTCTGCCTAAACTCTTCTAGATCTCGTGTGTGTTGCTAACAATCTCGTATCTAGAGCCAAAAAAATTCCTACCCTCTTCCTAGATCTGGCTACCCGAGCTCGCGCGGCGGCAGAGAGAGCCCGTGTTGTGATCATGGAGAACCTCTCCGATGAAGGCCATGCGATCTACGACACCACCTCGTCGGCAACAGCGGCCTAGCACTCTCATCACCAGGCGAACATCAAGGAGTTGATCTCCTAGTCCATCAACGCTGCCGTCGACACCGCCATGACACGCACGGTGGACGCCACGGTGTGATCATGCGTCAACAAGGCTACGTCGTACATTCAGCTCTACACTGACGGGGTCGAAACGACGCTCCTCCAATCGCTGGAGGCGTTTCGCACCCAACTTGGTTTCGCCGCCCACTCCGACGAGCCGGATCCGCTCATCAGGACCGCGACGGGCGTCACGGGGAACGGCCCTGATGGGCACAGCGTCGATTTGACTACACAAAGGCCGGACGTAGGGACCTCTGGTCTCTACATACGGCCTCCGGCACGATGTATACGATCGACTCTTACTTCACCGCGCGTTCCTCGTTCCTTCGATTTGACCGATGATACTGCTAACACAAATTCTCGTCAGCGTATGCCGGAAATTGATTTCCCCAAATTAGACGGCGAGCATCCCAAATTGCGGCAGATTCAGCATGAGGATTCCTTTGAGATGTACGAGACAACACCGCCGCTCTGGGTCTGTCTCGCAGCTCTGCAGTTCCATGGCCCAGCTGCTCGTTGGATGTCATCGATCAAGTCCTCCATTCGCAAGTACGCCTGGAATGGATTCGCAAGTACATCAGTCTCTAATTCACATGATGTACATATTGGTGTAGACAGGCTCCGTTGAAGTATACGTTCAGCAATTCGCAGAGTTAGTTGATCAGCTGGTAGGATGTGAGGACCAACCTGATAGATTGCACTATGTTACTCGCTTTGTGGATGGATCAAAGCCACGTGTGCGTGTGCTGGTTGCGATTCAGTTACCTCAAGATCTCAAGACATCATACACCATTGCTTGTTTGCAAGAGGAAGTGCCTGACAACTCATCGTCACTGCAGACAGTACAAGCAAAAAGGATTTACACAAACCCAGCTACAACTCGTCAGTTTGATGACAAGTGCAGTTCTGAGCATACCAAAGCAGCAGAAAATGCTCGCATTACTGATGACAAGTTGCAAACATTGAAGAATTACCATCGAGCAAAATGATTATGTTTCACCTTCGGCGAACAATGGTCCAGGGAACATAAATGCCCTCCCACAGTTCAGTTACATTTGGTTCAGAAACTTGTGGAACTCATGCAATTGTCTGATGATCAGAATCTGGACAACGGTGATAAACGCGATGATATGGAACTCATGCAATTAACACAGGTGGATCCTGCAGCAAGTCCACCAGAACAATCTATAGTACTCCAATGTGAAGTAGGAGGCAAGTCTGTGGTGTTCTTATTGGATTCAGGAAGTACCAATTCCTTTATCAATACAGCACTTGCAACTGAATTGGACGGTCAAGTGCCTTTACCAGTGCCTAGAAGGGTTAAAGTTACAGGTGGTGGCATCCTTTCATGTACAACTTGTATACCGAAATGTACATGGAGTTGTGGTACGTCGCAATTCTATTCTTCATTCAAGATTTTCCACTACGTTGATATGATGGCATTATAGGCATGAATTGGCTGTCTTCACATGGCCCACAACTCATCGATTGGCAGCACAAGTGGCTTGCTTTCCAAGACAAAGGTGAATGGGTGTGCTTGCAGGGCAAGGTACCACAGGATACAACATGCAACATGCTGTCAATACACTTGTTACAACCTGACAGTGAGAGTGAAGCACCCAGGTATGCAGAAGTATAAGAACTGCTGCAATCCTTTCCTTCGGTGTTCTCTGAACCAAAAGGACTTCCCCTCATCGAGCTGTATCTCATTCTATTCCGTTAATTGAAGGAGCAGGGCCAGTACAGATTCGCCCATACCTTTTGGCCGCAGAGCTGAAAGATGAAGTTGAGAAACAAATCCGGGAAATGCTTGCATCTAGAGTTATTCGACCAAGTACAATTAATTTGCTTCACCTCTTATTCTGGTTAAAAAAGGATAGAACTTGGAGGCAATGTGTGGATTTTCGACAACTAAATGCCCTCACAATCAAGAGTAAGTACCCGGTGCCGGTGATAGATGAATTATAGATGAGCTTCACGGCGCATGTTGGTTTTCCAAACTCGATTTGCGTGCGGGATATCATCAAATTAGATTGACAGAAGGTGATGAACACAAACTGTGTTTCAAACTCATCATGGCCACTTTGAGTTCATTTTCATGGCATTTGGATTAACTGGTGCACCAGCTACTTTCCAAACTGAGATGAACAGGACCCTAGCTCCAGCTTCGCAAGTGTGCCCTAGTATTTTTTGATGATATCCTAATCTACAACAGCAGGTATCAGCTATCTGGACCATCTTCGTCAAGTTCTAAAATTGTTGGAAGAAAATGATTTGAAAGTGAAATAATCCAAATGTTCCTTTGCTCAACCTTCTGTTCATTATCTTGGTCATGTGATTTCAGCTACCGGTGTGGCTACTGATGAAGCTAAAATTGCCACTGTCGGAGATTGGCCTAGACCAATGGATGTTAAACAACTACGTAGTGTGCTAGGTATGATGGGATATTACAGAAAATTCGTTCGAGGCTATGGTTCTATCAGTAAACCACTGACTGAACTTTTGCGCAAGAACGTTTCATTTATTTGGATACAGGAAACAGAGTTAGCTTTTTAGTGTTTTGAAGCAAGCACTTATCTCTGCTCCAATACTGGCGTTACCTGAATTTTCTTGCACATCTGTGATCGAGATAGACGCAAGTGAATTGGGGCAGTTTTGATGCAGCGTGATCATCCTCTGGCATTTGTGAGCAAGACATTGGGACACTACAACTGTGGTCTCTCTAATTATGAGAAAGAGTATATGGTGATACTGTTGGCTGTTGAGTATTGGCGACCATATCTATAGCTCAGGGAGCTTGTGATTAAAACTGATCATGCCAGTCTCATGCATCTTATGGATCAGCAGCTCCACACACCATGGCAACATAGGTTCTGTTGAAACTAATGGGTATGTGATACGTCTCAAACGTATCTATAATTTTTGATGTTCCATGCTTGTTTTATATCAATGTCACATGTGTTTACTACAGTTTTATATCATTTTGGTGCATTTTCTGGAACTAACCTATTAACAAGATACCAAGTGTCAGTTCCTATTTTCTGCTGTCTTTTTGTTTCAGAAAAGCTAGTCGGAAAATATTCTCGAAATTGGACGGAAATTTACGGAGAATTATTTTTCATGGAAACAAAGACTGCGCCCGAAGGACAGCTGCAGGTGGGCCCATAGCCCCAAACAACCCCCAGGCGCGGCCAGAGGTGGGACCGTGCCTGGGTGTCACCTGGCCGCCTCGTCCACCGCCTTACGCCACATCTTCGCCTATAAAAAACCCATGACCTAAAACTCACGACACCCGAAGGATTTCCCAAATACAACTCCGAGCTCCGCCGCCACCAAACCCTAGTTTCGGGGGTCAGAAGGTCCAGTCCGGTACCCTGCCGGGATGGGGAGAGACCCCCAAGCCATCTCCTTCGACCCTGTCGCCTCCATGATGCTTTGTGATTAGCCCCCATGGACTATGGGTTCTAGCAGTATCTAGATGGTACTCTCTCTCCCATGTTTTTCAATACAATGATCTCATGAGCTGCCTTACATGATTGAGATCTATCTGATGTAATCGGTATTGTGTTTGTTGGGATCCGATGAATTGTTACATTATGATCAGTCTATCCATTATGTTTGTGAATTATTGTTGTTATAATCTTGTTGTGTTCATTGCTTGTCACTAGTGCACGAGTGGCATGATCTTAGATTTAAACTCTATAATTGTTGTTTAGATTGTATCTACAAGTTGTTTGCACCTGTTACTGTCCAGAACCCGAGACCCCAAAGTGATAATAATTGGGACAATCAGAGGGGATGGCTGTAACTTGAGTATCACATGTTTTCACCAAGTGTTAATGCTTTGCTTCGATGCTCTATTAAAAGGAGTACCTTAATTACCAATAGGTTCCATGATTGGCCGTGCTGAAAACGGGCTGGTTGGACAAAAGATGCCATGCAAGATTCTTATTGCAAGCACGTATGACTATATATGGAGAACATGCCTACGTATGATTTATATACTGGATGCTGTGTCATAAGTTTGTTTCAATTATGTCAATTGCCTAGCTGTAATTTGTTCACCCAACACTTGTTCTTTTGTTCGGAGAGTTACCTCTAGTGAAGCTGGGAACCCTGGTCCATATTTAGCCACCAAGTATTTCCTGCGCCATTTCCTCCGTTGTTACTGTTGCTGCTGCTACTTTACGGTTATTATTGCTCTCAAGTTACTGTTGCTTTCACATCACTTCTGTTACCAGTGATTTCCATGTGTGGCTGAATTGACAACTCAACTATTAAGGCTTATAAATATTCTTTGGCTCTCCTTGTGTCGAATCAATAAATTTGGATTTCACTTCCCTCGAAGACTGTTGCGATCCCCTACACTTGTGGGTTATCTTGTATACAAAAAGGGCTCAGAAAATCATGTCGCCGACGCTCTGTCGTGCAGGCCACACCCTGACATGGAGCTTAACGCACTGTCGTGTTGCGAACTAGCGTGGATACTTGCCGCCGTGGATGCCTACCAGAAAGACGGTAGTGCAATTGTTTGCTGCAACGCCTAGCAATTGAAACTGACCCAAACGATCAGTACATACTCAGTGATGGTATAATCAGGAAAAAAGGCAGGATCTGTATTCCTAACAGTCCAGTGTTGCAAAAGCGTATTGTGCAGGTGTTTCATGCTAGTCCAATTGAGGGTCACTCCGGAATACCAGTAACTTTACAGCGCCTCAAGCAACTCCTCACCTGGAAAGGGATGGGCAATGTTGTTCGATCATCAGTTGGTGCAGTTTTGCATTGTTTGTCAGCAAGCCAAACCCGACAGGGCACGATATCCAGGACTCTTGCAGCCGCTTCCAGTTACTCAGTCGGCTTTCCAGGTGATTTCAATGGATTTTGTTGAAGGCCTTCCCCGCTCTGGTCGTTACAGTGCTATCTTAGTTGTTGTGGATAAGTTGAGCACACATTTTATACCTCTTGCTCATCTATTTTCGGCGGCGACACTGGTGTCTGCTTTCATGGATAACGTGTTCAAATTAGATGGGGTTCCAGAACATCATCTCAGACCGAGACAAGATCTTCAATAGTAATTTCTGGCAACAACTGTTCACCTTAATTGGAACTACTCTAAAAATGAGCTCCTCCTACCACCCTGAGATCGATGGACAAGCCAGAAAGAGTAAATCAATGTCTAGTGGGATACCTGAGATGCTTTGCTCATGCTTGTCCGACAAAATGGGTCGAGTGGCTAACTCTGGCAGAGTTTTGGTATAACACGAGCACACACTCAACATTGGGCAAATCTGCATTCGAGGTACTGTATAATCGTTCACCTCGCCAATTGGGTTTAACACTTGCTCATTCAAGCCCTGTGCCGGATGTACAAGCGTGGCTTGACGAACGCATTTTCATGCAAGAGCTCATCTGATAGCACCTGGAACGAGTTCGTCTTCGCATGAAACGCCAAGCAGACAAGAAGCGAACCAAGCATGTCTTTAGTTTTGGTGAGTTTGTGTACCTGAAACTCAAACCCACAAGCGCACCACAAATTGTTTTTCAACTACTATGGACCCTATCAAGTTCTGGAGGGAGTGGGCGAGGTGGCTTACAAATTGGCATTTCCTGAAACAAGTCGCATTCACCCGGTGATCCATGTGTCTCAGCTCAAAAGGCCATGGGTGCAAATGTTCAGGTACAACCACAGCTACCGTCTCCTCTTGATGTCCTGCTTGTAACCTCTCGTATCTTACAGCGATGCCTTCGACAACAAGGTCTAGTGGCTGTCAGTCAAGTTCTGGTGCAGTGGTCCGGGCAACCTGAAGCTTTAGTACCTGGGAAGATCATGATGATCTCAAGCGGCGAATCCCTCGCGCACCGGCTTGGGACAAGCGACTTTCATGGAGGAGGGAGTTTTAACACTGACAAGGAGGACCCACATACCGTAACATATTGCGAGAAGCGTGATCGCAAAGGGAGCACGAGGTTCCCGGCCAAAGACTGGGCCCGCTGATGTTGTCAATTGAGGGATTGGCCACGGCTATAAGATAGACGTCATTAGAGAGAACTGGTGGGCAAATGGGAAGATGACTACTGATGGGCAAATAGGAAGATGGCTTAAGCCACAGCTTGAATATTCAGTTTCTACTGTAATCGTACAACTATTGTAACCCAGACCACACACATGTTCATCATGAATCATATCTCGCTGCCGAAACTCTTCTAAATCCCGTGTGTTGCTAACATAGGGTCGCCTTCGCCGGAGCAGCAAGTGGAGGAAGAGGGGACGAGCACCTTCGCCGGTGGAGGTCTGGGAAAAAGTTGCCTCGCTGGTCGCCTCTCTCGTGGCAGCAAAGAAAATAATTGAACCGGAGAAGCGAAGCCGTTGAGGGGCAATTCGGTCAACCGGGCCCACGAAAAAAGGCTGCGACCGACTGGGTCCCACCCGTCCCGAAGCGCCTATTACCGGAACGCCCCTCTCCCTATCCGTCTCGGCGTTCGATTTCCTTCCCGATTCGGGAAACAGACTTCCATCGGAGGCGCCCAGTACTTGCACCTATATAGCTCCACGCGTGGCACACCCAGGACGGCGCGAAACAAACAGACGGGAACTCGAGCGAGAGAAAGAAAAAAGGAAAACAAGTGGAGGAGTGGAGAGCAGCGAGGGCGAGAGACGCAAGGCAGTTTGATTCGATCGGGGAGGTGATGGGGGTGAGGGAGCCTGTGGCGATGGAGATACCGCTGCTGGAGGAGGGGGCGCCGGGAGGGTGCCGCCGGGGATCAGGAGGAGGTTGCTCGAGGGGAGGACCGCCGGAGGGGGAGGCCCAGCGAGCGCCGAGGAACTTCTTTCAAGAAAGTTAGCGAGGTACTGACATACAATACGTTTTTCAATAAATATTTTGTTGTACTTGCATGTTTCAAGTTAATTGAGCTTATTTCTTCGCATCGGTTTACTGTAGGTGCTGGAGAAACTTTGTGAAGTCCCGGAAGACAACACTTGCCTTGGCTCAAGCTTATGATGCCTTGGGAATTAATGAAAAATCTGTCAAGGCAATGCCATTTGAGGAACTAGCTATGTCGATGGAGTCTCCCACAGCTCTTGAGGCCACTAAAGCATTGCTTGACCGTCTGGAGAGACGGTTGACTCTGTGCCAGTCTGCAGGTTCGTCAACCGCGGAAAATATTGACCATCTTCTGAAACGCCTTGTGCCTCCGAAGAGAAAGGCACCTGCGAGTAGAACGAGGGTTGCAGCAAAAAGGCCAGCAAGAAGTTCTGAAACAAGCAGGTCGTCTAGGTACTCACTGAGGGTGGTACTCTGTGCTTATATGGTTCTTGCTCATCCTGGTGCTGTTTTAAGTGGACAAGGTGAACAAGAGACCCTACTCATGGAGTCTGCAGCAAAGTTTGTCAGGGAGTTTGAGCTGTTGGTAAAGACAGTGCTTGAGGGACCAGGAAGAGCCTCAAAGCAGCCATCCCTTGATGACAATGCTGAATCATCTAGCCGCGAGATGTCTTCTGATGTTACTGGTCAGAGTAAATTCAGGACTCAGCTGGTTAACTTTGACAAAGCGTGGTGCGCTTATCTTTACTGCTTTGTGGTGTGGAAAGTGAAAGATGCAAGATCATTGGAGGGTGATCTTGTTAGGGCTGCATGCAAGCTTGAGCTATCAATGATGCAAACATGCAAGTTAACTGTGGATGGGCAGTCACAAAACCTTACCCATGATATGAAGGCAATTCAGAAGCAGGTTACTGACGACCAAAAACTCCTCAGAGAGAAGGTTCAGCATCTGAGTGGTGATGCAGGCATTGAGCGTATGAACTCTGCTCTGTCAGATATGAGGTCGAAATTTTTCGAAGCAAAGGAGAATGGAAGTCCATTGGCAACACCTGTTGCTAACGTATCGACTCCTCTGAGTATTAATACTTCTGGGAAGCTCCCACCTGCCGATGTTAATGTGAAGTCCAAGACAGATGCAGAAGGATCAATGTCTGTTACCCGGTCGTTGTTTGGAGCATCTTCATCAAGCAGTACAGCACCAGTGAGTCTGCCAACAGAGAATGAACAAATGGTAAATGGGATGCTACAAGAAAACGGTAGTGCATTTGCTGTCAACTCTGATGATGCCAATACGATTGAGAAGGATTTCCAAGCCAGAGTGAGAGGAACAATGGAAAAGGCTTTCTGGGATGTGGTTATCGACTCATTGAAAGTAGACAAACCTGACTACAACAAACTGATCAACCTGGTAAAGGACGTAAGGGATTCGTTGCGCGACCTGGCTCCCAAGGGTGGAAGGAGGAAATCTTGGGGAACATTGACATCGAAATTTTGTCTCAGGTAAATATCTCATGCTAAATAAAGATTTGTCAGTTAAGTTTGTCGTCAGCTTGCTTATTTATTTTAAACTCATGAAATTTTGACATAATTTCCCTTTCAAAATGAAGGTACTTGAGTCGGGTTCCCAGGACACCCAATACCTGGGGCAGATTATGCAGTACTCCCTGGATATGGTTAGAAAACTATCTGCTGCTGCAAAGGAGGATGAGATGAAGAAAAGTCATGACAAATTATTGAGCGAGTTGGCTGCAAGTTCTGAAGTTGATCATTTATGCAATTAACTGCACTTTTTTTTATGCTGCGGAATTCTAACTTTTTTTCGGTACAAACAGGAACTGCAAGGAGAAGTGAGCAAGGCACATATTCAGCTGATGCAACCAATGATAAAAGGCTCTGCTGGAGTGGAGTACCTGCAGAAGGCTTTCGGCGATCGCTACGGGCCTCCTGCCAATGCATCAGCTTCCCTCCCTGTTACGCTGCAGTGGGTTTCAACATCAAAGAACATGGTGGCTTCAGAATGGAGTGAACACCTGGGCTCTCTTTCAGTTCTGCCAGCAGCGGATCATGTAAGTCTCTAATAGGGCACTGTCTTAACATCAGCAGCATGGCAGCATTTAGTTGTTATCTGGTTCCTGACACTAACTAATTTCGTCCTTGTTGGCAGGCTCAGCCCCTTGTTACAGTGCTCCGAGCTGGCCATGGAGCTCCTGGGGGACAAACAGCTTCCTTCTCTGCAGCAGGAAATTCAGGTTTACCGGAGTGCAAAGGAGAAAAGGTTGACAATCTCGTGAGGATCGGCTTGTTGCAGCTTATTGGTGGTATGGAGGGCTTGCAGCTGCAGTCAACTCCTGAGAGCTTCCATCTCAACTTTATGAGATTGAGGGCCGTCCAGGGCCAATTCCAAGAAGTGCTTGTGATGGCTACAAGGTAAACTTTATGATACTTCCATTTTTATCCTAGTCTGCAGGAATGATTGAAACATTTCAGCGTCTAATGACTAAATTTGCTGTCTGTGCAGCATGCTCGTCGTGCGCCAAGTCCTGATGAGTGAGAACTCTAAGATCACTCCTCTTGAACTGGAGAACGTCATCTCAGAACTCTTCGGCACTCTCGTGAAGCTGCTGGACAACTCCCGCGAGGCGGGCACTGAAGATATCGTGGAGGCGATGATGAGCTCGTCGGCCTCAGCTGGGTCCTCGTCAGACGCCAAGATCCAGAGCAGGAGGCAGATAATAACCCGGGTCCTCCTCAAGAGCCTCCAGGCCGACGACGTGGTCTTCAAGAAGGTCTCCGGGCGGTCCACTGCGCCTTCCGCAGCATCGTCCTTGGCGGCAGCGGCGCCAAGGGCCAGAAGCTGGCCGATGCGGCCCTGCGTCGCGTCGGTGCGGGGAAACTCGTCGACCGGGTTGTGAAGGCCGGCGAAGTGCTGATCAGAGTGGCGACGGTCTCGGAGAAGGTCCACGGCCCGTGGTACAAGGCACTTGTTGCCTGAATGTGAATACTCTGGTGGTTTCTGTGAATACGCACGGTGGGGTGTAAATTGTTGTCCCCCTGGATTGGTACCACTGTACAGCGATTTATATAGGTATTGCTTAGTAGTAGTAGCAGGTTAGTCCAGGGTGTTCAGGAATTCTGGTGCAGGGCGAATATGGATGTCCCTGCACTGGAATTTAGTCGGGGTTCAGAGGGTGCTCAATTGCACATCTGGGAACCCGTGGTGTTATGTGGATGATGGTGCGGTCATTGTAATATAACTAAATAATGTGATCATTAATTGTTCTCTATGCTGTAAATACCAATTATTTATATGAGCTAATTAATTGTCTATGCTGTAAATACTTGGTTTGTTTGAGCAGAGGGAGTTAAAATCTGAATCACTTTTATCTAAGAAAACAATCTGAATCACTTAAATTGTGATGAAAACGAGATGGGATTGTAGTAGTAGTCATCACATGGATTGATCTGTTAAAGGTCTGGTCATTTGTCTAGGACCTACCGTCCTTTTGATCTGTGCTTCTTCCGTCTTAGTTTTTCTTCGTATGCAGGGTGTAAACATTGCTACTGGCTTATGGTACAGGCCAAGCAATGAGTTCAGAAAAAACAAACTGTGCATTTCGTCCGTAAAATTTGGTTTCTTGCCTTGCTCCGTGTCCGGAAACTGTGTAACTGTAGTTCAGAACCGCTCATTCTGAATACGTTTTGGAACTGTAAGCCCCTGGGTGGGTTACTTGTGCGTGTGTCTAGGACCAAATGATGAAACTCCACTTCTGCTCCGTCACTTTGGTCAGTAACTTCAGCAAGTATAATTTACGGTCATTCAGGTTGCTAAAGGAGTCCGGTCGGCTCGAGCTCGCAGGGGCGAGCGGATATATATAAAAATAACGGAACAGTGAGACGTTGCCCGAAGGCCGAAGACAGTTGCATATAGCAGAGAAACGAGGCCAGCGACAGCATCGACCTACTTTTAGCAAATCCAGTGATCGCGATTAGTACTGACTTGAGGTTAGAACTCGTGGAATTTGTTTTTCTGCCTTGCCTTGTCTCTTTCAAATTCATGCATTTCAAAGAGAAATTCATGTGTGCTTGCATTTAACTGAAAATCATCACCCGTTTGATGAAATGTTGCCTCTCTACGTTACGCGGAAATTGTACTGGCCATGGCCTGCCCCCGTTTGTAATCTTTATGCAATCACGAAATTTACTCCCCGTATAACAGCAAGGCGTGAAGAATCCCATTCCCAGGCATTCCATGATCTCGAATAAAATATTTCCAGACATTCCATACATCGGATGATAATCTTCCGCAAATATGTATTGCCTCTCTAGTGCTATATATATCGCAATTCCAATTCGTCTTAGCCACTGCACAAGGTGATCGATCCATCCAACAAAGAAAAAAATCTGATCCAGCATGGGGAGGAACGACCTGTTACGTCTGATGGACGTCTTGTTCATCATTGGATGCCTTGCCGTGACGACGGAGTGTAACTGTGTAAGCATCTAACACGATCTCGAATTTTTATATTTTGACGCGCATGAACATCTTCTTTTACATGTAGGGCTCTCTCTATATGTTTATGAATTCTGACAAACGTAATTTTGTACCGAATATATAACAGGTCGTCTCGGAGCTCGAGGTGGTCAGGCCAACACAAGCGCGACGTCGACATTTGATGAGAGCAAGCGCAACGGGATCTTGTGCGGTCTTAAGGCGTGCGTCGGCAATGGCGGGGAGCTGTATATGTGTTACTGCTGCGTGAGGCATGGCGAGACGTGTTTCCCTTCGGAGGATGACTGCGTGTTCAGATGCCGTTGAAGACGTTGTTACACTGAACTAGTAGCGTTTAATAAAAGCGAACCGGTATAAAAACAGACCAGTACGTACTATTTGAGCGGACCAATATTGAACGGATGCGTAAGCGCTAGCAATGATCTTTACCATGAGCACTAGCGTTCTATGTTGGCATCATACAAACTCCCTCCGTTCTCAAATATAAGATGTTTTATCTTTTGTCCACATTCAAATGGATACAAGTGTATCTAGACATATTCCATGTGTAGATTCACTCACTTTAGTATGCATGTAGACAACATGTGCAACACATAAAACATCTTATATTTAGGAACGGAGGGAGTACGTATTATTTTCGGTAGGAATGTCGGCAGGGATAGATCCAGCGGTTTACGGCGAGGTTTCAGCCCACCGCCGGCAGAGAAGAACGTCGGAACAAACAACACTTGATATGCCGTGCCAGGCCAATATCTGGCCGAATGTTAATATCTGGCGGTACCGCATTGTAGTCGACGCTCCACCATCTCCGTGCTGGTGGTGGAGGTTAATGATGCTCGCCGACGCTCGATGAACTGGACTCAGCGTCGGCTGTTGTGTAGCGCCAGCACACGAACTGGATAGGTTAACCTCAAGTTTTTATTTAGGCAGTAACAGTCTGCCGATACAAAGTTACAAACTACTCCCTCCGTTTCTAAATATAAGAGATGTTAGTTTTTTTATATAGATTCACATGTATCTAGACACGTTTTAGTGTGTATACTCACTTATTTCAGTCCGAATATACTCAGCATGTGAAATACCTAAAAAATCTTCTTCTTTTTTTGAATTTACACCTGGGGGGAGTTATTCCCCACCTGAATATATTTCAAAATTTCCTGGAGGCTTTGCAGCCTCTACAAGATAGGTTCAAGTGAATCAGAGTACACGGGGATTACAATAGGGGAAGAGATAAAAGAAAACACACACACACAAATAGGGAGGGGAACGGCTTGCCACTTGACAAGACACCACTGAGCAGAACATGAGCCCAAAACCTAATGAAGCTAGCCGGCAAAAGATCCAACACCATGAGAAGCACAAGTAGATGGGGGTGCTGTCGACGGATCACAATACCAACATTCAGTAAACAGCCTAGCGCACCGCACCGGCATGCGTGTCGAAACCCACGACGCAACTCAGGAGCATCCACAATCAACGAGTGCCAAGCCTAGCACCTAGCACGAACCCTGACTGAGAGCTCCGCCATGGGAGGTCGAAACGATTAGCAAGTAGGGGAGGCATCATTGCGTCGTCATTGAGCAAAGATGAACCGAGACGACACCAAGAGCCGAAGCTCCCGCAACACCGCGGCGACCATGGCAGGGTCTTGAGCAAGCACAGCAAGGAAAAGCAGCACAAGGGCAGCAGGCCAACGCCATAAGACGGAGCCAACCATGCCTGCAGGGCATGGACAGATGCTCGACCACCGAGCCTCATAAGTTGCCGCTGGCCAAACGCGAAGACCCACATCAACGGCGAGGGCAAGGACTCACACGCGACGCCTTCAGGAAGGGGAACGACGCCGACTGGCGCCGTCATCGCTGAGCTTTCGCCCTGAGCCACATCCATAACACCATGAGCAGAAAAGGGTCTTGCACTCACCGCAGAGACGCAGAAACCAGACCGGGGCAGGGAGCAGCATCACGACCACGCCTCCATGAAGGTCAGCGATGCCATCAGCGCCGCCGTGGTTGTCTCGGACATGAGGTCCGAGAGGGGATTTCTCCCTGATGCGTTGCAAATGCAACCCGACAGCAAATCCTGGCAGGGGCCAGAGGCAGCAGGCCGGGCCGTCTGGCTGCGAAACCCGAAGGGACGTCGAGGCCAGAAGAGCCATGGAAGACTACACCACGCCAGAGCCGGAGCAGTCCACCAGATGCGACGACGACCGCCCACCAGCGGACGACGAGGGGCCAGAAGAGGGGAGCGAGCCGGGGGGCGGCACAAGGCGAGATGGGGGAGCTGTGGGGCGAAATTTGGAGGAGGGGGTCGGATTTTTGGGAGGAACAACCAAGGGCGCTGCAGTTGCCGGCGACGAGGGACGGGGGAGCCGAGGCCGAGGCCGCCGGGCGTAGGGCCGGGATCCCGCCTCCACCAGAAGCTTGCGTCGCCTGGGATGGCGCCACGCGCGAGAGAGAGAGCAGAGCCCCGCCACCGCCGTCCATCGTGCGGGCTTCGCCCGGCGGTTTCCTTCGGCGGCGGCGGCGCGACAGGGTGGGCCTGAGGGGGGTGGCGGCGCAGCGAGGTTAGGGTTCCCCCGGGTCGCCCCTGGGAGGCGACGCGGGGGTTGGGGGAGGAGGGGATTTCACTTTTTCGTCCTAAAAAATCCTATATTAAGAAAGGGAGGGAGTAGGTAGTAAGTATGAGCGTAGCTAACTAGGATAGTAAGGATGAGCATAGCTAGGATCTAGTACACCATCAAGCAAAAGCTGACCTTCGAAAGCACAGATCAACCAGTTAGCAGGAAACTTTTTTCGACAGTTGTAGGAACAACAACAACACAACTTAACTGATGAAGCAAGTACTGCATTTGTGAAAGGACAGTGAGATCGAATCCATGAAATAAAAAACTGCATTTGTTTCCTGTGATTTTCAGGTTTCTACCTAGTTCCTACTGATAGCATCTCCATTTCAAACATTCAATACCAGCTCCAAAGCCTCAAATCAACTAACTGCAGCTCTTCAGGGGTCAACTTACAGGCAGCTTGAGTTCGGCTGCCTTATTGTCCAAAAATTGGGCGAGACGCAAGGGAGTCTTCTTAACAGACTCCTCCTGAGGAACCCCAAAATTAACCCCTAGGACGGTTTAGATAACTGTCCTTAAACAAAGCTAGCCTATCTACCAACTAAAGAGCTTGATTTTCTTTCAATCTGTTCCTCTTTGTAATAGGTTTCCATCTGTTGACATAATCGAGGAATGACGTAGAAGGGCCATCTTTTGGTTGAGCGTGTACACGAGAGGAACGCCGCAATAAAGCCTCTTCAAGTAACATCTTCCGCGTGACCTCCTTCGATCTCTTTTCCAGAGCATTACTACATCGGACAACAAAAGAAAAAGCTCGATGAGTGCACAGATTTCACCATACTTTGGTTATACAATAACTATTAGAACCAAGGAGGGTTGCCATAAGAGCATACTTAATTCAATTGAAGGCACAAAACGTTTATGTGAAATAAATTACCCTGACTTGTGGTCTAGAAAACAGTTTTACACGAAGAATAAAAAAATTCATGGTCAGTGAAGAACGCTGGCTTTGAGATTTCCAAGGTTTGACATTGGAAACTTCGTATCTTCTGCAAGTAATAAGACACCTATATTGCCATAGCTAGGGATCAAAGGTCATCATTTAGGCCCTGAACCAGCCCTTTCAACCAAAACAGGTGAGTCTGACCAGTTCTCAGCGATAAACTGTGGTGCCAAGTTTTTTCGAGATTCAGAATGCAATAGAAAATTGATATCTTAAAATCACTACTTCCATAATAGGAGCATAAAATTGCTCGAAATAATAAAGCAAAATCATTCACATTGGTCTATAGCCATTCTAATGATATGATGTGCAATGTTGATTAAAACAAGGTCAACAAGCACAAGCTTATAAAATACAACAGAAAAAGAAATTTGAATAAATTCAAGATATAAGGCTTCGTATATATCTGCACTTAATACTATCAACTATATCTTCCTCTCTTCCAACAATTAACAAAATGGCAATCACAACACCACAAACAGTACAACAGTACGAGATTAATTCGAGGATATACTTCAGTTGCATACCTTATCTTATCGTAGAACTTGTCAAGCTGTGTTTTGAGTGCTCTCTCCCTTATGCCTTTTATGTTTAAAGACCCAATGAGCTTATCAAGCTGTTAATTGCAATTTTAAAATAAACATTGTTATTAGCTAGAAAAGTAAGTAAAGAGATTGATACAGTTGCAAAACAATCACCTCTTCCTTGGTGCTATAGTACCCCCACTCTTTGCAGTCTGCATTTTCGACAAAAAGTCTTCCTTCGCGTCTAAAAAACCAATACCTGTTATATAACCTGTCTTTTCCCAGAGGACTAGTCCTAATTGATTGGTCCAGCATTTCTGTTTCAAGATGCCTCCTCTACAAAGAAATAAGCAAAGAGAAGCACTGTCATGAACAGCTTCAGCAAAAACATGCATGTACAATTGTACATATGTAGGAATTAACAGGTCCGCATGGAAGTTCACATGGATTAACACTTAAGAGGTATACATATATAGGTGCCTACCAGATACAATTTCCCATCTTCCATTTTTCTGGCAGGAGCATTTTTCCTCTCCTCCCCTTCTTTTGCCACGAGCTGACCATTAACACTCTTGTTGCCATCTGGTATAGAAATTGTATGATTCATTTCCTTTTCTGTTGCCCCTTCCATGTTCAGCTTCTGCTCTTCTTTATTGTTTATTGTGGCCTCTCTTTTTGCTGCTGCAAGTGGTTGTTGCTGATCAATCTGACCATTAACACTCTCGTTGCCATCTGGTACAGAACTTGTATGATTCATTTCCTTTTCAGTTGCTCCTTCCATGTTCAGCTTCTGCTCTTCTTTATTCTTTCTTGCGGCCTCTCTTTTTTCTGCTACAAGTGTTTGTTGCTGATCAATCCGTTCTTCTAATTTCTCTTTTACAGCAGTGGTTGCAATGGCCTCATCTACTAGTTCCCGTAGGATTTGAAGTTTCAGGTCAGTGTGAACAAGACCATAGTGACCCCTTCGTACTGTTGATATGTTATGGGAGAAATCATCTTTACTTCTCATTTCCATGAAATCACATAGATACTCCTTCCAGGTAAGTAAAGATACCTACATACGATACGATTCATGTTAACATGTACGGAACAGAATATGTACCACTTTGCTGACACTTCAATTATGAACAACAATAAGAAATCACCTTTAATTTTCTGTTCTTGTTCTGGAGAACTGCAAAATAGTCACCTTTATCTTTAATGAGCAAATGGAAAAGCGCAGTATGTATTTCCACAATAAGAACAATATTAGTTTCTTTCTGGCAAATTGCATTCTCCAGATCTGAGAGGGAAAATGGCGACAGGCATAAAAGCCTCCCAAAAGACATGCAGAAATCCCAGACCATCAGGAGATCTCCCACAGAAGATAAAGGCACTTTGAAATCTGTAGATGGTGGGCATCTCTTTGACAAAACAGGGTCATCTGCTGCAGGCTTCACTAAAAGATCATCAATTGGGTATTTAACTGGTGCTACTTGTTCCTCTTCTGAAAGTCATATGGAAAGTGACAATAAGAAGCTTGACAAAGGTGTAGTACTTTCAAACCCATGTTAACATATGAAGTGACATGAATATCTGATTAATTTACCTTTCTTCAACCTTTTCCTGGCATCTTCCAGGGTCTCGTTCTCTAGTCTTTTCCTCGTCTTGGACAACCCTTCACCATTCTGTAGCCGTGTGATGTCTTAGGATCATAATAATAAGAAAGAAAATAAATGAAACATGGAAAGATGGTTACCATCATGTCTTTTGGAAGCTCAGTGGGTATGCCATATTTCTTTGCAAGATTCGCGTGTACGATCCATGGAGAGTTTTGTGATGTTGATCCCCTGATAAAAAGCTTTAGCATATCACGACCAGTAGGTGCTTTCTTGCGAATTAGATCATCGGCTCTGAGAACTGAAGTGCTGATAACTGCCTTGTCTTGACCAATCCAGCCCACCTCATAGCTTGTGGTGTTACCAGAGCCTATAATCTTCAGAATCTTGCAAGCAGCCTCCGAACCATCTTTTTTAGCATGTAATTCTAATCCTTCAAACAGATCCTCTTGCAGACGGCCATATATCTCGTTGACAAGGTCAGTTAAGCTAAGAGTACCTGAAGCGAATATAGCAGAAAATTTCGGTCTATTAAAAAATATAACAAAAACGTTCTTAACAACAAATACTTCAGGTTCTTCACAGAATAAGATACCAATTAGTGTATGGCAACATCAGAAACATAATGAATAGTTTGCAACAGCATGAAAAAAAGGCCCCACTATAAATTACTAACAGTATGTACACATGACACATATTGTCGGTGAGATGGATAGATTGCCAGTTCTGAATTGAAAATTTATTACAGTGAAGTGGAAACATAAAATAAAAAATCACATGTGATACATCATTGAAGGACAACATATCATCAATCTGATCCAGAAAGAATGTACGTCGACAATCCAAAGAAAACAGATGCCAAAGAGTGGGGCTTGTCAATGGATATTAACAGAAAACGTCAAACATGCAAAACTGTTTACAGGTATAAAATTCTAAACATGCAATGGTGTCACAAACACGAATAATAAACGCTGAATTAACAACATTAGATCAATGTAAATTAATCTAGAGAAACACATAACAAAATGGTACTCCATCGGTCTATGTATACAAGGCTACTTGAGGTTTCATGTCTAACTTTGACTGATAATTAGACCAACAAAATATGAGTCACTACAAGTATATTATCAGAAACTTCTTTCGAATATGAATCTAATGACATTATTTTGTGGTATATAACTCACATTTTGTTGGTAAATATAATGTTCAAAGTTAAAACTAAACTATAAAGTGGCCTTGTATACAGAGACGGAGGGTGTATATTGTTTTGGCCACAGACCAAAAGTGCATCATAAAGCAATAAGAAATATCAGAAGCCTGAAACTTCATAACCATAACAATATTTAGACAATGCAATAGTCAGGAAAAGCTTGGTCCTACTGTATTGAACCATCTTGAGAACAGGAGATATTAGCTCTCTTGGCAGCTGTTGAGCCTTCTCTGCGGCACGCTGCTCTGAGACCAAAGCTTCCTCATAGGTTAAATTAGATTTTCCAGACACCTTACAAGTCCAAACTCTTCTACGGTAAAGGTTCAACCTATTCAAGTATTCTCTAATCAATAGTCAAGGACACACGCATGTTGCTGGAGCATAATCTATTGCAAGCATAAAAGCTGCAAAATATCAGATTTAATAGGAGATTATAATTCATATCAGGTAGAAAGCAATTAACTGCAAATGGTTATATTATATGTAAGAGGATACTGATAATCTCGAAATATCTCCTTTGTAAATCGAACTTCGAACACCTTATCCTTAGGATCCAAGTCCTTTGGCGGGTCCAGTAAGAAGAAAGGTGTCCTCTTGAATAGAGGCATTAGATCCTTATATACAACCTCTGCGAAAGACGCAATTCGTTCCGCACCTGCAAAATTTCATGACAGTTAGTGCATTCTCGTTCAGGAGAAACTCTAAGCCACTAAGAGTCGCACACTGCATAGATGAAGCACAAGACAACAATCGGGTATGCAGATTACTGTTAATAGATATTAACCCAAGTGTCAAAAAATTCATGGGTACGCTAACTTTTTTACACTTTATGGATGGAAGCCATGAACAACAAATAAAAAATAAACTAAAATCAACTCCAGCCCGTTAGTGTTTTATTACTAACTAACTGCACGATGTCTTTGGGTTAATCTGTTTTATACTATTCAATATACATTCTGTACAAGATAATCTTCACTAGAAAAATGCAGTAATCAGCTAAACTTCCTTCAATGCACCCACGCATGCATAACAGCACCCAAGTGTGGCACCTAAAATCCAACAAGCAAGTTCTACGTGCCATTTACATCAACAAAATGCACTTCAAATTTTCTTGCAGTATCACTTATCAAAGTTCGACTCTGAACGCAGGTCGCTCATATGCCAAGCTGAGCTCGCAGTCCCAAGAACCAAGAAACCCGAAACGCACAACAATGCACTAGCCATTTGCACCGATCCAGCCGCAAGCACAAATTGCAAAGACAAAACTCCCTGAACAAGCACAGATCGCACAAGCACAACAATGTTTTTCTGACAAGCACAGATTGCACAACAATGTTTTAAACACACGGGATTAAAATGCCGCTCTAATCTGCAAACCCCAAGAACCAAGAACCCCCTGAACAAATCAGCACCCATCACCCAACAACAGATCACCCAATTCATGGGGCGACAGCGCAACCACACCCCGACCTCCTAACGAAACCCCCATTTCATACCCACGAAAACTCGTCACTACCACTGGAAACCCCGATGGGCGGCCCCCAAACCCTAGCCCGTAACAGACCGCGCCTGACACATCCCACCACCGGCCGCCACCTGAGAACCCATCTTCGCACGAACAGAACCAACGAACCCACCAAGAACACGGTGAAATCAGATCAAGCCGTCGATCCCGCATCGACCCGGGGAGTACAACAACGAGGGCAAGCGGTCCGGAGTCTCACCAGGGAGTCCGCCGATACGGAACGGCCGGAGGCGAGGCGGGGCTCGCCGGGGAGCTGCGCGGGGAGGCGGCGCTACCTCAGGGCGGCGCGGGCGCGGGGCGGCGGGAGGGGGAGCGGAGGGCAGGCACCGGCCGCCGGTTTGGGTAGGCGGCGCGGTGGCGGATTTGGCGCTCGCGTTTTGGAGCTGCGAATGAGGAAGGGAGGAGGGAGCGAGCGCCTCGTGGCTCCTCTGCGAAATGTGTCGAGTTGTTTTCTTTTTCTTTTTCTGAAGCAGTTTGTAGCGGTTTGATCTGGCCAAAGAAACGGACGGTTTCTGGGAGATTCCTGTTTGCAGATTTCCTGTCAAGTACCTCAACTTTTGTGTTTATTGGGACTGGCTGAAACTTTGCCAGAGCATCCAAGGACGGAGACAGGATTGCATAACAAAGGGGGCCGATTCATATAAAACAACTTGCAGGGGTCATACGTGTAAATTTTACTAAATTTAGGGTCAAATCTACAAATTTACAAGGAGGATTTTCGACCTCCATCCCTGAGAGCATCTTAATTGGACTGGACATATATGAACCACTCCGCGTACACGTCCGGACGTATCCGCGGACAGAAATTGGTCACCCCATCTATGTTATCTCCTCCAACCACGATAGCTTCATACCTAAGGATCTACTATTCATGAAACTATGTTGTCCTACTCATTCTTGTTGTTTGAGATCACACTAATCCCCGCGCTGGAGCCGCTAGCCTCGTGGTCGTTGGTGGATGGGGCATCTCCTCGTCCTCATCGGTGGAGAAGTCCTAGTTTTGTTGGCGGATCCACGAGTCCAAACAGTCATCCTTGATGGATCCGAGCATGACCCGTGTCTCAACGACTACGGCTGGATAGCTGACGAGATCAGCTCTGACGGATCAGTCCACGACCTCATTTGCGAGCTTCCTCTTCGTTAGTGGTGGTTCATTATGCTCAAGAATCGTAACAAAATTGATGCAGCAGTGGCTTGATGGAAACCCAAAGTCTTTACTGTACTCAGTATATGGTATGTATGTGTAGGGTTTACGTGTAGGAATTTAAAAAAAATCGACCTACGTAAGAATCAAGATCATCTATGAAGATACAAGCAGGGATAGATCTGAATCGTTACCAACACGAAGATGAGAAACGGGTGTTGATGACGATGTCGGTGAAGCCTGATGAAGATTCTCACGGCCAAGCCTGACGGTGAGAATGTTGCCGATTCCACGTCCAGCCTTCTGGATCCAGCAAAGCGAGAGTCAAACGTCTAGGACCTCTCACCCCTCTGAGAGTTCGCACACGTCCGTCCGCCAAAGTCCAGCAGCGCTTCGCTGTATCAGAACTAGGAACTGTTGGTGTACAAGAGGTGGAGAAGATCCCAACACATGGGAGAGAGGGAGAGAGAGTTGATCTAGGGATAAGCACCTCTAAACAAAGAGAGAGCACCTCAAAAACCCCTTCACAAATATGTCTACAAGGAGGAGGGGGTGTGGGGTTTATATAGAAGGACCAGGGGGTGATGCGGCTTGGTGGAGGGGCAAACCTCCACCGCCGCACCGACCTAGGGTCGGCCGGCCTAGGGTTTCCCCTAGGACGTCGCCGCCTCCCCCTCGCGTGGGCTCCAAGGCCCACTAGGGTTTTGGCCGGAGGGGGGAACTTCCCCCCTCGCGGGCCTTCGCCCTACCGCCAGGCCATCCGCCCCTTGTGGGGCACGGCTGCCTTGTGGGCCCTATGGGCCCACTCGGCAGCCCCCTATTGATGGCCTCCAGTGTTTTTTGTTCTTTATAATAATTTTCCTTTTATTAATTTTGTCTAATTAATTCCTAGATTGATAATTTCCTTTTACAAAAAAATTCCCGGAATTAATTACTTATCACATAAACATATTTACATGATCTGGGACACCTAGTGTCCGCATACAAAATCATCTGACAAATATTTCCTCCATATATAAACCTTCGGAATAAATCCGAGAGTCTCCCTATGATGTTTCGAAGACTCTCGTAACACTAGACTTGATCTATCAACACTCTGAATATAATTATATCACGTCAGAACTATCTGAATGATACTCACTCTCTACTTCGAAACATCCTAAGTACACAACAGACTATTGACGTCTTATGTGTGTGTGACCCCTACAGGTTCGATAACGAGCAGCTGTGATTAGAGGTACCTATGTAATCACTAGTCAATGTTAGGAACATGGTCGCCCGCATCGACTACTACCGTTATGCGAAGACACTCTGTTGAACTTGTTGGTTATCAAATATGTTCCCATTACTTCGTGATACCCATCAATACCCGAGGTGATATAAATGAGATCACCATGAATAATAGCTTTTATTCACTATGTCACATTATCCTCGTTTACTGGTATGATGCCACTACTCGTTCCCGTGTTCTAGTATCCCCATGATATACATCATGTCTTTTGTCCGCGCAGACTTGTTCGTGGATACTATCACACCGAGTGGATACCGGATGTATCTCTCTACTAACTAGAGGAGTATTTCCCATTAGAGTTCCCATGATTATACGCATACCTTCAAGATTACCAAGTGATAGCCTTTTTGGTCACCCATTTGCGGCCGTGACGATTGACTATACCAAGTAAACTTTTCAGAATGACCAACCATATATTCTCATGGTCAAAAGAATCAAACAAGCTAACCAGTCTATAACGGTACTATATGTGGTAGAACCGAACAATATCTCGTAGTATCCCAATCTACTTGGGTCTTCCCAGTCACAATGTAGAGACAACAATGTGCTCCCATTAATATTGACAAACATATGTCCATGACCAGAAAACATGGTCATCTAATATTAATGAGTTTGTCTAAGAGACACGACAAAGGGTAAAAGGGTTTGATCATGTCTCTACACGTGCGTATAGGTTTTCCTATAAATCTCACATTCATAGTCCATAGCAGTTATAGCATAAAAACATGATTAATTAATCATGAAACATATGTAATCGATTGTCCCTTGGGCATACATCCAACAATATGATCTCTATTAATCTGCTAATAAGTCGTTCCATAGCAGTTTCATCTAAAAGTTCTGACCGGGGAGGTATAATATCAATCACTTTGGCATCCATCCGATGCATTGACTATGAATATTCCATATACACTACAACAAAATCATCACGTAGGGACGCTATATATGGGACACATTTGTTTTCGTCTCTATGGTGATGGAACAGCTCAATGTAAGGACGCTCAATGTAAGGACGTTTCTTTAGACGTTTCACATAACGTCTTACAAAGAATATCTCTAAGCTACTCAAATAAACAAAACTTATAATTTATTAGTACGTAGAGACGACTCTTACTACGTTTTGGAATGCGTCTCTACACTTATTATTTCGGACTGGAAAATTAAATTTAGCGTCTCTACGTGCCTAGTATGTTGTAGTGATACTTTTTTACGCGGTATTTTTCTTAACCATTTGTAAGAGCAGAAGAGGCGAAAAGTTATAGGTTTCGAACCGCACAATGAGCTCACCATCTTAGAGCGTTCCTTCATAGACTGACCCAACGCAAGGTTCGTGTTGTGAATTTTTGCAGACTAAGGCATGGCCTAGTGGTGGGGAGGGGCTGATGCCTTCCCACCCACCCCAGTTCAAGTCCTCATGCTTGCAATATCGGTGATGTTGCACCCCTCTTCTATCAAAAATACCGTGGGCCTCCTCCCCGTAGGAAATCATTTTTTTTTTGTGATTTTTTTTGGTGTGATCCACAACCAAGCAGGACAAAATTGCACGCATCGGCCTTGTATGGAGTTCATGCGACTAACCAAACATGACCTTACACGAACACGAGCACTCTATTTATAGCGAGTAGTCCATCAGTTTTGAGAGTGGCATTTTGGAGCTCGAGCTCCATGGAGCTCATTTATTAAAAATAACGGCATTTCAAAGTTTCAAAAATTCGAAAAAAATCATAAACATAGACGATGATGTATTCTAATAGTGTGCAAAAATCCAGTTTGAAAGGCTCTGCATATTGGGCTGTGCAATATTGATAGCATTGGGATCTAAAAAAGTGAACAATGTAGATTTTGATATCTCTAACATTTGTCAGATTTTATCATTTATGTGTAGCCAAAAATACAATGTATTTCACCTTTACATTTTTTCCGTTGGTAGAATTAATATATCATTGGCTACATCTACAATTTTATTTTCAGAATTTTTAAAACTTAAAATATCGAATTTGAACTTTGAAAAAAAAGGATCCATGTAGCTCGGGCTCAAATCAGGATTTCCTCTAGCAAAGTGATGTGCCTAATCAGTCTTTTTTTTCTGAGACAAATGTGCCTAATCAGTTGCTACAGCCTGGAGCCTACAGAGATCCATGTAGCTCGGGCTCCAATTGGGGTTTCCGGTCAGGTTTTCCTCTAGCAAATCGATGTGCCTAATCAGTTTTTTTTCGGAGACAAATGTGCGTAATCAGTTGCTACATCCTGGAGCCTACAGCGCGCAAGCAATAAGGATGGGCCTAATCAGTTGCACTATCTTTGGGCTTGAACTACCACGGTAGTGGGGTCAAACTTTAGATGGGCTTTTAGTTATTACCAAGGAAAAAGTATAGATTTCACCCTGGAATCTCACATTCGGGATACATTTCACCCCAATCTCCAAAACCGGATAATTTGTTCCATGAAATGTGACAAACTGGACAAATCACACCCTGCTAGTGGTTTTGCTCGATTTTAGGCGGTTTTGAGTGAATTTTGGGCGGTTTTGGACAAGGATGGTTCAGTTGACGTGGCGGTGACGTGGCAAGTGACTTAACGGCGTTACTGACATGTGGGGCCCACCTGTAAGCGTCTTTTCTCCTCTGCTACTTATTTCCCGTGTCTGAAAAAATCCCTCTGTCTGAAATTCAGTCGTCAATCTCGTCACTTGCTCGAGCCTTCTCGTCTCCTCGAGCTGGTCGTCTTCTCGCTCGCCGGCGGAGAAGACCATCGATTTCGCCGGCCGACGACTCCGCCGCCGCTAGCATCCGTCGCGGCCCGCCGCCGCCATCCTCGGTAGGTAAGTTTTTCTCTCCCGCTCGCTCTCTGTGCTTCCCCAATCCCTCTCACAGGCGGAGTAGCTAGGGTTTCTGATGCGCGGGTGCGGCGGCCATCGATTAGGGTGTAGATCCATCGCCGTCGAGTGTATCCTTGGCTACTGAAGTTGTTCCAGCTTCTCATTTCTAGGTTTAGGTCATCTAACTCCTCTGATTTGGGTTTTTCTTTTGCAAGTTCGACCATGGCGCCGAGAGTTGAGTACATCATCCTCGATGGAACCTCCTCCGAGGGTGAGCCGATGCATGAGGACGATTCATCTTCCAATGAAGAGGAGCCGATTCCTGAGGACGATTCATCCTCCAGTGAAGAGGAGCCGATTCCTGAGCCGATGCTTGAGGACGACGAACACACCAGTGAATCCAGTGAAGAGGAGTCGATGTCGGAGGATGTCTGCATCTGCGAGACCTGCATTTGGGAGCGTGATCACAACATGATAGTCTGAGGTGGTTTTTCTATTTTGATGTGTTCTTCTGATGCTTCCTGTTGCTCAACATGTTGCTAATCATCTGAATTTGCTTGTCTGCAGGTCCAAACTATCCAGGCAACGACAGCTTCGACCCTCTCTGTGTGTTTCCCACTAGAGTTGCCATGTTTCCTTGGGAAGTTAAGCTTCTGAGGCATATTTGTGCTGACCAAGCACCAAAGACACCAATCTATGTGTGTTTGATGAAGGAGGCACAAGTGCTTAGGGATGGCAGAGGAAAAATGGTGAGTGTAGTTGCGCTTTCAGGCTTGTGAATTGCTACTAGTGTATGAGTAATGCATGTGCAACTGAAATGTTTATCAATGTTGCCACAGTTGTGCTTTCAAACTCTCTCTGTTTATCAATGTTGCTCAGTTGCAGGTAGCATGGAGCACCATTTGCTCAATGTTGCCATATGTTTGTCAATGTTGTGCCATTTGTATAAACAATTTTGTGCTTTGAAAATGGTCTGTAAGGAACCAGTTGGTGCTAGTGTAGGAATAGTGCATGTTCAATTGGTACTGAAATGTTGGCATCTGTTTCTGAATGTTTGTATGAACAATACTTTTGGTTTAAGTACAATGTTGCTATTTGTTTTCTGAATGTTGGTATAAACAAGGGATTCCTACAAACAATTCTTGCTCTGTCCGTCTTGCAGTATTTCAGCAGGGAGTTCACCCTCACCTCAGTGGTGAAGCTCTTCGACTTGGCGGACAAGTGCGCCAAGGCTGAAGAGGGTCTCCTCTTCGTCAATCAAGACACGGAGGAAGAGCCTCCTGAGGGGTCCAGGAGCAGGAGGAAGCCTGTCGAGAAGCGCAAGACCACCGCCGTCCTCGCGGCAGAGCCTGTCGCCAAGCAGCCTCGCGAGAGCTCCCCGGCGGCTGACGAGAAGAAAGTACATAATCGCCCATTCTGCATCTACCACAACAGGCACAATCATGCGACTGAAGACTGCTGGGAGCTCAAGCAGCTCGGCAAGGAACGCGAGAAGAACCAAGGCCGCGGCGGCCGCGGGGGCGGGCGCCACAACTACCAGCAGAGGGCTCAGGCGAACCCCGCCGGGCGAAACGGCAATCTCCCTGACGAGAACACTGGAGGCTACCAGGCCTCTCAGGGGAAATAGCGTGCATCCTCGGCGGGTCTCAGGCGCCCAAGTCCAACAACCACTTCAAGCAGTTCTCTCGCGAGGTCAACGCCGCGCTTCCAGGGATTGAAGCGTCCCAACCCCTCAAGTGGTCGCAATACACCATTGCCTTCGACTCCAGCGACCACCCCAGGTCCACCAAGACCGTCGGCACCATCCCTCTGGTGTGCACTCCCATCATCAACAATATCGCTGTCGCCAAGACGCTCATAGATGGGGGTGCAGGCTTGAATGTCATCCATGTCGAGACCTTCGAACAGCTTCAAGTGCCATACGAGTGGCTGATGCCCTCCAGGCCCTTCACCGGGGTGACAAGTGGCTCCACAACACCGCTGGGGCAGGTGAGGCTCGCGGTCACCTTCGGCACGCCGCAGAACTACCGCACCCAGCAGATCGACTTCGACGTCGCGCACATCGGCCTGCCCTACAATGCCATCCTCGGCTACCCCGCCCTCACGAAGTTCATGGCCGTCACTCACCACGCCTACAACATCGTCAAGCTTCTAGGCAGCGGCGGCACCATCTCCATCCACGGTCAAGTCCAGGACGCAATGCGCTCTGTCGAGACCGCCTACAAGGCCAGCGAAGAAGAAGCAGCTGTTTTCACAGGAACAGGCAGCTACGAAGAAGGTGTCACTGGACGCCAGCGGCTCGGGGGCTAGCGTCACCATAGGCGTTGGCTTGCCTCCCAAATAGGAAAGCGCGCTCGTCGCCTTCCTCAGGGCAAACTCTGACATGTTCGCGTGGACGCCGTCAGAGATGTCCGGAGTACCGAGGGAGGTGATCGAGCACCACTTAGCCGTGTGTCCAAACGCACGCCCAGTGAAGCAGAAAGCGCGGCGCCAGGCGCCAGAGAAGCAAGAGTTCATCATCAAGGAATTAGAGAAGCTAAAAGAAGCACGCATAATTCGAGAAGTTGCACACCCCACATGGCTCTCCAACACGGTGGTCGTCCCCAAGCACACCGGGGGCGGCAGGCTCTGCATCGACTACACCGATATCAACAAGGCCTGCCCCAAGGACCCGTACCCGATGCCCAGAATAGACCAAATCGTGGACTCCACCGCCGGCTGCGATCTCCTCTGTTTTCTGTATGCCTTCTCAGGCTACCACCAGATCAAGATGGCGAAGGAGGATGAGGAGAAGACAGCATTCCTCACCCCTTGTGGTGTGTATTGCTACGTCTGCATGCCTTTCGGCCTAAAGAACGCCGGCGCCACCTTCCAGAGGCTCATGAGGACGGCCTTGGGGGCTCAGATGGGGAGAAACGCAGAAGCCTACGTCGACGACATCGTGGTCAAGACTCGCGAAGAGCACACCCTCATGGAGGACCTCGGGAGACCTTTGCCAACCTGCGCAAGGTAAACATCAAGCTGAACCCCGCCAAGTGCGTCTTCGGGGTACCATCAGGCAAACTCCTCGGGTTTCTAGTGTCCCACCGTGGCATAGAGGCAAATCCCGACAAGATCAAGGCCATAAAGAAATGCAGCCACCTCGTCGCCTCAAGGACATGCAACGCTTGGCGGGATGCATGGCCAGCCTAGGCCGCTTCATCTCCAAGTTCGGCGAGAGGGCGCTGCCCTTTTTCAAGATCATGAAGAGGTCTGGCACGTTCAAGTGGACACCGGAGGCGGACAAGGCATTTGAGGACCTGAAGAAGTACTTGGCCAGTCCACCTGTCATGGTCGCCCCAAGGCCCGGCGAGCATCTGAAGCTGTACTTAGCAGCCACCCAACAAACAGCAAGCGCGGTCTTGGTGGCAGAAAGGGAAGAGCCAGTCCTCGCCAAGAAGGACAATGCCACGCCAAGCCCAGAGCCTCCCGACAAGGAAGCACCCTCTTCAGGCCCGAGCCTCAAGTCGAGCCCGCGCAACCAGTAGGCACCCTCGCCGAGGGTTCGCCACAAGAAACCTCGACAAGGCCCCTGAAGAGCCCAGCGCTGCGACTCCATCGACAACGCTTGTCGAGCATCCCGTCTACTTCGTCAGCACGGTGCTGCGAGATGCTCGCGAGCGATACACCATGCAGCAGAAGCTCCTCCTCGCGCTCCTCATTGCTTCCAGGAAGCTGCGCCACTACTTCAGGGCCACCCCATCACGGTGGTCACGTCATTCCCCTGGAGCAAATCCTGCGCAACCCAAACGCCACTGATCGCGTCGCAGGGTGGAACATCGAGCTGCAACCCTTTGGCCTGCGCTTCGACACACCAGAGTCATCAAAGGAAGGGCGTTGGCGGACTTCGTCGCCGAGTGGACGGACACGCAGCAGGAAGAGCCTCAAGAGGCAGAAACCACGCCGTCTGGAGACACAGTGCCAAACCACTGGACCATGCACTTCGACGGGGCATTCGCATGCCAGAACGCAGGGGCTGGCGTCGTCCTGACCTCACCAAAAGGCGACAAGCTCTTCTACGCCGTCCAGCTGTGCTTCACGACTGACAAGGTCTCCAACAACATCGCCGAGTATGAAGGCCTCCTCGCCGGGCTCAGAGCCGCAATCGCCCTCGGCATCAAGCACTTGCTCATCAAGGGTGATTCCCAGCTCCTCGTCAACTTCTCCAACAAGAGCTACACGCCTAAGGACGGTCATATGACCGCTTACCTCGAGGAGGTTCGCAAGCTCGAGAAGCACTTCAAGGGGATGGAGCTCAGGCACATCCCACGGGAGAACCAGGAGGCAGATGACATCGCCAGGCGAGCGTCGCGGAGAGAGGCCCAGCAGGCAGGTGTGTTCGAGGAAAGGCTTACCAGGGCGTCGGTGAAACAGCCAAAAGAAGCAGCCTGTGGACATCGACGAAGAGCTCCCATTGGCACCAACATCTGGAGCACAACTGCGGTCCGCCCTCAGGAGAACGCCTGTTGTTAGCCATGACACATCAAGAGACTGGTTGGATCGACGAGATCAAGGAGTACCTCAGGGACGGAGTCCTCCTGAGGAGGATGCAGAAGCAGAAAGAATTGCTCGACAGGCCAAGTCATACTGCCTTCACGAGGGAGATCTGTACCGCAAACGTCCAAATGGAGTTGCATTGAAATGTGTCCCCCTGAAGAAGGCCGCCAGCTGATCAGGACATACACAGTGGAGAGTGTGGCCATCATTCATCCTCGCGCACCCTCGCGGGGAAGGTCTTCAGGAGTGGATTCTACTGGCCCTCAGTGCTTCAGGATGCAACCACCGTTGTCCAAGCTTGCGAGGCATGCCAATTCCACGCCAAGCAGGTCCACCAGCCTGCACTGGGGCTCCAAACCATCCCGCTCTCCTGGCCCTTCGCGGTCTGGGGGCTGGACATCCTGGGACCGTTCCCACGCTCCAGCGGGGGCTACCGCTACCTCTACGTCGCCATTGACAAGTTCACCAAATGGGCGGAGGTCGAAGCGGTGCGCAGCATACCGGCGAGATCAGCGGTGAAATTCATCAGAGGCCTGGCCTGCCGCTTCGGCGTGCCAAATCGCATCATCACCGACAACGGCTCACAGTTCACCAGTGGCATCTTCAGGGCCTACTGCGAAAGCCTCGGCACCCGGCTCTGCTTCGCCTCGGTGGCTCACCCACGAAGCAATGGGCAAGCTGAGCGAGCAAACGCTGAAGTGCTCAAGGGCCTCAAGACAAGAAGCTTCAACCGCCTCAAGGCCCACGGCAAGAACTGGATTGAAGAACTCCCATCTGTGCTCTGGTCCATCCGCACCACTGCCACAAAGCCCACTGGAGAAACGCCGTTCGCCCTCGTCTATGGCGCTGAAGCAGTCCTCCCCACCGAGATCAAGCATGGGTCCCCACGGATCCTCGCTTTCAACGAGGACGACCAAGAAGAGCTCCACAACGACGACCTGCTGCTGCTCGATGGACTACGTCGCCGTGCTGCCCTCCGGGCGGCAAAGTACCAGCAAGATCTGCGCCGCTACCACAGCCGCCACATACGCCCGCGCACCCTCGAGACAGGCGATCTCGTCCTGAGGAGGATACTCTCCAGAGAGGGCCTCCACAAGCTCTCCCATGTGGGAAGGCCCCTACAGGGTCGCGCACATCGCCAGGCCCGGCGCGGTACGACTCGAGACGGAAGACGGCATCCCGGTCAAAAACCCGTGGAACATCGAGCATCTACGCAAGTTCTACCCGTGATCATCGCGGCAGGCATTTTTTGTCTCAAGAGGGAAGCATGCATCTTCACCTCCCAGCTTCACAAAAGCTTTTCCCTCCACGAGGGCCACCTCCACTGAGCTCTCTCAACGCGTCGCCACGGGCCGCGAGAAGCCTCAGCCACTCCGTGTGGAACCCCATGCCCAGACATGGCGGACTTTATCTTGGCCACGCCAAGTGTAATGAACAATTTCGGTTCACATGAACCTTTGCGCCTCAGCGCCGTTATGTAATATTGCTGTGGTGAGTTGTTTTTCTTACGTTCATTCGCGCTCACATTTTTCCCCATGCGCACCTCGCGAGCGGGGGCTGAGCACGGTGTCTGTGCCTCGGGAGCATCCCAGCAGCATCGCAAAACCCAAAGGATCCGAGCTCTAACTCGTGGTTCTCCGCCCACGACCGTTATCTCACCAAAGAGCTCTGACTCATGGGCCTGCTCCCATGCACGTCACCTCACCAAGGACCTTGGTGCTTACTCTCCTCGTGAGATACACATGAGGAAACCTATGAGCGCGCATGAGTTGTACAACCGTGCATTGCTTGTGGGTATGCCTCTTTGTCCAACGCAGGGAACAAGACGCCCTACAAGGCTGCGGAACTCCAAACCAGCCTCAGGCAACCTCGAGAGGGAAAACGCCTCACCAGGGAACACAACACCCTCTACGAGACAAACGTCTCGCAAAGCTAAGTCCAGAACTTACGCCTCATGAGCTTTCTCTCTCGCTGGTTTTGTCGCCCCTCGAGCCTCTCTTTTCTCTCTTACGCCTCATGGGCTGCTTGCACGTCAAAGGGGAGCTCCCGAGCATCGTGCCTCGAGAGCTCTTACCTCTCTAAGCCTTACGCACCCCCCGGCCTTGTCGAGCCCTGACTCCGGCATACCGAAGCGGCGGTGCTATTGCGCTGAAAGCAGGGTCCTAACGACGTAGAGCGAAAAAGACATGAGGAGATAAAAGGCCTCCCGAGGGGCGCTCACACTTGCACATAATAAAAGTGTCTTACAAGCCATTACAAAATGAAAATAGCAAATCCTAAGATAGAATGGTGCTCCAGGCACATCTCTCCGCAGGAGCAACTCAAGCAGCAGGGCTGTCGTTGTCCTCACCGTCGACAGCTTCGTCATCCTCCTCCTCAGCGCCTGCCTCGCCGTCGCCTTCCTGGGTCGGGTCCTCCTCGACCTCAGCCCTCTTGAAGCGCTGGACAAACTTCTCCACGTCCTCCCACACCGAGGCGTTCAGCTTCGCGGCACGCCTCTGCTCCATGGGCTCGTCACAGTCGTGAAGTCGAAGCCAGGCTGGAGATGCGCAAGGTTGGCGAAGACGCGGCCAACCGCGACGCCAAGGAGCTCGCGGCTCTCAGTGTCGACCAGGTCGTCAAGGCTTGTCACGACCTCTTCAAAGCTGGTGAGAAGCTGCTCGAAGAAGCCGAGGTACGTGGCGGCATCAGCGTTCCCCTCGACAGAGAGCACGGGGGCCTTGGCCCCTAAGCGGTCCGCAACAGCCCGCGCGCGGGCCACCAGAGCGGAACATACGCTCTCGCTGGCGCGACAAGACCCGCGCAGCCTGAGCACTGTCCCGGGCCTCCTCCACCTGCTGTTGTATGTCAGTCATGTCCTGCGTCAGGGAAGCAAGGTCCGCTCGCGCGGGCCTGGGCGTCCTTGGCAACCTGAAGACGGGAGTCAAACCCCTCTTCTCCCGCTCGAGCTCCCTGATGCGAGCGTTGAGCTCGTCGCGTTTCTTCGTGAAGCGCTCCTCCTGCATCTTGGCTTTCCTCGCGAACTCCTTGGAGCAGTTGTCGCGGAAGAGTTTCTCCTTGGTCGCAGACTCCTCCTTCATCTTATCCTCCTTCACGTGGAGGTTCTCGTTGGTCTGCAGGAGGCGCTTCTGGAAGAAGACCTCGTCCTGGGCCACCTTGCCCTCGCGAGACTCCAGGCTCTCCCGCTGCGTGGATTGGTCTTTCTTGATCTGCTCGACCTGTTCCTCGCGCTTGCGCAGCTCTGACTCACGGAAGTCGAGATCTTCCCCGCGCTTCACAATCAGCCCTTCGCGAGTGTGCAGGTCCTCGCGGAACTTCTCCAAGTTTTGCCACACGGTCTCTGATTCCGCGATAATCTTTTCCTCGCGGTCCATGAGCTCCTGATGCTTGATGGTGGCCGCCGCCTCGCGGGCCGTGAGCTCCTGGTGCTTGGCAGCGGTCTCCGCCTCGAGGGCCTCGCGCTTACCGCTCAAGTCTGCGAGGGTCTCTTCAGACTCGCGGATCACGCTGGCGCGGACCTCGTCAGCGAAGCGCTTCGCCTCCTCACGCCGTGCCTGGGCTGCCTCGTCCTCCCGGCGGCAGCGCTCTACGGTCTCCTGAAGGTGGGTCCAAGCCCTTGCGAGGTCAGCGCATTCCTCCGCCGCAGCAAGCTCCTCCTCAACGTGCTGGGCCTCAAGCCCATCAAGCGCCTCCCTCGCCAGGCGAAAGGCGGCATCGCGGCGAACTGCACTCGGGCGCCGGCCGCGAGGAACCAGGGCCCACACATCAGCAGGGGGCCCGGAGGCCTAAATGCTCGCCGAGGGACCAGAAGCGTGGCGCTCGGGCTTGGGGCGGACCCGAGTCGCGCCTGGGGGCTCTGGCGAGAGCTTTCCCCCTCTTCCGTGTCAAGGGCCCCTCGGGGGCTCGCTGTGTTTCCTCGAGGGGTCTCGGCGCCTTTTCGCCCAAGGAGCATGTCCTCCTGCTCGCGAGAGGCAGGATTGGCCTGTTCCGTCGTGGCCGCTCCCGCCGCGGCCTCGAGGGCTGCCACTGTCGCTTCAGGGCCCGCACTTGGTGGAGGTGGCTGCGCAGCAGTCCCCTCCGTCTCGGCGTCAACGCGCTCCTGCGCCGACGTCGCGGCCTCCTCCGCCGCCTCTACGGCCATCTTCTCCAGCACAGACGTCGCGGGTTCCTTCGCCGTCTCTTCCGCTATTTTCTCCTGCCACGCAGGGGAAGTGACGGGCCGCTCAGGCAACGGCACCGTTGCCCCAGTCTCCTCCTCTTCGCGGCGTGCATCCGCAGGAGGAGGGGAAGCCATAGCCTCGTGATGTGACTCCCCAATAGCAGGCACCGGAGTTTTCTCCAACCTTTCGGAGCCTGCATCGTTTCGTCTGCGTGGGAAGCCTGACGAAGAAAACAATCAGAAAATCCCTCGAGAGGGTCACTCAAGAACACATCCAAAAAGAAAGGAAGTGCAAGACTTACTCGGCGATGTCGATCCACCTTTTTGTCGTCCGCCGCACAGGCGGAGCGCTGGGCTCCGCACACTTCTGAGCCTCGGCTGGCTTGTCCTGGCCCACCTTAGCATGGGCCTCCGCCTCCTCCCAAGCTCCGGCGTTCCTGTCGTGGATCGCCTTGGAGCGGGGCTCGCAGTGGCCAGACGAGGCCTCCTCCTCAACGCTCTCCTCCTCCCCCTCGGCGCGCCGCGAGGGGACGACAAGATACTGGTCGCCGCTGCCCGAGGAGATCTCGTGGATCTCAGCTTCAGGCGGCACGCCCCTCGAGGAGCTCGAATTCCCTGCCGAGGAATTGGGACCTCCTGAGGCGCCAGCGGCACCTGCGTTAGACTCCGCAGGCGTCTCCGTCGTCTCCTCCTCGCCATCGGCTGGCGCCGCCTGCGACGCCGACTCTGGGTCTCCGCGGGGCCCAACTTGCCCCTCAGGCACCAGGCCCCATTGGTCAAACTTAGGCATCGTCTTCACGAATGTAACACGAGGTCCGAGCTCAAACCTGTGGAGCGGCACTGCATCGTCGACAGGCTTGGGGATGGATGGAGAAGTGAAGAGGACCTCCATGATGACGTTCAACTCCTCCGTCTGGAAGTTGGTAGGACTCAGGCGCATCTTGTCCTTTGGGCCTATGTACAGCCACATCGGATCTGAATGCTTCTGGAGCGGAGCAATGCGACGCCTCACGAAGTCCCTGGCCACCATCTGCCCAGTAAGGCCAGCCTCGCAAAGATCCGACAGACGCTTCACCACGGTGCCAAGCGTTGGGCCCGTGAGAGTCGCGCTCGACCAGCTTGCCCTCTTCGTCGGGGGCGCCTCAGGCATCTCGAAGAAGGGACTCTGGCTCCCGACGTCCACGAGGAACCACCGCTTGCGGAAGTCCTCCACCTTCTTCGACACATTGGTCACAGGATTCTCGCCGGCCCACGCAATGGGGATGTAGACGCCGCCCATGCCATCAGTGATGCGAAAGGAGACGCACCCCGTCCGCTCGTTGTTCGCCGTGAACCGGAGCGCGTAGAAGCTGCGGAAGAGGTCGACCGAAGGCGGAATACCGATGTACGCCTCGCATAGGTAGGCGAAGATGGAGAGGATGAGAATGGAGTTGGGGTGGAGGTGAAGAATCTGGATCTGGTAGCGCTCCAGAACCGCCAGGAAGAAGTCAGAGAAGGGAGGCACGAGCCCAGTGAAGAGGGTGTGCAGGAAGATGGGATAGAGGCTGCCGCAGGGGTTCGCCGGTTTGAGCACCGTGGCGCCATGCTCGTTGCTCGCGGAGGCTGCCATATGGCGTACCTTATCCAGCTGCGCCTCCGTGCCGATGCGGAACCCGACCAGAGCCGGCTTGAGGTCGCCGTCTTGCCGCATCGCGGCAGGCTCGCTCGCCTGCATCACCACCTTGCCCTTCCTGGAGCCGGTGGCCTTCTTGGGCGCCATTACAGTGGGATTGCGAAGGAGAAGCTCGGGGATTATGCTCTGGGAAGAAGGAGGCGAAAGGGGATTAATGAAACAACGGCCGCCTGCGCCGAGCTCTCAGGCTTTTATCGGCTCATCGAGCCGTTACCAGGACGTGGTGGGTCCCGCCACTACGCCCGTTACTGCAGAGGAGATAGTGGCATCGTGGGCAGCCGCAGCTCTCCACGTGTCTCGGGCCAGGCAGGCTTCTTTGGGCCCACGACGTTTTGCCTGCGTCCACAAGACTCCAGCGTGCCCATCGCGGGCCCGGGGGCTACTGTCGGCCCAGTGGAAACCAGGGTACCATGGGCCGACCTGCCATAGCCCTCGACGCTCTGCAGAGGATTCTGCTAAGGACCAGGCATTTCGGCTTGGCGAGCCTCGCGGGGGACTTTTCCCTCGCGAGGGCTTCTTCACTCTACTGAGCTTTTCTGCTAAGGACCAGGCGTTCAGCCTGGCGAGCCTCGCGAGGGATCTTTCCCTCGAGATGGCCTCCCTTGGCTGGAAAATCACTAAGTCCTGGCGCACGTCTGCGCCACCCTCGCGAGGCTTCCCTCGCGAGGCGTCAAGTACTTCAGAACCTCGGCGAGGCACCCAGCCCTCGCGGGGTTCCTTCAAGTGGAAGCAAGCTCTGCACCCGCTGCAGAGCGCACATGGCCTCTGCGCCCGCCGCAGAGTGACGCACGCGCCTGCGCGCGATGACGACGGCGCCGCAGTTGCCGTTCTCGTGTATAAAACGGTCAACAAAGCTGCGACAAGCAAAGCGGACTCCCAGTATTGCCATTTTGGTGATAAGGGGACCGGCGGCCGCTACGCTCCAAGCCGACGTCACCGTGGGGCACGCCACGGACCTCTGCAGTGCCAGCCCATCGTCCTGGATGGACGGTGGCTTTTTCTGCCAAGGAGACGTTGATCTCTGCCATGGACCGCGTCCATGGACAACCCCGACGCCATGCACTGCGCTCCACCTTAGCCACCATGTGGTATCCCTTCCCGCCTTGTGTTTTCGGGGAAGAGGACCGAGGCAGTATAAAAGGAGGCAGTGTACGACCGAGGGAGAGGATCCAACTGGTCCCTATTCGATCGATTCATTCTACACCTAGTCAGCTACGTCGCAAGGAAGAAGACGAAGCTCCTTCCACCATAGTCCACCATAGCCATAGCTGAGCCCTCGGCAAGCTCATTGTACTGTAACCTCTTCAAGCAGTGCAATACAACATAACAGGACGTAGGGTCTTTACACCTCACGGTGGGCCTGAACCTGGGTACGGGCTGGTGTTTACTCTCTGCCGTGCCGTTCCTCACCGAGCTCGAGGAGCACCGTCGCCGAGGTAGTTGAGGATTTGTTTGACGTCGCGTTCAGCCCCTTGCTCGATTCCTGGCATCAGTGAGACACCCCTAGTTCCTTGGGACCAGTTCTCCGACAACAACAAGCTTGCCATCATGACAAAGAAGTGGACAGATGTTCTGAATGTTACCAAGTGGGAGGCTACCAATCATGTTGTTATGTTCTGGTTTCGCAGTGCCACAAAGAAAGGAGTGCATCTCTATGTTGACAAGATTGTGGCAGGTGCATTTCGACTTGATGAAGAGGAGCATTGGCGTGTCATTAAAGACTGATGAAGCTACATGACTTTGGAAAGTTTAAACCAAGCTCTTTTGGACAGTGACAGTTGTGACCTGGTTGTTAGCCTTCTAAGTAGTAGTAAATGGTCTGTAATGAACCTCCTAAGTAGTTGTTTATGGTCAGACATGTGAGCCATGTGCTCTGCTTTTGTTATGAATGAACCATATGTTGGTCATGTGATGGTCTTGTTTATGTGCTTTCCCTGTAAGGAACCAGTTGGTGCTGCTTTTGTGACATTTCCATGCTTGTTATGCACCAGTAAATGGTCTTTAAATGGTTTGTGTTTGTGATGAAGTTATTAAGTATGGTTGTGTTGTTAATCTGTTGTGTCTTGGTCATGCATGTGATGAAGTTATTTGTTTTACTGGTTAGAACACAATGTGTGTGCTGTCCAATAATGCCACCAGTTTCAGTCATCAGATAATTCAGAAGAAATATAACACATGACAAGAATTCATTCATCAGATGCTTCTCATTCACCACAAGAATTCAACAGAAGCTACAAAGACTACAAGAATGCAACCGAAACTAAAATTCAGCTATCACAAATTTGCTTGATTTTCATCAGTTTCTCTTTGGATGCTTCACTAACTACCAGCAAGCCATAGAGGCTGTACTCTAATTTCTTTATTTGCTCCTTGAACTGAGCTCTTTCTTTCTTCAGTTCTTCTACTTCCTTTAGCCCACTCTGGTTAACAGCTCGCAACATTTTGAGCTGCTCAAGCAACTGCTCTATTTCTTGATTCACCTCCTCCAGTTCCTTTAGCTCACCCTGCTGGACAACTTTCATCATCTGCAACTGCTCAAGCAGTTGAGCTTTTTCTTGCTTCACCTCCTTCAATTCCTGTTGCTCACCCTGATGCACAGCTTTCATCATCTGCAACTGCTCAAGCAACAAAGCTCTTTCTTGCTTCACCTCCTTCAATTCCTGTTGCTCACCCTGATGCACAGCTTTCATCATCTGCAACTGCTCAAGCAACAAAGCTCTTTCTTGCTTCACCTCCTTCAATTCCTGTTGCTCACCCTGATGCACAGCTTTCATCATCTGCAACTGCTCAAGCAACTGAGCTCTTTCTTGCTTCACCTCCTCCAATTCATTTATCCCTTTGAACTGCTCAGGCAACTCAACATTTCTTTTCTTCACTTCTTCTAACTCTGTCTGTGTTTTCACCTTGAAACACTTGGCTTCTACATTCACCTCATTTCTTATTTTTTGGTAAGTGGCATTCATCCACTTGTCCATATCTTCTAACAGATTGGAGTATTTCTTCTCCACTTTGTTCTTCTGTTCAGCAATAGTGTGCAGCAAGGTAGCATTTTGGTGATTGTTTTCAATCAATCGATTCTCACTTCCCTCATACATAGCCCATAACCTAACTAGGGCATTTTGCAAACCTCCATGCCAGTCTGGATCAATCCATCCTACGAACCCACAGTTTTCTTGTGCCTACAAATTGAGAATTTCAGACATTGCTCAGACAGAAATTCAGACACAGAAATGCAGACAGAAATGCAGATAGAAATGCAGAGATTAGTACAAATAACTTGTGTTACTCACATTATTGATTGGACAGAGGTAGAAACGCCTCCCTGTCATGTTGCCTTCAAAAGCCACAAAAATTTCAGGCTTCAGTTTGTGCAATCGGCAGAGGGTAGTTGCATCGGCATCAATTCCACAAAAGATTGGGTCTTTAACTGAATCTGGTGCATGATCTTTGTACGTGATCTACATGTACGCGAATTCGATCAACAATTTTTGGAATCTGAAGTTTGAAAGAAACCTAATCCTACTAGCGGGAGCAGAGCACTCACATCGCAGAGGTACGACGCAACAGAGCTATCTGGGAGGAGCGGCGCAGACTAGGCGAGCGGCGTCTGGCGTAGCGTCGAGCTGCAGCTTGAGCACAGTGGGTGCCAATTTTCGATCATGGCGGCGAGTGGCAGCGGAGGAGCTTGAGCAAAAGCCACCAATTTTCAGACAAGGCAACTGTCTGGATAATGGTTTTACAAAAACAACCCTGATCGCTATTTTTTTCTTCGTTTCGGTCCTTCCCTCTCGCGCAGACAGGCAGGCAGTTATCACCTTTTCAGACAAAACGACGAGAGCACAAAGGCACCGTCCACCACCACATTTGCACGAATTCGTCCACCCCCATCGGCCTGCACGACGCCATGGACATCGCCGCCACCGTCCACCACCACATATAGAAGCAGATGTACTGAAGGATGTAGCAGAGGAAGAGGAAATCTCCATTGAAATTCCTGTGACTGAAACTTATTCAGCCCCCAATTGGAAGAGCAAGTCCCCATTGATACCAGTGCACCCTGTAAGCACTGAAGAAATTGACAATCTGTTCAAAGAAGGCTGGTCAAGAGGAAATGTTGTTGCTGATCCAATGCAAGAAGATGAGACAGTGCAAGGGCATGAGGTTGATGCAGCCAATGACGAAGAAGCAAAGCAAGAAGAAGCAAAGCAAAATGAAGCAAAACAAGAAGAAACTAAGCAAGAAGAAGCAAAGCAAGATGAAGCCAAGCAAGAAGAAACAAAGCAAGAATCACATGACCAACATGTTGTTGATGCAAGTATGAAAGAAGATGCACCACCTATCCAAGAATCAGATGATGACACTGAGTATGAGCCAATTCCTGAAGATAGTTCTGGAGAGGATTCTGAGGCAGAGCATATGAGAAAACTTTCAAGAGAAGTAAGATTAGATGAGAGGAACAAAAAACTTGGAAGAGGTACAAACCATATCATCAAAGACAATGCAGTTGTAGCACATGGATCTGGAGATGAAGGTTTTCCATATTCTGAATCCGAAACTGAATATTTCGACAGTGATGACCAGTATTCAGATACAGAAGAGAGTGATGGAGAAGGGTGAAAGATAACTATAAGGAAGATAAGCATTTGGCCTAGATACAACAGCAAGCAAGAGGGCCAAAAATTTCAGCTAGGGATGGTTTTTAGAAGCAAGGAACAAATGAAGAAGGCTCTGATCAAGTATGGAATCAAGGAGAAGCACCATTTGGCTTTCACAAAGGATGAGCATGATAAAGTCAGAGCACATTGTTCTTTTGGAACTTGCCCTTGGACTATATATGAATCAAGGACCAGCAAAAACAAGTGGCTACAAGTTTCTACTCTAGTTGATGAGCATCACTGTGTTCCAAGGAGAGACAATAAACTAGTCAATTCTAATTACCTTGCAAAGAGGTTTGGCAGTTTGATAAAAGCAAATCCAACCTGGAAGCTTAAGGATTTCCAACAGACTGTGCTACAAGAGGTGGGGGCAGATGTTAGCATTGCTCAGTGCAAAAGAGCCAAGCAGCCGGTGTTTAAGAAATTGATGGATTCAACCAAGGGAGAGTACTCAAAAGTGTTTGATTACCAGCTGGCATTGCTGCATTCAAACCCAGGTAGTACTGTTGCTGTCAAAATGGACCCTGATCAACCAGATGGTACCCATGTATTCCAAAGGTTCTACATGTGCTTTTCAGCTCTTAAGAAAGGATTTCTTGCAGGTTGTAGGAAAGTAATTGGTTTGGATGGTTGCTTCTTCAAAGGAGCTTTCTTTGGACAGATGCTATGTGCCCTAGGAAGGGATGCAAACAATCAGATGTACCCTGTTGCATGGGCAGTAGTGGAAAAAGAGAATTATGATTCATGGTTCTGGTTTCTTGCTTTGCTCAACAAAGACCTAAAAATTATTGATCAAGCAGCAGGTTGGGTGTTCATCTCTGATCAATAGAAAGATTTGCTATCTGCAATTGAGGACATAATGCCCAAGGCTGAGCATAGAATGTGTGCTAGACACATATACTCAAATTGGAAGAAGAAGCATCCAAATCATGACCTGCAAAAATTATTCTGGAGATGTGCCAAGTCGCGAAACAGGGTGCTTTTCAACTATAACAGGGCAAAGCTTGCTCAGTTCACTGTGGATGGATCTAAAGATATGATGAACACTAATCCACAACACTGGAGTAGATCATTCATGGAAATTGGATCCAACTGTGACTCTGTGGACAATAACATGTGTGAGTGCTTCAATAACTATATAATAGAGTCAAGGTACTTGCATGTTGTGTCCATGCTAGAATGGATAAGACGCAAGATGACAGTCAGGGTTCAACAAAACAGGGCAAAGTCAGCAAAATGGACAGGGACTATCTGAAGATGAACATCACAAGGTCTACAAACGTTGAGGTGCTCTGGAAGGGAAAAGAAGGGTTTGAGGTGCAAGAACATCAGAAGTATAGGTTCACTGTCAATTTGGAGAGAAGAACATGTACTTGCGGATATTTCCAACTGTCTGGACTCCCCTGCTGTCATGCAATCAGTGCAATTTATGCTTCTTCAAGACAGATAGATGACTACATTGCCGACTGATATTCTATTATGGTTTACAATAAGACATATGACCATTGTTTGGAGCTAATGGAAGGTGAAGAGAGCTAGCCAACAGCTGATCAACCAAGACCAAACCCCCTGGTTTTATTAAACTACCTGGGAGGCCCAAAACAGAAAGGAGAAGGGCATCAGATGAAGGACCCAATGGCACAAAGTTGAGCAGGGTTGGCCAAAAAATAACTTGCAGTAACTGCAAGAGAAAGGGACACAACGTGGGCAGCTGCACAAACAATCATGTTGCCAAGCACCATGGCAATGCACACATAGTCAGAGATAGGACCAGGAAAAGAAAGAAACAACAACAGGAATTTGAGGCAGAAACTAGCAAGAGAGCTAAGGTAATGCAATGTTGGCAACTACACTGCATGCTCTACAGTTTTCTATATTTGTACTAATCTGCAACACTTGTACCTGTCACAGGAAAACGATGATGCTGCAAGAGATAGGAAGGGAAAGAATGTTATGGTGCCTGAAGATGCAGTAGCTAAGGCATTAAGAACAAAGCCAACGGGACTGAAGATACCTGGAAGATCCTCCCAGCCAATCACCAAGCCAATCTCTCAGGCAAGCACACATCCAATTTTCCAGCCAAGCACCAAGACAACCAGCAAGCCCAGCTCCCAGGCAAGCACACACCCAAATTCCCAGCCAAGCACCAAGACAAGTTCCCAGCCAAGAGAGCCAAGCTCCCAGATAAGTTCCCAGCCAAGCTCTCAGCCAAGCTCCCAGAAAAGTTCCCAGCCAAACTCTCAGCCAAGCTCCCAGCTGGAGAACAAGAAAATTGTGAATCTATGTCAGCCATTTGTTACACCTAGACCAGCTGCTTCTTCACATCAGAAAAGCTTCACCAAATACAAGTCTAAAGCTGTTGAACTACATTTGCTGCTCCTAAACATACCAGTTTCAATCTTGCTGCTTACAGGGCTGCAAAAGATGTTCAAAGGAAGTAGTAATACTGGACAAAAGTTTGTGTACTATAGCCTAAATTTTGTAGTAGTTATTCTGGAGAAGCACTGAGATATGTGAACATGTTTGATGAGTTTCAAGTGAATTGTCTAGTGTCCATGGTATGTAATATTTATCTTGTGGAACAAAAGTTAAAATGCTAGGTCTGTCTCTGTACATTGACAACCTCAACATTATGCAATGTTTCATTCATAGTTTTTGCCAACTGCTTGAGTTCAAATGAACTACCTGTGATGAACACAACTACACAAAGCACAAACATACAGTAAATTTATTCATGCTATTGATTCAAACACTACTTCATTCATAACTTCCAGTTTCATGACACAAACAAAAGCACCAGTACATGCCAGTACATGCTTCATTACTTCCAGGTTCAAACAAACTACATCTTCCAACATACACTAAGTTGATTCATGTGATGACGTGAAACACACGTTCGTTGGGAGACCCCAAGAGGAAGGTATGATGTAGTCAGCAGCAAGTTTTCCCTCAGAAAGAAACCAAGGTTATCGAACCAGTAGGAGCAGCAACTCTTCAGAAGGTTGTCAACGGCGCCAGAAAAATAGCTGTCGCAGGGAGTCTGGACTGTTGACGTGGAATCTGCACACAACACAATCAAACTACTTTGCCCCAACGAAACAGTGAGGTTGTCAATCTCACTGGCTTGCTGAAAACAAAGGATTAAACGTATGGTGTGGAAAATGAGTATTAAATTGCAGAGAATGAAAAAGGAACAGTTTGCAGTTTGTGGTTGTTTAATCAGTGTAAAAGAATGGACCGGGGTCCACAGTTCACTAGTGGTGTCTCTCCATAAAAGATAACTAACATGTTGGGTGAACAAATTACAGCTGGGCAATTGACGAATAGTGAGCGCATGACAATGCATATACATGACATGTTGACTACTATGATATTTAATTGGGCATTACGACATAATACATAGATCGTTATCCAACAGCATCTATGACTAATAATCCACCGCCGGGTTGTCATCCGAGTCCCCCGTTGGTATTAAGTTGCAAGCAACGGATAATTGCATTAAGTAAAGTGCGTAATGTAAACAAACACATATGCCGTGGACATAGCATCGTTAGGTTATCCCTAGTGGCAACAGCACATCCACAACCTTAGAACTTTCTGTCACTGTCCCAGGTTAAACGGAGACATGAACCCACTATCTAGCATAAATACTCTCTCTTGGAGTTACAAGCATCTACTTGGCCAAAGCATCTACGAGTAACGGAAAGCATGCAAGATCTTAAATAACATATAAGATAGATTGATAATCAACTTGACATAATATTCAATATTCATCGGATCCCAGCAAACACAACATGTAGCATTACAATAATATGATCTTGATCATGTAGGGCAGCTCACAAGATCTAAACATGATGGCACAAAGTGGAGAGACAACCATCTAGCTACTGCTATGGACCCGTAGTCCAAGGATGAACTACTCACGCATCACTCCGGAGGCAGGCATGGCGATGTAGAAGCCTCCGGTGACGATTCCCCTCTCCGGCAGGGTGCCGGGAAGAGGTTCTGAACCCTCCCGAGCTAGGGTTGACGACGGCGGCGTCTCTGGATCTTTTCGTGGATATTTGCTCAGGTACTTAGGGTTTTCGCGTCGGGGGGAATAAGTAGGCGAAAGGGCGGCGGCTGCGGACCCCCGAGGGGCCCACACCACCCCAGGGCGCGGCAGAGGGGGGCCCGCGCCCTAGTGCGTGTGGGGCCCTGGTGGCCCTCCTCTGCTGCTCCTTCGCTCCGTCAGCGTGTTCTGGAAAAATAGGCACCCCCGTGTAGTTTCGTCCAATTCCGAGAATATTTCCAGACTAGCTTTTCTGGAATACAAAAACAGCAGAAAACAGGAACTGGCACTTCGGCATCTTGTTAATAGGTTAGTCCCAAAAAATGTATAAAAGTGATATAAAGTAGATGCAAAACATGTAGCAATTGGTATAAAACAAGCATGGAACATCAAAAATTATAGATACGTTTGAGACGTATCAGCATCCCCAAGCTTAGTTCCTACTCGTCCTCGAGTAGGTAAACGATAAAAACAAATAATTTTTGAGGTGACATGCTACTATCATAATCTTGATCATATAATATTGCAAGGCACATGTAAATGAATGAAGTGATCCAAGTCAATGGTCTATAATTTGCTACCAAATAGATAATGAGTAAACAATGAATCACACAAGCTAAACGTTTTCATGAATAGTACTTTCGAGACAAGCATCAAACAGTTTTGCATAAGTGTTAACTCATAAAGCAATAGTTTCTAACAAAAGGTATTTAATCAACACAAAGGAAGAATTTAGTTTCAGCATTTGCTTCAACTTTCAACATATTTATCTCATGGATATTGTCAACACAAAGTAGTATAACAAGTCCAATACATTGCATATAACGCATGTTGTAACAAAGTTGACACTAGTGTTTGCTTGTGGAAGACAGAAAGAATAGGAAAACTGACTCAACATAAAAGTAAAAGAAAGGCCCTTCGCAGAGGGAAGCAGGGATTAAATCATGTGCTAGAGCTTTTAGGTTTTTGAAAGCATATAGAGATTGCATAAAATATTTGATACTCCTCCCAACCTTGCTAACACAAGCCATGGCTAACCGAATCCTCGGGTGCCTTCCATCAATCACATACCATGGAGGAGTATCTATTTTTGAGAGGTGTTTGTTAATTGTCAACGAATGGTAGCGGGTGAGAACAGTATTCTACCTGTCGAACGGACTTTTAAGAGCGGCTCCCATGAAGGACGTTATTTCTACCAGCAAGGCAGATCATCCCTCTTTCTCTTTGGTTTACACACATTCAGGTATTTCACTGTTTGTCATTGCTTACTGATGAATCAGGGCAAAAGTGTGAAGAGAATTAATTGGTTAAAGTTGTAATTAATTGGGACTGGGCACCCCGTTGCCAGCTCTTTTTGCAAGTTATTGGATAAGCGGATGTATATGCCACTAGTCCAGGTGTAAAAGTCCACTCGACAAATAGAATAAAGAATAACCACACTAATTCCTCATGAGCTAGTAAACATTGACACAAAAAGGGAATAATAACATTTTGAATAATTTAAAGGTAGCACATGAAAAATTTACTTGGAGTGGCAAGGAAATACCACATATAGGTAGTTATGGTGGACACAAATGGCATGGATTTTGGCTCAAGGATTTGGATGCACGAGAAGCATTCCCTCTCAGTACAGAGTTTAGGCTAGCAAGGTTATGTAAGCAAACAAGAATATCAACCCGTACACCAAGTTTTATATGACAAACATATTGCAAACGTTATAAGACTTCATACCGTCTTCCTTGTTAACCAAACCCTGTTATTAGAAAATATCTAGACCTTAGAGGTACCACCGATGCAAACCAAATTTTCAACAAGCTTTACGGTAGTTCTTCACTAATAGGCTTAACTCATGTGATGCACAATTTAATCATGATCTACTTGTTAACTCAAAACAATTGACAAGCATCAAGTTATCCATTTTAGTGATCTACAAGATTAAGCAAGTTTTTCCTTATACCAATTACCACATGCAACATTTTCTGAACCAACCAAACACCAATCAATTTATTTCATCAACTCTCCAAACAAATATAAGTGAAGCAAGAGAGTACTTTCTACAAAAGAAAGCTAATAGCTCTGACAAGAGATACATGAAAACAAGAGCTAAAAGCTGAACAGCGCTAGATATGAATACTCAACAAATATAAGTGAAGAATAGGAGTATTCTCATGAAAAAGCGGAGCGTGTCTCTCTCCCAATCAAGAATGCTAGGGTCCAGTCAAGCTTTATTGAAAATAAAAGTGCAATACTGAAAATAAAAGCACACAGACGCTCCAAGAAAAGCACATATGATGTGAAAGAATTAAAATATAGTTTCACTAGAGATGACCTGATAATTTTGACGATGAAGAAGGGGATGCCTTGGGCATCCCCAAGCTTAGACGCTTGAGTCTTCTTGAAATATGCTGGGGAGATCCATGGGAGCCTCCCCAAGCTTAAGCTCTTCACTCTTCTTGATCCTATTATATCATCCTTCTCTCTTGACCCTTGAAAACTTCCGTCACACCAAACTCAAAGTAGATCTCATTAGAGGGTTAGTGCATAATCAAAAATTCACATGTTCTAAAGACGCAATATGATTTGTTACTTTAAACATTAGCTACAGCCACTGATGTTATGTGAAGCTCTTCCACCCAAAAAAGAATTTCACTCAACACTAGTAAAAGAGAGAATGCAAAAATAAAAAGGCATAATCTGTCTAAAACAGAACAGTCCGCAAAGACGAATTTTTTCGAGGCACTTACGACGCTCAGATCGAGAAACTCTGAACTAATGAAAGTTTCAGACATTCATAAAGATTACGCACAAAAATTTCAGATTTAATTAACAATCTGGTGATTTTAGGAATTTCGTACAGTGAACAGCAAAAATCTGTTTCTGCGCAGCAATCAAAATTAAGCATCATCTTATCATTAGAGGCTACTCTTGGCACAACAATGCGAGAAAATAAAGATACAAAGGAGTTGCTACAGAAGTAAACAAACTCCTTGACTCAATAAAAGAAAAATTGCAGAAAAATAAAATGGGTTGCCTCCCATAAGCGCTTTTCTTTAACGCCTTTTAGCTAGGCACAAAGCATGCATCAAGTATTACCAAGTGAAGAAGCATCAACATTGTAATTTGTTCGAACAATAGAATCATAAGGTGGCTTAATCTTCTTCCTAGGAAAGTGTTCCATACCTTTCTTGAGAGGAAATTGATATTTTATATTCCCTTCTTTCATATCAATAATAGCACCTACAGTCCTAAGAAAAGGTCTTCCCAGCACAATAGGGCATGATGGATTGCACTCAATATCCAAGACAATAAAATCAACGGGGACATAATTGTTGTTAACCATGATAAGAACATCATCAATTCTTCCCAAAGGTTTTTTAATAGTAGAATCAACAAGGTGAACATCCAAGTAACAATTTTCCAAAGGTGCTAAATCAAGCATATCATATAATCTTTTAGGCATAACAGAAATACTAGCACCAAGGTCACACAAAGCATTGCAATCAAAGTCATTCAATTTCAATTTAATGATGGGCTCCCAACCATCTTCTAACTTCCTAGGGATAGAAGCTTCATGTTTAATTTCTCTTCCCTAACTTGTATGAGAGCATTAGTAATATGTTTAGTAAAAGCCATGTTTATAGCACTAGCATTAGGACTTCTAGCTAGCTTTTGCAAGAACTTAATTACTTCAGAAATATTGCAACCATCAAAATCAAAGTCATTATCATCAAAAGTAATGGAATTATTCTCTTCCTTATTGCTAGAAATTTCAGCATCTTTATCAAGGACAGTTTCAGAGTTATCAGGCAATTTAGGACATTTTGCAATAGAAGTGGAAACATTACCAACACCAACTATCTTGCCATTAATGGTAGGAGGTTTGTTAACACTTGAGTTTGAAGCATTTTCAGAAGTAGTAATAGTATAAACTCTAGCAATATTTTCTTTCTAGCAATTTCATCCTCTCTTTCCCATCTAGCATGCAATTCAGCTAACATCCTCACATTGTTATCAATTTTAACTTGTATAGCATTGAGAGTTTTGCTCTCTTTAACATCATGAGGCATGTTCTTTAGTTTCAATAAGTCAACATCAAGAGCAAGACTATCAACTTTAGAGGAAAGCACATCAATTTTCCCAAATTTCTCCTCAACAGTTTTATTGAAAGCAGTTTGTGTACTAATAAAATCCTTAAGCATAACTTCAAGATCAGAGGGTACACTCTTATTATTGTTGTAGGAGTTACTATAGGAATTTCCATAACCATTGCCACTATTAGAAGGATAGGGCCTATAATTGCTATTACCAAAATTATTCCTATAAGCATTGTTGTTGAAATTATTATTTTTAATGAAGTTCACATCAACATGCTCTTCTTGAGCAACCAAAGAAGCTAAAGGAACATTATTTGGATCAACATGTGTTTGACCATTTGCAAGCATAGACATAATAGTATCAATTTTGGCACTCAAGGAGGAGGTTTCCTCAACAGAATTTACCTTCTTACCTGTTGGAGCTCTCTCGGTGTGCCACTCAGAATAATTAATCATCATATCATCAAGAAGCTTTGTTGCAGCACCCAAAGTGATGGACATAAAGGTACCTCCAGCGGCCGAATCCAATAAATTCCTCGAAGAAAAATTTAATCCTGCATAGAAGGTTTGGATGATCATCCAAGTAGTCAGTCCATGAGTGGGACAATTTTTAACCAATGATTTCATTCTCTCCCATGCTTGAGCAACATGTTCATTATCAAATTGCTTAAAATTCATTATGCTACTTCTCAAAGAAATAATCTTAGCAGGAGGATAATATTTTCCAATAAAAGCATCTTTGCATTTAGTCCATGAATCAATACTATTTCTAGGCAAAGATAGCAACCATTCTTTAGCACGTCCTCTCAAGGAGAAAGGAAAAAGTTTCAGTTTAATAATATCACCATCTACTTCCTTGAGCTTTTGCATTTCACAAAGTTCAACAAAGTTATTAAGGTGAACAGCAGCATCATCAGTACTAACACCAGAAAATTGCTCTTTCATAACAAGATTTAAAAGTGCAGGTTTAATTTCATAAAATTCTGCTGAAGCAGCAGGTGGAGCAATAGGTGTGCATATGAAATCATTGTTGTTCGTGCTAGTGAAATCACACAACTTAGTGTTCTCAGGAGTACTCATTTTAGCAGAAATAAAAACAGTACAGAAAATAACTTGAAAGTAAACTAGATGCAAGTAACTAATTTTTTTGTGTTTTTGATAATTGAAAGCAAACAAGATAAAATAAAATAAACTAAGCAAGACAAAAACAAAGTAAAGAGATTGGAAGCGTGAAACTCCCCTTGCAGAAGACTGCTGTCTCCCCGGCAACGGCGCCAGAAAAATAGCTTGATGACGTGAAACACACGTTCGTTGGGAGACCCCAAGAGGAAGGTATGATGTAGTCAGCAGCAAGTTTTCCCTCAGAAAGAAACCAAGGTTATCGAACCAGTAGGAGCAGCAACTCTTCAGAAGGTTGTCAACGGCGCCAGAAAAATAGCTGTCGCAGGGAGTCTGGACTGTTGACGTGGAATCTGCACACAACACAATCAAACTACTTTGCCCCAACGAAACAGTGAGGTTGTCAATCTCACTGGCTTGCTGAAAACAAAGGATTAAACGTATGGTGTGGAAAATGAGTATTAAATTGCAGAGAATGAAAAAGGAACAGTTTGCAGTTTGTGGTTGTTTAATCAGTGTAAAAGAATGGACCGGGGTCCACAGTTCACTAGTGGTGTCTCTCCATAAAAGATAACTAACATGTTGGGTGAACAAATTACAGCTGGGCAATTGACGAATAGTGAGCGCATGACAATGCATATACATGACATGTTGACTACTATGATATTTAATTGGGCATTACGACATAATACATAGACGTTATCCAACAGCATCTATGACTAATAATCCACCGCCGGGTTGTCATCCGAGTCCCCCGTTGGTATTAAGTTGCAAGCAACGGATAATTGCATTAAGTAAAGTGCGTAATGTAAACAAACACATATGCCGTGGACATAGCATCGTTAGGTTATCCCTAGTGGCAACAGCACATCCACAACCTTAGAACTTTCTGTCACTGTCCCAGGTTAAACGGAGACATGAACCCACTATCTAGCATAAATACTCTCTCTTGGAGTTACAAGCATCTACTTGGCCAAAGCATCTACGAGTAACGGAAAGCATGCAAGATCTTAAATAACATATAAGATAGATTGATAATCAACTTGACATAATATTCAATATTCATCGGATCCCAGCAAACACAACATGTAGCATTACAATAATATGATCTTGATCATGTAGGGCAGCTCACAAGATCTAAACATGATGGCACAAAGTGGAGAGACAACCATCTAGCTACTGCTATGGACCCGTAGTCCAAGGATGAACTACTCACGCATCACTCCGGAGGCAGGCATGGCGATGTAGAAGCCTCCGGTGACGATTCCCCTCTCCGGCAGGGTGCCGGGAAGAGGTTCTGAACCCTCCCGAGCTAGGGTTGACGACGGCGGCGTCTCTGGAACTTTTCGTGGATATTTGCTCAGGTACTTAGGGTTTTCGCGTCGGGGGGAATAAGTAGGCGAAAGGGCGGCGGCTGCGGACCCCCGAGGGGCCCACACCACCCAGGGCGCGGCAGAGGGGGGCCCGCGCCCTAGTGGCGTGTGGGGCCCTGGTGGCCCTCCTCTGCTGCTCCTTCGCTCCGTCAGCGTGTTCTGGAAAAATAGGCACCCCCGTGTAGTTTCGTCCAATTCCGAGAATATTTCCAGACTAGCTTTTCTGGAATACAAAAACAGCAGAAAACAGGAACTGGCACTTCGGCATCTTGTTAATAGGTTAGTCCCAAAAAATGTATAAAAGTGATATAAAGTAGATGCAAAACATGTAGCAATTGGTATAAAACAAGCATGGAACATCAAAAATTATAGATACGTTTGAGACGTATCATCATGCTACTACATTATTTGTTCATGCTACTACATTCTACATCTTCCAACTACTACATCTTCCAAACATACTACATGCTTCACTTGTTCTGGACAAGCAGCAGACAACACACAAACATAAGAACAGCAACAAGCTTCAGAAGAAGCAGTGCTTCTTTCAGTTGCTCGCCCAGGGACACAATGATCTTCATCATCCTCTCCTCCTCATGCCCTTGGCCCCTTTCTTCATTTTCCTTCTTCTTTAGCTCCAGCTTCTCCCTTCTTTCCTCTGCCCATCCAAATGCTTTCGTACCAAGGTCACCTGAGAGGTACCCCTTGTCCAGCAAGTACATCACGTATTGCAGCTCCCAATGCCAAAAATATCACCCCCTCTGTTAATTCAGAAAGAACATAGCTTCAAAGACTCAAAAAATTCCCCCTTTCGCACAGAAATTACCCGCCCCAACAAAAATAAATAAGAAAAATCAATCAATGGAAGACATACCCTATGCGTCCTGCATTGGTAGTAGATCCAGCCGTCGTGCTCGCTAGTGCCGGAGCGGCGCCGCTGCACCTCGCGGCCGCAGTCGGGGCAGGAGACCAGAGGGATGAACGGGGAAGGGCGGCGGTCAGAGGACTGCATCGAGCTCGACGCGGCCATGGTGGTCACCGACGCAAGCTCCGGCACGGCAGAGGAGGAGATCCGGCGGCGGACGGCGAGCTCCGACGAACGAGATGGAGAGGAGAGAGTATCGCCGGAGAGATCGAGTGATTCGTGAAGTAGGGCTACGAGAGAGAGAGAGAGAGAGAGAGAGAGAGAGAGAGAGAGAGGATTATTAAGCAGCGAAGAACACACGCGTTGAAAAAATATATGACAGGTGGAGGCACCAATCTATCCAGAGCAATTATTTCAGGGGGAATTATGCAATAAAACGTCCTCAAAGTCACTGATAGGTGGGCCCACACTATGACACATTTAATTCAGGGGGTATTGTGTAAGAAAACGGCCTCAGAGCCACTGACAGGTGGGCCCATGCTAGAACACACATAACGGCCGTTTTCTTCACTAACGGTAGGATTCCACGTCAGCACCACGTCACTCCTCAAAACCACTCCAAATCATCTAAAACCACCCAGGGTGTGATTTGTCGGGTTTGTCACATTTCAGGGACAAATTATCCGGTTTTGGAGATTGGAGTGAAATGTATCCCGAAGGTGAGATTTCAGGGTGAAATCTATACTTTTTCCTATTACCAAAGGTAGAGAGAATCAGCGGTCCAGACATGGCGAGCAGCCCAGGTTCAGTGATATTTGAATGAAAATGACCTCGTCTCGTCCGTGCCTTATCGAACACTACGAGTTCGAGCTCGCGATCAAAGTAAGTTTGAGTTGGGCTTGTTTAGATGTAGAGCCGAGTTCGAGTTGAGCCTATAACGAGTCGAGTTCGAACTATTTGTCGAGCTCGAATATTTTTTATGACTATACTCGGCGGTCAGAGAGATCCCCCTTGTGTCCGATTTTACATTCGCCTCTAATATCACGTGTGCTCTGCGTGTACCATAACCATAACGGTCCGATCTCGATCCGTCATGGCGCGGAGGTCGTAGGCGGAGAGAGGCACGCCAATGTCGGAGAATGTGGCATTACAAAAGAATGTCACGGGCAAAAATGATCTCGCACACCGTAGAGCTTCCTCCAAACGTGAAATGCTGAAGTTGAGTTATCGCGAGTTGATGTTATATATTTTTACATGGAACGTCCGTATTCGATTAACTTAAATGCATAGCAATATCGCTAGCCACCGAAGCTCTAGCAGTGTTCGCCAGATCATCCAGCCATACAAGGTCTGGGGAACAGAAAATGATTAGTTAGGAGGGTCGGCGAGGAACAGAAATGTTAGGTGGGTGGACGGTTCCATGCCGCTCTAGCTAGCCGAGTGGCCACGGTCAATAAAGCTAAAATCGCAACGCAAGGAAGCCGTGATGGAAGGAACGGGGTTAGACAACGACGCATCAGGCGTTGAAGGGATCAGGCTTGCACACTCATTAACAAATGGTTTTTGTTACTCCGGGTGGTTTTCTACCTGAACAAAAACACGTGGCTTTTGAGGTAATTTTGCATGGGCGACGCAAAGCAGTTAATTAACGGTTGTTACGTGTGGAAAAACGCGTAAGGCTCTGCTCAGATTTCTGGTTAGCTCGCTTGGCCTTTTGGTTCCTTGCTTTGTTTTGCAGGTCTTCTTGCGTTAGCTAGATTTCTAGATAATGGACATTTTTCACCTACGCGTCATAGTTGGTACACTGTATAAAACTCGGTCTCTGCCACACGGCGGTGTTTGTTACCTAGCTAGATAGTGGCTTTCTGTTTCTTTTCAACTCTGTGCCTTCGCATTTCGACACACTTCCTCTTCATATAATGATGAGTATTAACTTTTCGGTGCGTGTTAATTTGCAACTCAACTTTTCTCAAAAAAGAAACAAAGTTTGCAACTCAGCTGCCACTAAGATGCCCTTCTTTTTTTTTTGAAGGGCTGCGGAGGATGATCTCAGCTATATAAATCACTTAGTCTGACAGACTGAAGTCAAAATGGCTTTTCGATTTTTATTTATTAAACAGGCTCCATGGATCGTAAGAAGACTAATATGCCATGAGACAGCAAAGATGGCCATGTTAACATGCTCACTCAGATTAGCCACATGCAGCGCTATGATCAAGCAAATCAATCAAGGCATCATTATTCTAGGCCGAGGCATTTGTATAATCCAAAGGAATGTGCAGCAGTTGAACCTGAACGCGCATGCACGTCGGTCGTGCTGCCGGATAGTCATTTGTTCTTTTGCAGTAGGGCCGTATCTGAATCTGCATGCAGCCGCCGAGTGCGAAAACCTTGGACTGCAAATGTTGAACTGACATGTTTGTTTATGGATTAAGTACACCAGACTTGTAGTAGTTTACTAGATCGGATTTAGAAGGTTCCTTAACTTCCTCTGGTTCAGCCTAGAGATACTGAGTTTACTGACTTGACAAATTAGCCACCGTAACCAACGACATCTCCAGCACCTTTGCTTATTACTACATGTTACTAAATACGAGTAGATTTTTTAATTCCCACGACAAATTCATAACCTTTTTTCAGTAGATAAATTAACTAGATAATACTTTTGCTGCAATAATGAATATCTTGTCACGGTCCTTCTTCTGAACTTAGGTACAGGTTAACAGGTGTATATGAAAAAAGAAAATTCCCAAACGATCTAAAGATCCCACACGAAGTTTGCAATGATCCTCCAGCTGGTTCCTGGCAAAATCACAGACGCCAAGAGTAAGAGCATCTCCAACAGACGCGCTTAAAACGCCGCGCGCCCAAAAAACCGCCGATATAGCGCGCGCACCCGAAACGGCGTCTCCAACAGCCGCGCTTAAACTCCGCGCGCGGTAAAAAGGGGTCAGCACGCTGGCCCAAGCGGTACTAGTTGCGCTGAATTTGGGGCGGCCGCTCCAGCGCGCGGTGCAAAAGAAATTTGCGCGCGAGAGAGCAACCACCACCCTGAAAATTCCCCGCTGCTCCCGCCGTCGCCCTGCCTTCGCGTAGCGCGCGCTGCCGCCGGCGAAATTCCGGCGATGGAAGGCCAATCGAGCGTTCCTCCGGCCCCTCCTATGTCCGTGACCCCTCTCCCGTCGGCGCCGCCGCAAACCCTAGCGCTAGCGTGACCTCCTCCGCCGCCGGCGCCGCACCAAATCCGGTGGGGCTCGCGCGCGGCCTTTTCACGGCGCCACGGACGAACTCCGTCGGAGCCGTCGCGCAGGCGCCCGGTGCGCAGCGGCGGAACGTCCTCCCCAAGCGCGTCGTCGCCATCGAACAAGAAGGTGAAGAAGGTGGGTGCCGCTGCGGCGGGGACAAAGCGCTTGAGGAACCCGACGGCAGCGCCATTGCCGGCCCCGCCTCCGCCACCCGTAGCGCCGGAACCCGCGCCGGAGCCGTCGCAATTTGTTGCGCCGAGGACGATGCAAATAGGGTGTTCGAAGAAATGCCCACAAGGTACTTTTCTCCATCTTGCTTATGATTCACAATTTGATTATGATTCTTCACCAAGCTTGATTATCTTCACCTTATTTGTAGTTTGAATGATGATGCATATTTCTCAACAATGGGAGTTGGCTCCAACGCTTCACATTGGTCTCAAACCAATGAACTACAAGAAGAATATCATGAATTTGAAGAAGTGGATGAGGATGGAGAGGGTTTGGTTGGTCCTCCGAAAGGAAGGTCGGTGAACTACACCGTGCAAGATGACCTTACCCAAGTGGCACAAATGATATAGATAGGGTAAGTGTCAATTCTTTGTGTACCCACTTCATTGCTACTTTGCTACTATGTGTTCTTACTTGTTCTTTTTTACTACGTGTAGCTCAATATTGCACAAAACTTGTTTCGTGGAGAAGATAAGAAGAACAAGAAAGACAAGGTGAAGAAAGGGAAATCATTTGTGTTGTCCCATTGCTATGAGAGGTTGAAGGATGAAGAGAAATGGAAGAAGCGTGATGTTCTAGAGGTGCCAAGTATTAAAGACGTGATGAACTTGGACGAAGATGAAGCATCGAGCGACGGCGGCAAGAGGAGCCCGACCCCCAACTCGGTGAACTATGCAAATCCAAGGAGACCAACGGGTGCAAAAATAGCAAAAGAGAGGAAGAAAGGAGGAGGAGATGATGATCTAAAGCGTGCTATGGAGGAAATGGTGAAAGCACGAAGGTTGGCATTGGAGGAGAAGAAATTGGAGAAAGAGGAGAAGCGAAAGAAGAATATCATAGACGCCGAGACCGAAGCAAGAAAGGTGGCGGCGGAGGAGAGGAGGTTGGCATTGGAGGAGAAGAAATTGAAAATGGCGGAGCAAGCTAGGATAATGGAGTGCGAGAAATACCTCTTCTTCATGGACACGTCACACTTTGATGATAAGCAAAAGGAGTACCTCAACATACGCCGTGATGAACTATTGATGAAGAAAAGAATGATGGGAATGACAAGCATGGGAGGCGTTGGTGCTACCATGGGAGGCTTTGGAGGTATAGAAACAAGCATGGAGGGCATGGGAAGCATGGGAGGGATGGGAGGGATGAATGCACTCCGATGGGCATGGGAGACATGAGTTTTGGCTCTCTTATGGGATGCATGGGACCATATGGAGGGATAGACGCCATGGGAGGCGTTGGTGCTACCATGGGAGGACCTCCGATGGGCATGGGAGGACCTACGACGGGCATGGGAGGGATGGGTGCATCTCCAAATATCTTTGGAGCATATGGTGGGATGGGCACCATGGGAGGAATGGGTGCACCTCCGGTTAACTTGGGTGCATCCATGGGTGGAGGCAATGCTACCATGGTGTCTCCTATGCCTTCGGATGTTGCATTTGATAGTGCAAGCACCGTCCCCGTCAATGATAATGAAGATGGGGTTGAACATGGTGAAGAGGAGGAGAGGAGGAGGAGGAGGAAGAAAATGGAGAGAAATAACTTGTGGCGAGTGATGATATTTTATTTGTTTGTATGCATTTTATTGTAATGAATTTGTGCTTTGGTGAATTTGAACTATGTCATGAATTTGAACTATGCTATGATTTTGGTTTATTTTGTGTTTCAAATCATCATTTGTTTCATATTGGCGCTGCTAGCGCGCGCTGCATTTTAGCGTGACTGGTGAAGCGCGACAGCGACGCGCTAAATTATAGCGCGTCTGCTAAACCATAGCAGGCGTCGCGCGCACTAAACCGCTTTTTTCGGCGCTGTAAAAAAAATTTAGTGCGCCCACGCCTACCGCGTCTGTTGGAGATGCTCTAAGCTCATCCTGTCCCGGTCAGTCAGTAAATGTTAGGCAGCCATGAACTGAAACCCGTTTACCTCTGTCACCTCATCGGGCCAGATCTCCATCAGATCGAAAGAACCCTAGCTTGCTAACAACTCCCGGAGAAAGTTGCTGCTGCAGATCACACGCGTACGTCTAGGCATTGGCGCGCAGGGAGAGCTGCATAAGTGAGAACAGTAGAACAAGGCAGTGGATTTCTAGCTAATTGGAGGACCAATCGCATGGGACTCTTGACGTTAAAGGGGTAGGTAGGTCAGGTACTCAGGTGCAGTGCCCGTTCGTAGTTGAGAACTCTGTCTGAATATCGCTTGTGATTGATTAAGAACATGCTCGTCTTAATCAGCAGTGCGTTGTCACTTGCCAGACGAACGCGGATTTCGCCTAGTCTTTATGGCGCGCATGCGCAATCTTGGGCCGTCGGATTCAGCTATCCGATGGCCAGGATTTAGTGTTGATCGTCCTGGCCGTCGGATAGCTGAATCCGACGGCCCAGATTACGCATGCGCTCCATAAGACTCTGTAATGGGATTTATCGTTGCCAGATGAGAATGTTAGATCCGAGAATCCAGAGGGCAGGATATTGTAAAGAACATGGCGATGAGCGGAGCGGTGCAGGTGAGGGAATGGAGCTCTGATTGTGACCTGAAGGAAAAAACTTTGTTTTGGCATTGATCACAATGGGATCAATACATGCATCTTTATGTACTCCATACGTATGTGTTAAGGCTGAATGCAAGAACAGAGCACCACATCATCATATTCCCCCGTCATGGTCATATTCAAAGCAGCGAACACAAATGCGCCAAGAAAAGAATTGTTTGTTTTTCTTTTAGTACATCTAGAGCATAGTAAATGGTATATTCCATGTATAACAATCAACCAAAATAACTTAAATTGCGTTCTACTTGCAACATTGGCATGCATGAATCTTGTTGGAAACATTTCATCTGGTAAGGAACCCTAACAACAACTCACTAGCTAGCCACTGACCAGTGACAAAGACAGACCCCTTTTTTTTTTCCAATAATACGGACTATCCGTTTCAGCGTGTACGCCAGGGTTATATCAATCAAACACAGACAGAAAACGAAGACTAAGACAGGTCGAGTCCAGTCAGAGTGCTGACTTGTTCCTCGGTTAACTGCGTTGGGGAGGAATGGACGACCTCTCAACAACTACTACGCACCAACCCGTGGTACACTGGTTGACTGGTACTAGAGTTGCACCGGCTTGCAGTTTTAGCAATAAGATTAGTACATCTGTTGGCATGTAATATATTTCTGCTCTGCATACTGTCTAGTGCTAACAGGGCAGGGCTTCAACATATGGAATGAAGTTGACAACATTTGCATGTAAATCGTTATCCTTTGAAATTAATTTTGAATGTTCGATGGATTGGCCAGCTTCATCCAAATGCATGTTTGGGTGATGCATTTTGCCGACAATATCAACTCCCCGCCGTTTCTCAATTTAGTGATGTCATCTTAAACAGGAAATGTGATTCCATAAATTGACTGTCAGGGAATTGATCAGCCACTCGTGTCACTCGCGTGCTTGAGTTATCTCTGTTGTCGCATCTTTCTCCTAGGGGCATGTCCCCCACGATGACCACTCATACTCCCTTCTCTCACCTTCACTACTCCTATTCCCATGGCCCTCCCCACCCATCTTGTGTCTCTCATGTGACCTTCCCCCACATCTGGAATGGTGGCCACGACTGGATCTGAAATACAATACTTTTTCGTAGATATGGTGTCAGAAAAGGCGGGTGCCGAGGGGAATGGGCATGTGATGGCTCAGTCTCGCGCCAGCGAGGTTCCGGCGAGCCAAATTCGTGGCATGTGAGCCCCATTCGGGGAAGGCGGTCCCTCCATTATTTGTGGTTTGGGTTAGTTAAATCGAGATTCTTTTGCATAAGGTGTTTTGATTTGCTACATGGTCGTGTATCTCGTGCTACATACGCACATGTGATATGTTGCAATGATTTTGTCTTCATGCTATAAAGTTGATTTTGTATTTTTGCATTCGTTGGTATTTCATGTTGTATAAGTTGCGATAGTCTCCTCAATGGTTTTGCAGACATGTTGCACATGTTTGAATTTTTTTGCTACATCAGTTTGCTCTAAATGTTGCATCACTTCTATAACTGTTGTGTAGCACGAAACATTGTTGCAAATGATGTTGTATATATACATAAAAATATTGCATGGGAATATTTGATGTTACATTGATAAGATGATCCATATCTCACACTTAAGTGAGATCTGACTGCTCTGGAGGCGCTGATTGGTTGTGGATTCAACCGACTGACGCCTAGCACAGGTCTTAAAAGGCACAATTGTATGAGTTCGGTGGCGTAAAAGTTACATATCTCCCTTAATTGAATGATGCTAAAAGTTGCGAGATGAAAAAATGTGTTTATCTTCCATTATATCTCGCAAATGTGGTACACCGAGGATAAAGTCCATGTCCTCCTTGAAAGTGAAATTTGCATCCGGCATTATCTACTTATTCAGTTTCAACATTACACTCTGTTGTACATAAAAACACGTTTTATAAAATAGTAGTAAGGGGAATTGTATAGGATCATTGGTTGGGATGGTATAAGTGATTCTTCTATAGGATTCCCATGGGATCGTAGAAACACCTAAGGATGCGATAGGTATTTGTGATCGATCAGCTTCCAGTATGACTGAAAACTTTCTATCTGCATTCAGAATAACCACACAATTAGGTTGTTGGTTCAGCCCAAAATGGATCTTCTTCTTTCGTGAACTGAATTTTTGTTTATTTGCAAAGAATTGGTAATAAACGCCCCGATCTTCCATTGAGACATCGAAACAATGAGAAGAAAATTTAGGAATATACATTTCTTTTCTTGCCAAACCAACTAGGCAAAGCAAAAATGTTTCCACTTAAATGATCTACAAAAAGGAAAGCCTCTACTTACACTAATATTTCCATCTCTTAAATATAACGAATGTGGTAACTAATACTAACAATGTGTCAATAATAAGTAGCTACAAAATAAAGAAAAACAAACAGAAATATTCTCAAGAAACTCTCCCGATCGTGTTCTTGCCGGAAGGGAGGACAAACATGCAATGGCTGAATGGCATGGCATGCCTTCGCTTGTCACCTGCGTCGTCACATCGTCGTCGACCCGTCGGTGCACGATCGCGACAATGCTGCCTCGCCTCCGTCCTCATGCTCCTCGCATGCCGCCACGGACCGCTCGAGCACTCCGACAACCTCGCTCATGGATGGCCGATCGTGTCCGTGCAGCCGGACGCAATCCGCGGCCAGGTACCCGACGTAGGCGACGGCCTCCATCTCCCCCGGCGTCGGCAGCGGCAGCCGGATGTCGAGCACCCGGTGCACGCGGTCCGCCTCGATGTACGGCACGGCCATTTCGACCACGTTCTTGGGCGAGCCGCTCCCCTCGTACCGCTGAATCACCTTGCACCCGGACAGCAGCTCGAGCAGCAGCACCCCGAAGCTGTACACGTCGCTCTTATCCGTCAGGTGCTGCAGCCGGTAGTACTCAGGGTCCATGTACCCCACCGTCCCCGCCGTGACGTACGGCTCGTAGTCGCCGCCGCTGGCATTGTCGACGTCGGTGCCGAGGTTCTTGAGCAGCGAGAGCCGAAGTCGGAGACCTTGGCGGACCAGGAGGCGTCGAGGAGAATGTTGGAGGACTTGATGTCGCGGTGGATGATGGGCGGCACGGCATAGGTGTGCAGGTACTCAATGCCGCGGGCGGCGCCGAGCGCGAGGCGGAGGCGGGACGGCCAGGAGGCGAGCGGCGGGGAGAGCGGGGCGGGGCGCTTGTGGAGGTGGTCGTGGAGGGTGCCGTTTGGCATGAACTCGTACACGAGGATGTGCTCGCCGCCGTCGGCGCAGAATCCAAGGAGGCGGACCAAGTTCTTGTGGTTCAGGCGGGAGAGGAGCGAGAGCTCAGAGATGAAGGCTGACTCGTGGTTGACGCGACGCGCTGCCGCAGCGGCGGCGGAGGATGAGGCGCCGGAGTCACGCCGCTCTGCGCGCTTGATGGCAACCTCGCGGCCGTCGGGGAGGGACGCGCGGTAGACGGCGCCGAAGCTGCCGGAGCCGATGCGGTGGGATGGCGAAAAGACGTCCGTGGCCGCCCGGAGCGACGCCAGGGGGAACTGCTCAACCGTCGTGCTCGGGCCCTTGGAGAGCAGCACGCTGAGCCGCCTCGGCACGCGCGGCACCGGGGCTGTTGTCGGCTCGGCATGGATGCGCCCGGAGTCATGGGAGCTGCTGCTGCGGCTGCGGCTGCGCCGGCGCAGGCAGTAAGCGACCAAGAGCGCGGCGAAGAGGGCCAAGAGTCCTGTACCGATTCCAGCGCTGATCATTGCGATTACGAGATCGCTCGGCCGCCGCCTCTTCCTCGTGTGAGACGTCGACGCCGACGAGTTGGACGTAGGCGCCTGCGCCATCAGGGGAGGAGTGTAGCCGCAGGGGTAGCAGATGGCCGCGTCGCCGCCTCCGCAGAGCGGACCGGAGCCCGACCAGACGCCGCACGAGCACGAGTTCGACGGCGCGCACGGGCCCGGCAGGACCTTGTCGAACACCTTGCTCACCCCGACCGCGACGCCTCCGCCCCAGCACACCAGCGCGTAGTCGGACATGAGCACCCCACACACCACCTTCCCTTCGCCTCAAGCGCCACGAACTGGTGCCGCGCCAGCTCCGGCGGCACCTCCTCTGGCCAGCAGGAGGCCCTCCAGTTGCCCCACAGCACGCACGTGAGCGCGTCGCCCACCGCTACCGTCGACACCGCGTGAATCATCCTCGGCGGCGCCGCGGACGCGACGGCCGCCGCCTCTCCCCAGCACCCCAGCATCCCACCGTCATCCACCGCGCAGGCGTGCCTCTCACCGGCGGCGAGCAACATGTACCTACCCCTCGGCTCACGCCCAACCGCATCCCCATCTCCGTAGCACTTCACCTCCCCTGTCCAGACGACCAGCCCGCAGACGAACCCGCCGCCCACCGCAATCGCCGAGAAACCCACATCTTTCGGCACGGCTCCCCATGTCCACCTCCAGCACTTGATCTTGTTATCCTCAAGGCCGCACACATACTCCCCGCCGCCCGCTACCGCGGACAGCGCCGCTCCCCTGTACACCCTCTTCGACAGCTCCTCCTTGCTATCATTCAAATCCCACCAGCGCATGGACACCGGTGGCGACGAAGTAGGTCCTACGGAGCAGAGGTATCCATCGCCGGCGACGATGGCCGAGAACGGCGTGGTAGTGCCGTCGTACTTGCGGGGGCTAGCGGAGCGGTTGGAGACGCTGGCGCAGGAGAGCTGGTAGCCCGTACCGTTTGATACGAGGCCGCAGGCGAGGTGGTCCGGGGAGGTGGTGTTGGTGCCGACGGCGGCGATGGCGATGGTGGGGAGGGGGAAGGAGGAGGAGGCGCCGGCTCGTGATGCGAGGCAGAGGAGGAGCGCGAGCAGGGTTAGAGGTGAGCGAGAGAAATTGGGAGACATTGGGTTGGCGGGAGGTTGGCGGAGGAGAAGGGAGGAGATTGTGTAGACCATTGTGGCGTGGCGGCGGTGAGGGGACGGAGGGAAGAGAAAACCGGGAGCGAGGGAAGGAGGAGGTTTAAAGGTTGGCGTCCCTTTCATTTCTCCCTTTTCTTTTCAGTTTATTTTTTACTATTTTTCTTTTCATGCTTTGATGAACAGAGTACCATTCAAACCATAAATAATAATAATAATAATAATAATAATAGGTTAGAATTTGGGTTGCTTGTGGCTCCTTTATTTTGTGTTTTTTTTAACACTAAAAAGGCCCCGAAGGATCTGGAATCTGCATTAAGTCGGCATGGGGCATACAATTACAGAAAGGACCCACAAGAAACAAGGAATTGAAACAAGGTCCTTGGGAATTACACATAACACCCTAGATAAGACCGCCGAAACGCGATCGAGTCCAAACTTGCCGACGACGAACAACCTCCAGGCACGGCCGCTCCACTGATCTCCACCGGGGACTAGGCCACTTGGTGAAGCATGGGCGTTCGTTGTCGCACCAAAACCTGAGGAAGATCCTCCGGAGGAGGAAGAAACTCGAGCAGACACACCTGTCGAGCACGGCGGGGCCAGCCTCCTGGCCAAGGATAGCGGCGGCTGAACATCGCCGTCGCTGAGGAACCGCCGAAGGAGACGCAGAATCCAAGATCTCCCGACGCCAACCCTGCACAGCAGTCGAAGCAGCGCAGTTCATCACCTCTCCCTCGCCACCCCGGCCGGCCGAGAGGGAAAGCACCACCCGATACGAACTGAAGAGCAGGGGACACCTAACGAGCTTATTCAAGCACCATCCGCTAGATCCACCACCTCTCCGCGCCGTCCACCATGGAAGGTCGCCGGGAAGAGGTTTCTCAACGCCTTGGCCGCCGCTCGAGAGCGGGCAAAGCAAGCCGGAAGACACGCAGCAGAACCAGCACAGCGTCGCCGGCCCGCCCTCCACCGTTCCCCGAGCTCCACGCCGGTGAAGGGGAAGGGACTGGAACGACGCCACCGCCCAGATCCACAGCAGGGCAGCGGCCAGATCCCGACCACACGGCCGTCCGCCTCAGACGCCAGCGAGCGAGAGGATCCCGGCCATCTCCAGCATGGCTTGCACGCACCAGAGGACTACGCGGCATAACGCCAAGCTCCACAAGGGAAGCACAGAACCTACCACTACTATTAACAGGGGAGGACCAGCCACCTCTCCCGCCCCATCTCCGGCCGGCGGAGCCGTCGGAGACGAGGGAGAGAGGGGCTGGGGCGTCGGTGGCGACTCTCAAAGCACAAGAGGGGAGAGAGAGAGGAAAAGAGGAAAAGCCAGAACTCCCCGTGAGCCCCTTTATTTTGTGTTTGGTCGATGAGTAACGTACCATATGTGTAACTGATTTAGTGATATAGTAGTTCAACTCCCTCACATCACTCCCTCCCAAGGACGACATGGGCGGCGGTGGCCACACTCGACCAATGGCACCTCTTCCCCGCTGCCTCATCTTGCCGTCGCTGGTTGCCTAGAGACAAATCATGTGTGGAGCCGCGACGATGAGGTCTTCTTCTCTGCAACAACCAGGGTTCACTCAAGAGCTAGGGAACCCGCAGTGGAGGATCTCGCGGCATGTGGCGCGATTATTATTTTCTATTGTGTGAGAACTAGACTTTGTTTTGTTTAGACAGACAAAATCTAAGAAAGAAAAGAACCTAACAGAAGTTTTGTGACTCCTTCTTGGAAGAGGATAAGCGGGTCCCTGGCCCACCCTAAGTCAGTTCGAATATGACGAGACGTTCGTTCGTGTGGAGAATCTCTCTCCTTTATTCCTATTTATGATTTTGCAATAACATCGAGGGTTCTCTCGGAGGCTCGTGCGGCGTCATTTTGCAGGGTGTGTGGAAGTGAGGGCGCGGTGGAGGCGGCTCGGCGGCGGTGGTTGCAACTCCGTGACGACAGCGGCGTCTCGGTCATTCAGGACCCAGATCTGTTATGGTTGTTTCGACATGGACAACAGTGGACGTCTCGTCAGCGTTGGGAAGCTGGGGTGACGCTTGGGTCGACAACTTGCAACGGCGACTTGTCATCCTAGTGTCCCGGTGGCGCTGATGAGGATCTGGTGTGTTTAGCCCATATATGTGCACAAAGCTGTATGTGGCAGGCTGCAACGATGTTCTCGGTCGAGTATGTCCGGGACAATGGGCGTGCTGCAGAGCTCCCCGATGTGAGGTGTTGTGATGGTTTGCCACGGATGGTGGTGGAGTTCGGTGGCGCCGAGACGCAAGGCATGCATGTTCTCTGCGACCTGATGGAAATGGTTCGACAACTGGGGGTTTTGTGAGTTTTGTGTGAAATCCTAGCAAAACCTTGGTCGTTTCCCGCGATGACAGTGTTCTTGGACGTCGCTCCCCACCTTGGAGGTATCGTTGAGTAGCCCCTTCACCTCCTCATTGTTTGAGTATCGAGCTCTCCTGGTAAAAACCTAAGTTTCGGCCTCGGCAGAGCGGACTTCGGCGGCGTCATTGTCGCTTCACTTTCGGCTAACCAGGTGCTCGGACTCAGGGCCGATGCAGACATCGGAGAATCCATCGTTGTGTTGATCGGTGTCGACTTTAGTCACTTGGGCGGCAGAGCCGCCCGCCCTGCTGGGGCGTGGTCCTGGGACCGGTGCGTGTGTTGTAGAGGTTTTGAAAGCTGGAGGGGTGCTCCGGAATCTTTCGAGTTGTTGAGTGTCGTCTCTTCACACTTAGGCGGAAGTGTCGTCCGCTCGAGTGATATGCAGCCTCAAGGCCGGTGCATGAGTCACGACGTCGTGGTGTATCTGTTTTCGGGAAGTTTCTTTATAAACTAGTCAATTATATTCTTCTTTATCAATTAAATGGCAAATATTTTCCTTGTTTCAAAAAAAAAGATGGACAGCGTACTATCAGCTTTTTTCAATCTCATAATATATCCACATATGTTAGTGATTTGATGAAATAAATTTTAGGATGCCCATGTTGTAATTACCGGCTTCACTTGTTCTAACAGGCCATGCACTTTGCTGGTATTCTAGAACGGAAAAAAAAAGAATTTCTGTCATTTTCCATCTCATGATCATCGTGGCTTTAATGATCAATTTGACCACCACCTCTAGACTACTACTAATATACTACTGTACTAGTTTTCGCTAGATGCGTCATGAATGCATAAGAACATGGTCATGCCGTCATGGCCACTGTTGACTGTTGCACTCATGTGATTACTGAATGCAATAAGGAAGATAATCATCTCATGATCTATCCTCCCTACCGTGTGAAACAACAATCCATGTAATTCTCCACGTGTGGCGTTTGTAGTGTGGCTCCGGCAATGCCCAGAGTCCAGATTCCGTCTGATATCCTGTGGAGTGGGAGAAAATGATGTGTACATTGTGCTCGTCCGAGTCGTCTCCCTCGGCGCAGAAAACAGATTAGACCGGTTGTTTTCGAGAAAGCGAGACGACGTGAGAACACGAGTTACTTACAGATGTAGAAACAATTCTTGTACCACATGACTCACCAGGATAGGAGGTACACAATTTGCGTAAGGCGGACGATTTTTGTCACACAGAAACTTGCGGATAATCCTGAAGATTTTGCACCCACGGCATATTCGTATTACCAGTCTATGATGCTACCTCAACAGGTATAGTAAGAAAAATACTAGTACGTAAAGAAAAGGAGGGTATGAAATATCCATAGTTGATGCATCAGATGGACGCTTTACAAGTCAAGTTATTTTGCGGTACATGCATGGCTCTAGGATTCGCTTGTGAAACCTTGGATTCAGTCGCTGTATAAAACAGAGACGAAGATGCTATAAGACAGCTTCAGTACGCGGTATCAGGAATCTGGACTCCCGCGCTGACCATCGACGTACGTACTCGCACGTAGGCTCTGACCAAAGAACTGGAAACGAAGGCCGGCCGGTCTCCGATGCCCGTTCCGGCGACGACGTCCAAGATGCAGTAGATGAAAACGACGATGCTGCCTCTTTCCATCCTCTTGGAGACGTTCCTGCGAACAGACTTCCCATGGATACATCTTTCTACGCGCAGTAAACTCGTGGTAGAACAGAAATCTACGCCAGTTTGTACAGCCACTCGTTCTGATATCTGCTTGAGTTGTGTTGAGATCTTATTACTGGTCACGGCACCACGTACCTGTAACTGTTACTAGAAGTGCAACTGGATTTGCTTGCAACTGGTAATGATCCTCATCTTCTCCTAATTCCATCTTGTATCAGTTTCTCTTCTTTCTTAAGGATCTTGGTGCATCTTCCCTCCTTTGTTTTCCTAACCGGCGCAGTGTTTATAATGTTGGCATGAGTGAATAGTCGGGTTGGTGCAGGAGATCTGATATTGTACTGCTGTCTGTTTAACCACAGGTGCTTGCACGAAGAGTGAGGAGTAGCGTGTGCAATAATCTGAACACGAAATGCTGCGTGGTGCACCTTTCCTGCGTCGACCTTTCCTGTTTAATTTTTTGTATGCAAGTAGACCAAGTGGTGGTAGATCAATCGGCACGTTTGGACCAAAACCGGTTTTACCTGCTCATTTTAAGAAAAAGTTCAGAGCTTCTCTGGGAAAAAGAAATCCCACCTAAACTTTTAGCTTTGCACATATGTATTTCACACTGGTAAGCATTTTTTGTGAATTCGTGGAATTCCAGATTTTTCTCGGATCTCAAGTTCTGGCTTTTAACCCGTGTACACCAGTACATGTGAAAATAAACGAAAATAGCCCCACATCTTGTTTTCAAAATAGTACAGGCCTCAACTTTTGCACATTTCGATTACCTTTTGGTTACCAATGTCAGTGCGAGAGCGAAGATTTCTTAATCTGTTGCGCGTTGACAAATTCATCGCGTGTACAATAAAGTAGCCGTCGCCGGATTGTTTTCTCAGGGGCCTACAAAATATATTTGCAGACAGCTCTAGCAATAGTCAAACCCAAACTTTTGTATTCCGGACGAGTTCATACCTACTTTATGTAGGTTTTAGAAACCATAAAACGTTCTAATAGGTCCCTTGGCTGCGAATGTGACGAAGCAGCCAGACGTCAACCTTCCACTCCCTTTTTTCCTAGGAATAATTATTACCACTCACTTTTGCGTTGAACAAACGGAGGATGAAATAGGAAAAGCATTACGTTGGTTTCGTGATGAATTCTACTAAAAAATAGGTAACTGACCACACTGAAATTTGTAACGCCCTTTCAAGAAATAAAGCCTCCTTGGAAAACGTGTTCATTCCCAAGTCATAACTTATGTTTAAACCATTTTATCATATATATATAGTACACACACAGAGAAGCTAGCTCATAGTAATGCCGACTTGTGGTGATTGCTCAATGCCTTGTAGTATGAACTAGCTTCCGTGGACCTCGTGCGTGCTTTCTTTGGTCTGCTTCGGGGTGGCTTCGGATGTGAGCGACCGGAGTAGCGTCGTGAGTGAGTCCTGAGACCAGGTTTGGGTGAAGCGCACTCCCACCCGGCCGGGAATGGGTTGGCGCGGAGAAGGAAGAGAATTGGAAACATGTCTAGTGCCGAGGTCGCATGCATGGGACGGTAGTGGGCACGTGGACCTTGACCCGGTTGCCCGACGCGGTGGAGCTATCATTCAAGTTACAACCAGCCATTGGTGTCAAATGATTTTACTAATCCTACTGAAAAATACAGAAAAAGGTCTTAGCAATAAACAATGGCACCCGCAAATTTAGGAGGATGACACCAACGGAAACAAATTTTGGCTACGTCCCTGTCGAAAAAAAAAAAGTTCGACCCATGGTTTCGCGCAACCATGGGCAGTCTTTTTCTTTTGTTGCTAGATATTGTTTATAAATAAGTTTGCTGACAGTCTTTGCTTCACGTAGATAGCGTTCGTTTTGGGGTTCCATACATCACGTTTTGGCAGTGCAACACTTACCATGGGTACAGTTTCATGCGAGTCGTGGAATGCTCAAACGGGACCGTGAACTTGCGCTTGCGCTTGCAGGAGCGAGTACGATGCAAATGATGCTCGTCACGCCGTGATCGAGCCAGTACGGCTGCTGGCCTCCCCTTTTTGAGAGAAAAAAAAACCCTACGTACTTCAAAGACTATTAATATGGTCCCTCCTCAACTGATTATTCTGAGGGTTCTGTCTCCTCCAGTCTCGAAAACAGGTGTGACTAATTCTCATACGAATGAGAATTAAGTTAACTATCAGTCACATCAAATTCCAGTTGAAACCCATATTATAACTCATACCTAGCACCAATCACAAAGTAATTAAGCAATAGATAACGGCACTTGCAAATTTAGAAGGACGAGACCAATGGAAACAAAAATTTGTAAGTCCATGTCAAAATAAAAAGATTCAACTGATGATCTCGCACAATCATGGACAATCTTGGCTTCATGTAGACACCGTTTGAGTTCGATACATCACATTTTATTGAGTAAATAACGCTGGCAACGTCAAAATAGATCCGATAGAAATGACTTCCAACCAACCAATCAAAATAGATCCAAGCGCAAAAGTCAAAGAATATTCTATCGGTCATGATACTCGGGCTACAATCCACCAAAACAGCTGAAGAACATAGCAACATGTTCATGCATTGTCATGGCACCACAATGTATCAAAATTGAGTTGATATAAACTACATCCGCACCTTCACATCCTACAACAAGCCATATAATGTTCAAACACTAACTACACAGTTTTACGGAGCGGTGATGTAAATATATATCCCAAACTTTGCTACCTCACTACTTCGACTCTAGGCATGGTTTACAACCAAACCAAAACAATAGATCATATGATGTACATTGGAAACTCAAAATCTTGACATGAAGGGTACATCTTTGCGCATAATGACTGAACGCATTCCATGACAGGAAGGGTACCATTATGCTCATCAGCCGGTTAAAAGATGGTCCTGCAGCCACTTAGACCAGGGCCAAGGCAAACCAAAAACTGCAATTCCATGATGTACATCGACTAGCCATTAATCTGGGGGAAGATTTGTGATATCTTCATAAAAACATCCATAACCTAGCATCAGAGACATGGAGTGAATGAGAAACCAGGTGAGTTAGATCATAAAGTTACCATGTGAGCAGATGACACAAGTTAATAATTTTAAAACGTACCTCTTGGTCGTTTTGGTATTTAACAATGTTCAGAGGGTTCTGTGAGCACTGCATGAAAAGATGATATGTCAGAATAATCAAATAACTAGGGATAACTGGGCGGATCACTGCAAGGCTTGCAATTTGAAAAACACCATTGACTATGAGAGTGACAAGTGGGTCCAGATCCCACATACAGCCAATAGCAAATTTTCAGTGAAATGAACTTTGTAGTGTCATATATCTAAATTTCTCAATAATGGAACAGTACGAAAAAGGAAAAACTTACATCCATGATGGCCGTTTGAATTTTAGGATTTTGGAATGCAACAGCAACTTCTGGGTTCGCCATTATTTTTGATACTACTTCCTCTGGAGTCATGCCAACTTGCGCTGTACAAACGATATAAGAGCTTTAACATTCAGATCTACTCAGCTTAATTCGAAATCAAGTTTAGGAAGGTGGCTTATGGTAAGCACTGAAAAATTGCTTCAGGGAAAATGGAGTTTTTATTCTAACCTTTTCAACAATTAACACCACTTACCAAGTACTCCCTCCGTCCCATAATACAAGACGTTCTAGCAAGCTAAAACAGTTTGCCAAAACGTCTTATATAGTGGGACAGAGTGATAGTATAATAAGAAGAACCCAGAAAATAGGAGCATGTGTCAAAGCTGATAGGCGTTTACAACAAGAAAATAATAAGGGTATAAAAGGAACCAAAATAATAGGAGCATGTGCCAAAGCTATCCTATGCATTTGGAACAAGAAAATAATAAGGATATTAAAAGAACACCGGTCGTTCGATACAATGTTCAATATAAAGGAAATGTAGGAAAGGTGAAACAGATTTTCATATAGCTTGACAATGGAAAAGGCATCGGATCACAGATACTGGAAAATTTTCTTCAGAATTCATGCGTTCCAACTTCCAAAGAGGACCCAAGTAAATCTGGAAGTGTCGATTCACTCACCAAACTGCTGCCTGACTTCAGGACTGCTAAGGTCGAAGTTCTTCAAGTGATCAACCATGCGGTTATCCCATTGATCAGGAGATGCACCCATGTTGTTTCTGTTAATAACAAAACATCAGTAGAAGAGAGTTAGAAAAGAATCGTACACATGTACATAGATTTGTACACTTCAACTCCATAAAGCATGATGCATAATAGACCATCACAGTAGGTAACATGAGTTCTGGGCTGACATAAGTTACATAAACATGCAGTGGCATTACTCGGAATATATAAGGTGCGACACTACAAGCTTATACAAGTCCATGGCATCATTGTTCAATACTAATATCTTACTATGACATGGATTAGTTATACATTTTTTTGAATACTTTTGGCCAGGGTCGACTTCCAATTTGATAGGACAAATCAGAAACAGATGCACATATAATAAGCGGTAATATGTATTACAGCATATCCTCCAGTTGCTGGCGATACATCGGGTTCTGAAGCATCCCTGGAAAAAAAATCTCATGCGTTACCATATGAAAACAGACAAAAACCTAAAAAAATCCAACTTATGTTATACGAAGTGTATAAATAATTTCACAGGAGCATACACTTGAATGAATCTGGGTTCCTCATCTCCTCAGGCAAGTAGCTGCAACATGTGAAGAAATCAGCATGCATAAAAATACTTAAGAGATTTGTGTTGCAAATAATTTTATTATCTACCAAAAATTAACAACTTCAAATTACTGAAACCACTTGCTGCCCGCTACACCAGAGGCAGTGCCAGTACAACCACCACACCAAGCCAGACACAACGTAACGAAATACTAATGGAAAATACATAGTTATTTTAAGCCACAGAGTTCCATCCATACGGAACTAATCTACGCACGACCAGTTATGCCTACAGACGGAAGCCTACTAAACTAGTACTCCCTCCGTTCGGATTTAATTGACACACACTTGGTTGCACACGGATGTATCTAGACACCTAACAAGCATAGATACATCCATATTTAGACAAAAGCAAGTCAATTAATTTGGAACGGAGGGAGTAAAATTTAGTACTGAATTCTTCATCTGCTAACCATAAGTATTATTTATTTTGGTACTTCATTGTCCAGTATATCCAGCATTTAACTGATGACCAGCAGGACTTTATTGAACTCTTATAACCAAATGGCAAATGCACCTACTAAGCAAAGAAAATATGAAGGCAAAACATGGCATAAAGTGTTCTAGGAAGCGTTAGGTACTACACAGTTGGTGCCTAGCGCCTAGTCGCAGGAAGTGTGGTGCCTAGCGCTTTAGCGGCCAACAGGGACACGTTTTAGAACAGTGGGCACAAGATGCAAAGTTGAAGTTGGATGTAGACTTACGGGTAAACCATCTTCTGCACAGCTGGATCTTCCATCATTTTCTCAATTGTATCAATAGATAGCATAGGTCCCGACTTACCTATGCAGTATAATCAGAATCAATTTTGTGCATTTGTATATGCAGGGAACACCACATAAACAGAATACTACACCATGATTTTAAGAATATACTGATGTGGAATAAAAAACAAATCCTAAATTTGTGAATTAGATAAGTTTGCAATTACTAACTAGATTCAGTTGGCCCAGTAGAGGAATCTTCATTCGGCATAAAAGCAGCTCCATTCGTAGGAACCTTTAAGAATGATCAGACAAGTATTAGTTACAACAAATAGTAGAGGAAGCCTATTACCAAGTTTCTGAAATAAACTTACTTTTTGCTCGGTGTCGTCCTTAATTTCACTTTTTGTGCTGCCACTTTTAACATCTACTGTCTCCAATGAAGACTGAAGCTCCTTCTGCTGCAATTCTTCCGGAGAAACATCAACGAAGGCTGCAAACATTTTGGTATGAAAACAGCAATTAGATGTAGTTGACAAGCATCTGAACAAAAATGACGCTAAGCATTAAGAAAAGAAGCAGCAGAGTCAAGCCCATTGTGACCATATTCAGGCTCGTTGGTGGTGTGTGCTTACTTCCTAATATTATGCATGCATCAAGCGGTAAATTCAGCATGTTATGGACAATTTGACACATATAAGAGCCCATTCCACATTAAATTTAGCTGGAGAAAAAAAAACTGGATATGAAAGGTGAATACCAAATTTCTTTGACGGTTTTGATGTTTCGGCCACATCGGACGCTTCCAAAGTTCCAGTTGCTGCCACATCAGTAGCTGAAACATCAACAGTTGTACTTTTTTGAGAGGCATTTTTCCTTGGCCCTGAGTACGGGTAACTGCTTGGTGCTGTGGGGCCTGCCTGCGATGGCATGGAAAATGGGAATGGCGAGTTCGCGCCAAATGTGTTTTCTGGCGTCTGCGTCATCATTGACTTGAATACTTGTTCCATTGCTTTTTTCTGAAATAAATTAGCAATACGTCAAAAAGGAAATGTGGAGGCAAATTAACATTGATCATGTACAGCCAATATTTATTTTAACATCAGAACAAGGAGCTATGAAAATTGTAGCATAAAACTAAAAGATCTGTGACATAAAAAGAAACGAATGGGCGTCAAAGTTAAATAAATTGCCACCTTTATAGGACCACATACTATGCTTGAACCAACAAAGAGCTTAGAAACAAAGGTCCGAAATAGCAAAGTGAACTGGTTGAGCAGGTGCCAGCAGAAAATAGCTCAATAATTTACCTCCCTGGCTCATGCCATACTATGCAAAGGTACACAATGGGTCATTCTGAGGAGCACAGTGTAAATTACTGAGGATACATACTCTGTTTGGAGTGCAGAAACAAAGAATAGCCGTGAGCTCACCTTTACAAATGAAGAGACCTGACACATCAACAACCAAGGATCAATTTATGAAGAGGAGATATACAAGGCAACAAACTAAAGCATAACAGGAAGCAGAATTACACACCACGGAAAATGCCGCAGATAATGCCACACCAACTCCAATCCAGAAAACAGGTGAACCGCTGCAGAGATTTTGCAACACGCCATCATGCGAGTGTAAATTTGATAACTGGATAGATGGAACAAACAAGGAAACAAGCTCACATATACGATGACTGGGGCGGCACTGGAGGCAGGGTACCAGTTCCCGTTGATGTATTCTGGCTGCTGGTTGAAGACGAAATGCTTGCGAAGCCCTTCATGCTCAATCCATCGAAAACTGGTGTAGGGAACAATTTCTTATATACAAAATCAGAACAAAGGAGATGCTAATAGAATACCAAAATGGGCAAACCAAAGCAACTAAACATACTATACTTGACAGCTTTGTAGTACTATACAAGAAATATGGATGGATAAGGTGCACATTCTGGCAACTAGTATGTCACAAACACGGACGGATAACCACTCTCAATCTCAATGTTATATTATCTGCCACAACTACAAAGAGAACCTTGCTGCGGATACATGATGCAACAACGTCGAATTCTCAGCCGTGGGAACCTAGCTAAGGATAAAGAGTCCGTAGAATCTCACAAAAACTACAGCTCAGCGTTCAGGCTTTCGCCGCTCGCACCTAATCAAACAGCGCATCGGGGGGTCGCATCTAAACATTAGCACCGTGACGGAGGCAACATAGCTGCAAGGTAGTCGTCCCTCACCATTCCTAGATCCACGGGACGCGGCGGAGACGGCGGCGGCGAGGGGCCGCGAAGGGCGGCGGGCGGCGGCGGCGGCGAGGGGCCGCGAAGGGCGGCGGGCGGCGGACAGGAGGGGGGAGGCGGAGCACGAGGAGGCGAGGATGAGGCTCTCCATGCCGAGAGGAAACCTAGCTGTGTGCTCTGGGTCACGAGGCCCTCTCCCTTGCCGGCTCGCCCCTGGCGCTAGCTAGGGTTTTGGGTTTGCGTGCGGAGAAGCCGAACAGGAAGTGGATGGTGAAACCAAAGCCCTGCTATCTCTCTCGCCGGCCTTTCGCTGTAGGGGTGGTTAGCGGCTGCAATGACAGTACGCTGTATCAGCTGAGAGCAACATCTATCCACTCGCACCAGCGGGCAGCGGGGTCTCATTCTCTTCGTAATCATCACGTTCTATATACGATTCCACAGCAAGGCTTTTGGTTTCAATTATATTTGAAAAGAAAAGAGTAAAATTTAGTATGATTGTACTCAGTTAAATTTCACCAAATCTTTCGAAAAATGATGATACCGACACAACGAAAATACACTGTGCATACCATCCTTACCAAAAAAACAGACATCATCTCAATGTCTCATTTAACACTGACCAGTAAATAACTACTGATTTGAGTCATTACAGAAAACACGTCTACAGACCACTGTTTACAGATTACAATAGTATACATGGAAAAGCACAAATGTGTACAGCCTTCTATTCCATGTGCCAAGGTGTGCTTCTCTTTTTGTTGGCGGCACTAATGATCAGTAAATACAATAGGCTTCATTGACCACTCCTGTCCTGATTATGCAAAGCAGAATAATTATTCTGATGTCAGATGTGTTTTCCTGTAGATATACAGATATTTGGGTCATGCAAGCTGAAGCATCATGCCGAAAGCACGAGATACATGCATCATCAACTGAAAATGGTGCAATTTGAAAACAACTGTTACAGCACTAACCAGAAAAAAAGCTTAAGCACTATAATAACATGGTAAGAGTATATCTGCCTCTTACTTCATATTGGTTGCTGCTCCTTCGCTCTCTTACGAGCCAGAGCTCGTTCTCTGGCAGCAGCAAGTGCATCATTGCTCCTCTTGTAGTGCTCATCTGTGACTGGTGCTGGTTGAGTGTTCTGCGAAGCTTGTGAAGCAGTCGTGGAAACAGAGGAATCTTTTTCAGTAGGTTTAGCAGCTGCTGAATCATTCGATCTAGTTGTTGCAGGTTCTTCCACACTTCTACTTTCGTGAGCTTTCTCTGATCCCACACTGGATTCCCTCATGCGCTTAGGAGAACGGCCAGATCCTTCGGCATCAGACTTGCTAGCTTGAATATCATCTAATTTACTGTCCAACTTTTCAGGTTCAGCAGGCTCTGTGCGATCATGCGTTTGTGCACCAAAAGCAACATTCTTAGCAAGTCCAAAGTAAAAATCACTCAGGTCTTTCTTTTTTGTAACCTGCATAAAAACAGACAAAAAATCAGATTAGTTGGCCAAAAGACACGATAATTGCGAAACATTAGATATATGTTTTCTTTGCAAGAGATCTGATTAGGAGATAAACGTATAGACAAGCCAGCATATCACATTTTTGCATGATCAAGGAAAGACAATCCTTTGAAATGAAGGAAAATCAATAAATAATGAAAAGTGAATTTCTATAACGGTACAACATCAGAATTCTAAGGTACCATTCTACAAAAGACCATCATTCTCCAACTCTTCTAGCAACATAAACAGGATATTCGTTAAAAAAAACCACAAATGGGATAATACCGCCACACATCACACTTGCACGATCAGACAAAAGGGCACAATTAAGATTAAAAGTTTGATCATTATTCTTCACAACCATCATACAATTCCAAGTTTCCATGCATACTTTGACAGACCAACCATAGTACCTCACATGGTCGTAGTAATGGACTTCTGGTAGAATAACAAAAGGCTATACCGTACGATATCATTTATAATAGCAAAAAAAGTGCAACTTAAAAAACATAAATATGAACCATGAAGATAAGTAGCACGTAAGAACCATGTATAATGATGAACAGATGAGCAAAACTTACATCATCCCTTTCTTCTTGAAGTTGCCGCCGTCTTTCTTCCTCTAGCCATTTTTTCTCCTCCTCAAGTTTCTTCCTATATGCAGATGTTACAAATTTGTCTTTGTCACCAAACAGGTGGTCCTCCTTGCTCCTCTCTTTATGAAGCTTCCTCTCATACACTATGTCCTGTTCTCTTTTACGCTGTTCTGCTTTCTCCTTGAGTGCTTCAATGTACTTTGACTGCAAATAATAGCATGGAAACAGAAAACAAGCAAAGACTTAGACGAAAGATTAGAATATCCCAATATCTGTCCATTCTAGCTCCATCATGTGATTCTGATTCATAGCGGCGTGTTGCTATTGCACAACCCGCCACACCTACTACATTCAGTGCTTGCCTCTGGATACATGTCTCTATTACACATTTATCATAACCAACTACCTCCCTATGATAATGAAGAACTATTAAAACCCTCAAATGTATACAAGCCACCCATGGAGGCCAATTTCTGTGAGTCTTATAATCCAAGTTTGGCATACAATTATGCTTCAAAATATATAAGGTAGATAATCTCCAATTTTAGCGTATAAATGTTATGTTCCAAACATTTATATTTGTTTGTTCCGATCAAACAAGATAACAAATATCCGGAATTGCTCCTAACAAAATTAAAATTTAACTAAAACATGACACCAAGTAAGTTGGGGCAACACTATATTTCGTCATGTAATAATCTGCAGTGCATGATATTAAGCATAGACAAATCCCTCGAGCGCATCTAATCAATTAAAATTAATGATTGTGCAGGACGAGGACGGATAGGATAATTACCTGCCGGACAACCTTGGCCTGCATCTTGGGGCGCGCGGCCTTCTCCTTCATATCATCGTAGACCTCATCGTAGGCAAACACCGAGGGATCCTCCTCGATCGCCTTCTTCTGAAGCTCCTCCACCTGCGCGTGCACACCACCCCGCAAAAAACAAATCAGCCATTTAAGCCGGCAGCCAACGAACGGGTATGGAGGGCGGGGAATCCGGGTGGCTGGTTACCTTCTGGAGGGCGCGCTTCCTGGATGACTGGCGGAGGATGTCGGCCTCGACGTCGTCGTCGCCGTCGTCGGCGAATGCCGCCAGGGGGCGCGCCGGCGGGGGCGGTCGCGACGAGGAGGACGCCGCCGGCTTCTTGCGGAGCTGCAGCCCGTACCTCTGCATCCCGACGAACGGCGGATTCGACGCGGAGCAAACCCTAGACTGAGTTTTCCCTTCGGCGATGAGAGGACTAGGCGACACAGACCGTTTTACGCCTCCTAGACCGGATGGCGGTCAGAGCCAGAGGGCATATTCTCGAAAACAAAATTGAATCGAATATATTCTCGAATTGGAAAGACGGCCCATGGAGAATAAACATTTTGAAGAAAAGCATGTTCGTGTGTCATGCAAAATTTCGTTATGAAATGATATATCGAGGGTATTTGGGATACTGAGCAACGGTGATCCTGCAATTTTAAAAAATAAATAAAAACACTATTTACGAGTTTCAAGAAAAAAATCCCGGATGTAGACAATGATGTATCCCACAAATGTGTAAAAAATCAACTTCAAATATTTTATATTATGTACTACACAAAAATGACAAAATCGGATAAATTTAGATATTTCAAAATATGCATATTCGGATCCACACCTTTGTCATTTTTGTGTAGCAATAAAAATTATTTGAAGTTGAATTTTTTTCACGTTTGTGGGATACACCATTGGCTATATCCGGGACTTTTCTCAAAAAAATTGAAACTTGTAATATTTATTCCAATTTCTTTAAACTACCTGGGGAGCACGAAATCTCATCTCATGATGTTTTGTGAAAAAAAAATAGTGATCCACAAAGGGTTCAGAATAGTTTGTTTAGAGCATCATTTACAGGGCACCATGAATGCGCCATTTATTCCCGAAAATTTATGAATGCATAGAACACTCGAACAAATAGATTTTCTGAATACTTTTGCTATGTTCTTACACTCCCGCTTGAGTCGCACGGCTCTCTTGCAGATCGGGCCCTACCACCGCCACCACTCTACTGTTGTGTTGCCTGCCTTGCCGATGTAGCCACTAATCACGGGAAAGGCACATCCGGACGAGATTAACCATATCCGTGTGTCCCTCCACCATGGAACTGCCTCACTCTCACGATTTATGGTCAGGGAGGACACCAGGAGAGAGCACTTGGCCGAAGATCTGGTCGGCTCGGGGTCTCCTGTCCTGGATGACATGCAAGAAGTTATCTGTGGGGCATAAAAAATCCGCTCATCGCCTCATATGATATCCCACCCCCACCGAATTGTCGTCGTCACCGCCGATAGTTCGGTGGCCCCCTACCCAGCAACGACGCGCAGCCCTTCCATGCTCTAGCTACCGCTCTCATCCTAGTTTGTAAGCCGCTGCTGTTACCCGGATCCGGATCCGAGTGTTGGTAGGTAACACGTCACTGACGTTTCCTCCATCTTCCCTGCGCGCTGGTCAGCGGGTTTTCTCCGACCGTCTGCCTGCGCTCGTCGACTTGACGGGCACACAACTACGGCAGAGATCACCTCACACAAAAGGCACACAACTACGGCCGAGACCACCTCACACACACAAGATGTTCGACCCTTTGCCAAGATATGTTTCTTATAGATTTTTGCCTAGTTAAATTAGTTAGGGTGTTTGGTTGTTTCATTGTTTTTATTCACAGGCTATGGATAGCGACGATGAGTTAACGATCCACGAATTGATGCAATTCCCATGCCGATGATGATGAGCGATTGATGATAATCTCTTATCTTATAAGTTTACAAACGCAGCTGAATGACCCTCCCCGAGGTGGAGATTCAAAGATTGAGAGTCGTGGTACTACAAATTTACTTCAATATTGCTTGTGAGACATAACAGCAAAACACACACCAGCAACTTCAACATGCCAAAATAACCTCCACATTCCATTTACCCGGGAGCATAAAACAAGAACGTGTGATTTCACTCTGCACTCCACGGTAACTTCTGTTGTACCAACCACGCCCTGGTACAGCGCTTCTCATAATCAACTAACTAAAAATTCGCCTTTATTTAGCAAACTGGGTAGTCTGATAACTCTTTATCTCTTTGTAGATACATGGCACCTCTAACCTGTAAACAGCAATCAGAACCAGACCACTTCTTTCACTAGAGATATGTACATCCATCACTGATGTATCGTCGGGTTTTGTGTATAGCCTCCAGGGGTCTTGGAAATATGTGACCACTGTCTCGAGGTAACTGATGCCAGCCTAATTTTCATCCATCGCTCCAGAACTAGCAACCTTGGGTCCAAAATCAAATCTCACCCAAAGTGATGGAGAGCTCCTACTTGTGGGTTATGTTACTTCAATATTGCTTGTGATTCTGTGAATCAAATCAAAGAGCTCCCTTTTCAGCTATAGCTGGGACTTCCATTGGCAAATCCGGGATTGCACTTCACAGAACCATCTCACAATTTCATTCACGAACTTCAGAATGAGCTGCAAAATCCAGAAACTTCTGCACAACTTGCAACATCTGTTTTGATGAAAGTATCTACAAGACAGATAAAGTTGATAAATAAGTGTATACTTGTCAGGCAAATGCAAAGGTACACACAAGAGTACTCCCAGGTAGGAACAAAAAAAAACTGCTTCAAAAACATACCACAGAAATATGGTTCAAAAGTGTGTTAGCAATTTTTGTGCAAAAAATGTCTATCTGCGGTACAACAAAATGCACACTTATAGTTGCCATGTCATTTGTCCCTCTTATTTTATTAGCACACACTTGTGCATACTTATTCACGATGTACAAAATGCAAACTTATAGTTGCCAAGTCATTTGTCCCTCTTATTTTATTAGCACACACTTGTGCATACTTATTCACGATGTACATGTATAGAAAATACAGTAACATCATCGCAAAAAAAAATACAGTAACATAATTTTCAGAATAAAGTGTTTTTAAATCCCCAGTATCTCATGCACCTGAAAGCACAAAATCTATTCTTGGTACATATGTTTTCCAGCAAGAAATCAGATAAAAACCTAGAGACAAAAACACCCAACAGATGGTGCTGGATTGCTGGAAACATGAGGATCGCTGTACACGTATAATTATGGGAGCAGATACAGGTTAAAGAAACTATGGCAACATAGACATACCATCGGTGGACAAATTCACGATCCTGAACTTGACTTTTGAACCCATACTTGTCTCTGCGCACAGCATTTATGGTATTAGATTCTGGAATCAGCCAAGGCAAGTAGGAAACTATAAACTAATCAGTAATCACACCTCATGAGCCCCATAGCTAGCAGGGCCCCTCTTTGCAGGTTTTCCATCAGATGCAATAGGAGAGATTTCCATCTCCTTCAGCCCACGTTGCGGACCACGGCGGTTGGCCTGCCTGTTTCCTGAATAACAATACACAATGAGCCTTAATACAGAAACTGATCTAGGAAACTCTGCACAACTTGTTTGCTAATCACTAACTATAACCAGATAAAATACAAACCATTCTCCACAAGGCCACCACGGCCACCAGGATTCCTTGTGTCTATCTTTCTCTCTCCATGGCCTACATAAGCAGCTAGGTTAATACAGTTACTCGAGCATAAGGAATTACTAATAATAAAGCCGTTTAGCTGAGAATTGTACCATCTGCTTGCTGAGACAAATTATCCTCAGAATGTGACTGCATTAGCGGGAACTCAGACGATGAGGCTTGCGTACCACCTCCTGCTGCAGACTTTTCATAGCGACGAGGGGCCCATACACCACGGTCAGGCCTATCTCTATTTCTGGCTTGCCTTTCAATCTTCTCACCAATGGGTCCAGAACCATGCAGATGATTATGCTTGTCATCATAGTGGCTTTTATCAGCATTTTCAACAATTTGATCTTTCACAATGGAACACGAGTTTGGAACCCGTGGTGGGCGCTTATCCTTGTCAGCATTTATCATGTGACCTTCTTGCTCATGTTGAGATGCTATTCCATGGCGTCCTTCCTTGTTTGAGAGTATAGTCTTGATAATTCTGCCACTGGCCTCATGCCGCTGGTCTTGCCTAGAACTTGATGGGGGAGCATTTCGCAAAGGGGGTACAGACTGCTGCGGAGTTGAGCTATCAGATATCTGTGACAACAGCAAATAAAATGACAGCCCATACTAATTAAATGGTACAAAGCCTTGTGGAACGTGTAGGCTTACATTGGAATCAACCCTTGCTCTTCCTTTCAAAAGGACAATTTTGTCTCTTTTACCGTCAACGACCTGGGGAGACCCAGATGGTCCTCCACTTGTACCATCTACAAGAGACAAACAAAACTACAATAATTAACATCATAGAAGAACCGTACATTTGTATTCCATCATAAGGATGGAAAGAGTGCAGCACAAAACATGAGAGAAAATTTTAATTGGATAAAACAAGATTTAGACAGTTACACTTCTTGGAAAGGAAATACAGCTCCATGCTTAGAATAAATAAATGAGAATACAAAACCTAATTTGTCGAATACGAAAATAACATATAAGTGTACGACACCATGCAGGGACGACAAGTGTCATTCCCATGAATGGACTGCAAGTATTGACATACAAAACATGCACTTGGCCTACTGCCACATCGATATGTCAGCCATCAAACTGAATAAGTGAAAACACATACAATGTTTGTTTGCATTAAAGGTGCTTTTCAAAAGCATACTTTTTTTCCATTGCCGAGAACAATAACTAGCAGCTAATACATTTTAGTCAAAATAGTAAAGGTTGTCATATTAGCTACATTCCACACGGTGCAGTACACCAACTCAGCCATTACTCGGTTCTTACAAACTTGAATTGTGCGCCATTCCCAAGTTACGAATTCAGCTCTAGTTGATAATGGGGCTCAAGTGAAAGAAACATTGTCCGTTTGTTAGTTGATGATACAACATTTTAACAGCACTAACCGAGGATCGTATCAGAAAGATCACTTAGTAATAGACTACAACACCCGAATACTGTTGAATATTGACAACAGTTATAACAAGCTAATAGCAATTGACAATGTCTTGATACAGTACAACCTGAAGTTCCAGCAATAATTTTCTCTCTTGTATGATCATCTCTCTTTGAGGCTAAGATGTAAGTTGGCTTCTCCTTAGCATTTTCTCGCACAACATACTGATAGATATCACAAAAAAACAGAAATTAAAAACTTCAGGTCATAATTCATTGCAAATAATAAACAGAAAGTAGCATTTGCTGTTTTCTTGGTTTTGACAGGTCATCATTCTGAGAGGAGTTATGGCATATGGGACACCAAGACAGAGCCTCAAGAAAACATGTAATACTTTCTACAAACCACCACAAATAAATGGCCCAACACTTAAAGGAGCTGAGGTGCGAGCATTGCGAGTGTACGTGTGCTTCAACTAAACAAGACAGCATACAATACTTGTCTATGGCGCAAAGGAACGAGAACTCCACCCATAACCACAAAATAAAACAATTGTGAAGCGTCTGAAATATATAAAAACATATAGGAGCATACAATTCATAAACATCAGGGCATCACAGCTATGTATTGGGACGAAGTGACAGTCTGATAGTAGTCATAACTCATAAGAATTAACATGCTAACGAAAACATAACCATAGGCCAAAGAACAGAGCATCTGATTTGTTGTGGTGATATAATATGAAAGGACACAGAAGAAATTGTTTTGTCATTATGTCAAATCAAAGTACAAACAGAGAGCACCACTCTTTTCGGAATTTTTTTGCTGCAATATAAAATGAAAATATGTACTCCCTCGTTTCAAAATATAAGGCGTGCTATTTTTGTGCTGGTCTTTGGGACGCAACTTTGACCGTTAATATATAATAAATTATGTGGATCTAGAATGTATAAATGGTATCATTGGATTTATTGTAAAATTCTTTCATTTCATATATTGTTATAATTATTTGGTGGTCATATTATAAGTACAATTCATGGTCAAAGTTGGACGTCGTTGACCAGCGAAATTATAGAGCGCCTTGTATTTTGAGATGGAGGGAGTAGTAAGGAATCTAATATATGCCTACTTGTCCAGGCATATAGTACACTACACAAACATACTTCTGTAAAAACATGCCACAGTACTGTGCTGTCATTTGGACCCCACCTGCTACCACATGTTACAATCCAAATGGTCAATATACGAAAATGGAATGTCTGCCATATCCAAGCTTGGAATAGAGTAGTCAATACATGTTACTATTTCAAAGTTACACGATTGATTTGTAAGCCTACCGAAAACATACATACGAAAGTATACGATCCATTTCATTGACAACAGAAAATTTCAGCAAGTTCTCAACCAAGCATATTACCGCTGAAGTGGAGGCCCTGCGCCTTTCAGAGGCCCTTTTAGAAGGACTAGAACTAGTTACCACACCTGCAACTTTTCTGCTTAGTCTACTGCTTACAGACCTCTGTGGTGTATGAAATGATGGTTAGTAGACACCCAACAGTTGATAAACAATAATAGAACCAAAGATCATAATCAATTGAGCTAATGTACCTGAGCCATACTCTTAGCTGCTCTTTGCTGGCGAATATACGCCATAAGAGGTGTCACAACAGGTGGCTCCTTTCCAGCAGCTGCAATAGTAACCAAGTAAAGACATGAGTTTCTTTTATACTTGGAGTCTTTGAAAACATATAATAATGAACCAAGAACAGAAAATATCAAAATAATGACATGTTTTACCTGCTCTTTCAGCTTCTTTCCTTTCAAGCTGAATTTCAGCACTTGGTAAGTGCTCCATAGGCTTTGATATAAGCTCAAGAAACTCCAAGTATTCCGGATCTAATTATCAGATAACAGAAACCGTTAAGTTTGAAAAATGAAAAACATGGAAGTATGGTACGCATTGGACAAAAAAATGTCTATTTAGGACCTTTCGTTATAGTTCCTTGACGAGCATCTTTCTTGATATTTGATTTTGGAACCTGTTGTGATGGTGCATATTCCACAAGAGCTTTAAATTGAGCACCTGGCAGAGAACCATGGACGACATGCATGACATACAAATTAAAAGAAACATTGATGCATAACCAAATATACAATCAAGTGTTAGAGAAAAATAACTACATAAATCTATTCCAAATTTATGGCAAAGGTATTGAACAATTCCAGGCTAACAGGACATGGATTAAATAGCCCCATGCCAAGAATCTAACATAGGTTTCGCTTGCTTTCATTGACCACCCCCAATAGCTGACCAAACAAGTCTAGACCCATGAACACTTAAGGCTTAGCTTGGTATATTTAGGAATAAAATTATTGGACAGGCTATAAAAGAGGAAAGTGGTGGCTAATTTCATTTTTGGAGAAGCTCAGTCTAAAGCAACACTGGTGGCACTTCTAAATTTCTAATGGCACTAAACAAAGATATTACAGTGCATTTGTCCACTGAAACCGGTGCCTCATATTGTACTTTACTAGTCTCTCCATACTGTATTGTCCCTACGCTGCTCAGAAATTAAAGGGAAAACAGAGCCTCAACTGGGTGGAAACGCAATATGCCTAATAATGGGCATGTAAGTTCAATGGCTATCTAAATGGCATCAATATTTAATGTTGTGATCTTGTACACAATAATACAGTCGTCGCAAATATCACATCATGTGTAGTGATATACTTAATACAGAAGTAGGAACTAAAGTGCGCGCAAAGCACCAACAAAAAGGGCATATTTCTAAGGAATGAAAACCTTACCCTTTTCATTCACAAATACATGGCCATTAAAGAACTCAGCAAACTCAACAACATCTTCTGGGCTCTTGAAGTTGAGGTAGAGACGAGAATACCGATGATTCTTTTGGCTGGATTGAGAAAAAATGTTAGCCAGTATGAAAAAAGATGGTGACAAAAAAGAATGTCTCTATTGTTTAAACATCTTCTGGACTCTTAAAATTAAGGTAGAAACAAGAAAATCTACGATTCTGTCGGCTGGATAGACAAATTGCCTATTGAAAAAAAAGTCGGTGACAGACAAGAATGCCATTATTGTTTAGCTCCCACTGCTAGGTATAATGATTAAGAAAACCTTATACTTTGAAAAAAAATCTCAAGGCAGCAAATTAAAGCAAGAAATTGCTAAGCAAGTCATCAGACAAAAAGCATTACAAGGCTAGTAAGTAAGAAGCTGAATGCTTCAAGTTAGTTTTGAATTTAAGGTTGCTAAGGAACTTGTTCTATAACAAGCACATTCTAAGCAAATCTCACAGGCACACAACATGAAAACAAGATAAAAACTTCTGGCTCCTGTATCAAACATAAGAGAAAGCGAATATGAACATTTTACTCACTCATAAATATAGCCCATGTCATGTAAAATATACAGCCCTTCATCTTCCATAGTACCACAGAAAGGTCAGCGACAAACTAAAGAGACGTGATTAACAGGAAAAATACACAGCACTAGATAACGGCACCTGTTTAAGCTATGCATCTCAATTACATATATGGACAAGCTAATTGCTAATAACTAAACTAATCGCTTAACCAGCACACGATATCCTGTGAAAAAACATGGGACAGGGCTAGTCGCCTACCCATAATTCCTAGGTTAAGCAGCCACGACCCCAATCCAGACCTAACGAGCGCCGAACCACACAGACGCGCCAACGCACGCACAGGGGAGAGGGAGGAAACGCTGACCTGGTATTACCGGCGCGGAAGCAGGCCCAGTCGTACCGCCCAGCGAAGCGCGCGTCGACCTGGTCCACGACGGCCTGCTGCGCAATCGCCGGCGGCAGCCGCCGGAGCACCACCTTGGTGCGGTGCGCCGGGTCCTTCATGTGCGCGCGCGCCGCCAGCTCCGACCCCTGGGGTCCGAAATCGCCCAGCGAACCGGGACCCAACAATCACACGGCACCGGCACAAACCCTAGGGGCCGCGTCACATCGGGGTAGGGCGGGGCGGGGGCGAGATCTGGAGAAGTATTTAGGGTTTGGAGCGGGGGGGAAGGAGGAGGAGGTCTCTCGGTTTCGTCTGCTCTTGCGAAGTCGCGTGCGACTCTTTTGGTTGGGGTTTGGGTTTGGGAGATGAGAAATTGGAAACTGTCGGAGATTAGGGAGGGGAAGCGGAAGAAGAGGAGGAGGACGCAAAAGGCAAGACCTGCAATAAAAGGGCAATAAAAAAAGGAAAGGCGATAGGAAATATGTATATGAGAAAAAAATGTATTCCTTATATAAAAAAAGTAACAGCAAGTCTTCCTTTTTTTGGCAAATACACAAGGCAAATGTTGATTATATAAAGAACACATTTTTCTTACGGTTCACATAAAAAATATTTGGCCGTGTTTCATACGTGAAAGTTTGGACAAAAACACAATTACTAACTTACTGGGTAGAAAATAGAATGCATTAATGTCATTGTGCATAATCATAACAAGTACTGTAAGAAATAGCAAGGTTTATTGTTTCTCACATTCAAACAATATGTATATCGCATTTAGCCGGTGGTTTGTCTTGACTTTATGCTTATCTAAAATGTGCGTCGATAACTAAGATAAATGACTCCACTCATATTGTATAACAAAAACATAACTCCA
>CAMZMU010000050.1:41256100-41325118 GCA_947311845.1 Poa pratensis | reverse complement strand
TATAAACCAAAACAAATCTTTCCATGGAAGCTTTCATTAAAACATGTAAATATTGTAAATAATGTGTATATACCTCTGTACAAAAATAAAATGCTAAATTATAGTCTTTAGTTAATTGAAAGTTGATAGTTTACTTTGCTGTCCAGAAACAGATTTTCTGTGCTCCACCATATTAAATTTTAAAAATCACCAGAACGTGATACTTGATCTGAAATTTCATGAGAGTGCAAAGTGATGCTTATTAGCTTTCTTTCATTAGACTAACTTTTTCTGATTTAAGGTACGTAGATAGGTCGAAAATTCGATCTTTACTGACTGACTGTTTAGACAGATTTTGTGCTTCACTGTAAATAAAATCGTGATAAATCTCATAATAGTATTTTGACTTGAAAATTTTTGTGCATAAACCTGAGATTATTATCTTTCTTTCATTAGACTAAAGTTTTCGATTTGAGCTACTTAACTATCTCGTGTGAATCCATCTTACGGACTGTTCAGTTTTGACAGATATCTTTGTTTATTCAATATTGTACTTGGTGTTGTTAGTTTCATTAGTTTTTCGACGGACAACGGAAATCATGAACACCTTAGTATATAGAGTGGCTAATGTTGAGTAAAGATTATAAAACTTGTCAATGCTTGAACATAGTGGATTTTATTTAATGAGTACTAACCCTACTAATGGTTTTGTGAAGTTTTATGTGGATGTAGCCTATAAGATCTAATCAATATGGTGGTATAAGATGAGACAAGAAGACGCAAGAGCTCAAGCTTGGGGATGTGTAGGTGCATCCCAAGAACATATCAAGAAGATACAATCATCAAAGCTTGGGGATGCCCGAGTCATCCCCCTATTCATCAACTAACATGAGGTTGTCTCGTTCATACACTATATACCCGTCCCACAAGATATGTATTGTCCTAACATGTATTATAATTGTTTTTATATGTCTTGGTTTTACCTTATTAGTTTTAATTAGACCTTTAGTTGGTTTTTATTTCTTCTTTTACTTTCACTTATAAATTCAAAACAACAAAAATATTCTTTTGTTTTGTCTCTTTGTTTGGTTCTTTATTTTGATTTTATTTGGTTTTTACTTTTGGTTTCTTTTATAGAGTTTTTCTTGCTGTAGCTAGCATGTTTAGGTCTTGCTTAGCCTCTGCTTCTTAGTTTATCAAAAAATAAAGTACCAAGTTTTATCCATTTAGCTTAGTTTGATACATATGTAAAAAGTGATTTTCTGTTTTCGGTATCTACTGCTTATTGCGCGAGTTTTCATATTTTACTGGAAGCTCTACAATCACGAAAAAATTACTGATATTGTAGACCAATCCTCTGCATGACAAAAATTGGCTAAAATTTCGGGCATGTTTAAGAGCACCTAAAAATTGCATTTTCCAGCTGCTGTTTTCTGGACAGATTCTGACTTTTGTTGCAAGAGTGTGGCCTCTTTTCGTTTTCATTTGATTTTTAATGTTCTTACCTTTCATTTATAAGTTGGACATTTAAGCAACCTATCTGTAACCTAAAAACAAAATTTGATTTGGTTTAATAGCAGAACTTGGGAAATATTATCTATTGTACAATGTCTAACCGCAGAAAAGAATGGGAAAGTTTTTTTGTTGAAGTTTTTTCACAGAGAATGAAGGAACACCAAACTATGGAATATTGAAGAATTACCAAAGTCATAAGCTTGGGGATGTCCCCGCATCCCTCTTCATCAATAACCCCTCGGTTTGCAGACCTTCAAACTTTTTTTTGAGCAACATATGAACTTACTAAACTTGAAGCGGCTGTATTTTATTATCTATTTATCTTAGCATCAAACACCGGTTACATTAATAAGTGGTCGTCACATATATTATTTATCCTCTGTTCTCATCGTTTACTGGTTAATGTATCATTTGTTTAAAACTTAAAATGATGTGTGAATGATATTGTTTAGTAGTATATGTTTTCTTGTGGTTGGCCTCAACTAGCTAATAGTGCATATCATGTCATATAGATATTTACAATGCATTGTTCTTTTTCGTAAAACGGTATGGCAGGAACGGTATCCTCCTCTGAATCATTCACTTGAATCGACTTGGCACATGCTCACACCATGTTATGACTGAAAAATAAAAGTCAATTAAGCCTTGATGATCTATTTTGCCTCAGAGTTTTAGTATCGTTTTTATGCCTCCGTTAATTTTATTTTGTCGCAAGCATGATTATGACCGTTATCGCTCTCGTGGTTGTCGCTTCCCAGTCTATTGCTAGTCTTCACTTGTACTGAGCGGGAATGCTGCTCGTGCATCCAAATCCTTAAACCAAGTTATCCCAAAGAGTCCACCAAAATTCCAATATGTGGTATTTCCTTGCCACTCCAAGTAAATTTTTTCATGTGCTACCTTTAAATTATTCAAAATGTTATTATTCCCTTTTTGTGTCAATGTTTACTAGCTCATGAGGAATTAGTGTGGTTATTCTTTATTCTATTTGTCAAATGGACTTTTACACCTGGACTAGTGGTATATACATCCCTTATCCAATAACTTGCAAAAAGAGCTGGCAACGGGGTGCCCAGTCCCAATTAATTACAACTTTAACCATTAATTCTCTTCACACTTTTGCCCTGATTCATCAGTAAGCAATGACAAACAGTGAAATACCTGCATGTGTGTAAACCAAAGAGAAAGAGGGATGATCTGCCTTACTGGTAGAAATAACGTCCTTCATGGGAGCCGCTCTTTAAAAGTCCGTTTGACAGGTAGAATACTGTTCTCCACCCGCTACCATTCGTTGACAATTAACAAACACCTCTCAAAAATAGATACCCTCCATGGTATGTGATTGATGGAAGGCACCCGAGGATTCGGTTAGCCATGGCTTGTGTTAGCAAGGTTGGGAGGAGTATCAAATATTTTATGCAATCTCTATATGTTTTCAAAATCCTAAAAGCTCTAGCACATGACTTAATCCTTGCTTCCCTCTTCGAAGGGCCTTTCTTTTACTTTTATGTTGAGTCACCATCCTTTCTTTGAGCACTTCTTCGAGAGCATAGCTGTCGTTCTTAGTGTGATGTGCTTTCCCAGAATACGATTAATTGAGGTATAACTAATGATGCTTTTATCTTTGATATCTCTATATCTAGTCTTCACTTGAACTTCAGAGGTGCCTTGGCATTTATGTTTTCCCTTCAAATTAAGGCAAGCGAGATACCATTTTGTCATATCTTTTTACGAACATTGTAATCTAGTTGATGTTTAGAAATTTCATGCTATGAGCTCTTAGTTTCGTTGATACTTTTCATTAGGAAAGATGATTGCTAAGTTTATTATCCATACATCATGCAATTGTTAAAGACCTGATCATAGCATTTACAATCAAAAATTATTTGTTATCATTACCTACTCGAGGACGAGCAGGAATTAAGCTTGGGGATGTTGATACGTCCAAAACGTATCTATAATTTTTGATTGTTTCATGCCATTTTTATGCTTTTAGCACTTGTTTTTATATTAACTTTTATATTTATTTGGACTAACCTACTAATAGTTGCAAAAATGCACAATGTTCTTGTTTTACTATTTGATGTGTAGAAATTATCAAGAATACAAGAGAAACCTTGTTGGAGTCAAATTGGGACTTCCTAAATCTGTCTGAGAACTTTTTACGAAGATTGTCAGTTTGACCCTCGAAGATGACGTCAAATGGAGACCTGGCTTTTACGAAAGTTGTCACAATTTCCATACGAAGATTTTAAGCCCGAGATCAGCCCAATCGGAGTTCGACGCAGCCTGTAGGCCCGTTTTGGTGGAACCCTTAAAGGGGGTGACGGAAATCCGAGAAGATATATAAAGGGAGGAAACCTAATTCGTGGAGACTCCTCCACCCACGAATTTCAGCCACCAAAAGCCACGTTTTTGCCTCCCCCATGGATCCCATCTCCATGGGGAGGGCTCCCAAGAAGCCATGAAGGAGGGAGGCTAAGGGGCGGCGCTCCCCAAGCTTGCCGCGGCGGGAAAGGATTCCCCGCACCGCCGGCGCCGCCGCCGCCCTGCGCCGCCGCGCTGCCCCTCTCCGCCGTCTCACCGCACCGCCATCTCCAACACCATCTCCTCCTTGTATTCAGTGGTTCATCCTCCCACAAACCTCTGTACCATCCTATGTAAACATGGTGTTTGATGCTATAATATTTTTATCCATGATTTACATCATGTTTCCATAGTTTATTTGTCTTTTGATTGCTTAATTGAATCATGAGGTTCATTAGAGTTGTATGTCTATATGGTGCTGTCCTTTGGTGTCCATTATATTTGTGCGCGCATGGATCAAACACCCTAGGGGTAGTATTTGTAACGAAGCGGGGGAAAGTTCTGCCGGATGACAAAAACCTAAGAACGCGAACCGATTAGTTGCACGTATGGGGTAAGAGGACCTTGAACTTAAGGCTATGGTTGGGGAAACCTTAATGCATTGTTAGTATTTGCGGATGCTTGCTAAACAATCCAATCATATAGTACTTGTAATCCCAAGTAGTGGAGTGCATGTATATTTAGCCTCTCCCACATAGAAAACTGCATCGAGGACAATGAACCAAGTACCTTCACTAATTAATCTTGAACAAAGCCACCACATTTACACACCACTTTTCCACACTCATGTACTGTTAGTATATGGTTACTTAGTGTATTTATTGCTGCAGCACTAACATTTACTTCTTGTATTTATTATCTTGCAAAACTACCTCTCATACCCGTATTGCTACCGTAGTTTTATTTTCTAGATAATGCAAACGTTTACTGTGCGTGAGTTGTATCAGTGGTTGATAGAACTTGAGAGAATACTTATCCTACCTTTAGCTCCTCGTTGGGTTCGACACTCTTACTTATCGAAAAGGCTACACGCGATCCCCTATACTTGTGGGTTATCAGCTGTCCCGTTCATAGTTTAATGGATCACAACAAAGAGTGGCTGCAGTAGAAGCTTGCCGAATATCGGGCCGTTGGGAACGATATGGGTGAATCTATGGAAGAGATAGAAGACATGGACAAGTTGGTACAAGGATTTACGTCGGCCGACCCGTTGGAGGAGGTAGACATAGGGGATGGCTCTGTTCCTAGGCCGACGTTTGTAAACAAAAATTTAAGCGCCGACTATAAATTCGTGTTGATCGGCTTGCTAAAAGAGTTTGTTGATTGCTTTGCATGGGAATACCATGAGATGTTCTGGATTAAGCCGAGAGTAGTTGAGCATCGTTGCCAATCAAGGCCGGTTTTGGACCTCTGAAGCAACCGGCTAGAAATTCGATCTCCTAATATGTATGACCGAATCAAGGAAGAGATCGGTCGTTATTAAAGCTAATTTCATCAGACTTGCAGTATGCGGATTGGATTTCCAACATTGTGCCCGTGGAGAAGAAAGGATCTTCCAAGTTGCGGATTTGCATCGACTACTCCGGGACTTGAACAGGTTACGCCCAAAGATGACCCTATGCCTATAGCTGATATGCTTATTAAACATGCTTCTGGTCACAAGGATCATCAGTTTTCTTGATGGCAATGCGGGGTACTGATACGTCCATTTTGCATCACTATTTTATAGCATAATTTACTGTTATTCAATGATATATTTCATATTAAGAGGAGTTACTTATGTTATTTTGTCTTATTTTGCATGTTTGATGATCATTGGATAATTAACTCTGCCGGAGTCAGATTTCAGCTGGAAAAAGCAACGTCAAGGCACTATATTTCTGGAGCACTAAAAATATTTCCGAGAAGACAGATGTTCCTATTTTATCAGAAGATGGACTAAGCCAAAAGGGGAGGCTGAGATGGGCCAGGAGGGGCCCACACCACCCCTGGGCGCGGGGCCCACCTTGGCCGCGCCCTAGCCAGGTGTGGTGCCCCTGGCCCACCTCAGGCGCTCCCCCTTCGCGTACTTCATCCCCCAGAAACCCTAAGACACGGGGAGTCCGAGAAAATATTCCGCCGCCTCCACGAGGCGGAAACACAGAGAGAGAAAAAGCTCTCCGGCAGGGAGAAATCTGCCGGGGAAATTCCTTCCCGGAGGGGGAGATCATCGCCATCCTCATCGTCATCGCGCTGGACTTCATCGGGATCATCATCATCATCATCTCCACCGCCATCACCACCATCACCGCTGCACCATCTCGTTCCGCTGTAACATCTAGGGCTATACTTTGTTTAGTTCATAGGGGAAACTCTCCCGGTGTTAATTACTCCTTGTGGTTGATGCTATTGAGTTTTATCGGTGAATTAAAGTATATGTTCAGATTTATCCATCATTATATCACCTCTGATCATGATCCATATGATGTCTCGTGAGTAGTTCGATTAGTTCTTGAGGACATGGGAGAAGTCACGCTGTTAGTAGTGGAATTATGTTGAGTAATATTTAATGGTTTGATATTTAAGTTGTGGTGCTATTCTTCTAGTGGTGTCGTGTGAACGTCGACTACATGACACTTCACCTTTATGGGCCTAGAGGAGTGCATTGTGTATTTGGTTGCTAATTGTGGGGTTGCCGGAGTGACAGAAACCTAAACCCCCGTTAGTATACCGGTGCACAAGGGAGCGTAGGATCTCAGAGTTTAAGGCTGTGGTTAGATTTATCTTAATTACTTTCTTGTAACTGCGGATGCTTGCAAGAGGTATAATCACAAGTATGTATTAGTCCAAGTAAGGGCGGTGCATTAGCATAGGTTCACCCACACACTTATCAAAACAATGAAGATTAATCAACTATGTGAAGCGAAAGCACTTGACTAGAATCCCGTGTGTCCTCAAGAACATTTTGTCATCATAAGTAAACCAACCGGCTTGTCCTTTGCTCTAAAAAGGATTGGGCCACTTGCTGCAATTATTATTACTGTCTTTTACTTACCGCATTTTATTTACCTGCTATATCAAAAACCCCTAAAAACTTGTCTGCTAGCATTTACAGTGAAACCTTTACCGAAACTCCTTGTCAGCACCTTCTGCTCCTCGTTGGGTTCGACACTCTTATTTATCGAAAGTACTACGATACACCCCCTATACTTGTGGGTCATCAAGACTATTTTCTGGCGCCGTTGCCGGGGAGTGAAGCGCTATTGGTAGTGGAATTGGTAAGGGAAACTTTTACTGTAGGTGCTATTTTTATTTCTGCTTGCTACTTTATTTTATCATGGAGAGATCTCCATTTGAATCCCTGTTTGGAAATACTACTACCACTGCTAAGGTAGTAGAAGAGGAACCACCTGATCAAGTAATTCCATTTAAAATACCTATGAAAATTGTTGAACGAGTTACGAATAACCGCTATGCAGGAGATGGAACTGTCCCTCCTGGGGATCATTTGCTATTTATTCATGAATTATGCGAGTTGTTCAAGTGTGCAGGTATTTCAATGGAAGAGGTCAAGAAGAAATTGTTTTCTATATCGTTGACTGGTAAAGCTGCAAAATGGTATAGGATGCTGAAAAATGGGCGTTCTATTGGCTGGGAGGAGATTGTGCCTCTCTTTTATTCTAAATTTTATCCTCCTAGTGAAATTCATCAAGATCGGAATCATATATATAATTTTTGGCCTCATGATGGAGAAAGTATTGCCCAAGCGTGGGGGAGATTGAAATCATTAATGCTCAAATGCCCCATTCATGAGCTTCCTGGTAATGTTGTTATTGATAACTTCTATGCAAGGCTTTCTCTTCAAGATAAAACTCTATTGGATACCTCTTGTGCTGGATCATTTACGCGTAATAAAGAGGAAGTTAAATGGGACCTTCTTGATCGGATTGAGGAAAATACTGAAGGATGGGAGAACGACAAAGGTAGAGAATCAGGTATAAAGTATGATTACGAATGCATTAAAACTTTTATGAATACTGATAATTTTCGTAATCTCTATGATATGTATGGTCTTGATTCTCAAGTTATTGCAAACTGTTACAAGGCTTTTGCCTCTTATCTTGATGTTCCTAAAGAAAGTTGCAATAAGTATCATTTGCCTTACAAAGATAATACTAATTCTGCCAATATTAAAAACATTGAAGTTCATACAGTTGATCGTATCTTGCCAGAACCTTATATTGAGAAACCACCTTTTCCTGTTAAAATTAGGGAACATTCTATCATAGCTAGTGTGGTTAATAAAAGTGCAAAGAAAGCTTTAGAACCTGCTGAACAAATAGCGGTTGAACCCACAATAGCAATAGTAAAGGATTTGGTAACTGAAAATGTAGAAGGAGGACATATTATCTTTTGTGAAGATGCCTCTAATATTGTTTCACATCCCAGTAGAGCTAGGAAAACAAGTGTTCCTGTGCTTTCAGTCAAAATAGGAGAACATTGCTATTATGGTTTATGTGATATTGGTGCAAGTTCTAGTGCTATTCCTTTTGATCTTTATAAAGAAATTATGCATGAAATTGGTCCTTGCGAACTTGAGGAGATTGATGTGGTTATTCAGCTTGCTAATAGAGAAACTCTCCCCAATTGGTATTGTGAGAGATTTGAAGTTTTATGTGGTAAGACTAAATACCCTGCTGATTTTCTAGTACTTGGTTCTGTTGCTAGTAAAGCTGTCCCATTATTTTTGGTAGGCCTTTCTTGAATACATGTGGTGCCATTATTATAGATTGTAAGAAAGAGAAAATTTACACTAAATTTAATGGAGAATCTTATGAGTTTAATTTCTCTAAGTTTGGTAAACAACTTTATGAAACTGATTGCCTAATGAGACTCAAAATTGAACAACTTGCTATTGCTGTTGCTCCTAACAATGCCTTGCAGCAATTCATGGAGGAACACGAAAGTGAAGTATTTATGGAGGAGAGGAATGAGATTGACAATGCCTTTCTTCGTCAACCACCAATACTTAAGCATAATTTGCCTGTGGAAGATTTGGGTACCTCAGCGCCTCCTAAGGAAGATCCTGTCTTCGATTTAAAACCGTTACCTGATAATCTTAAGTATGTTTATCTTGATGAAAGGAAAGTATATCCTGTTATTATTAGTTCTAAACTTTCAGGTAATGAAGAAGCAAGGTATTAGAAGTACTAAAGAAACATCGAGGAGCTATGGGATACACTTTGGATGATTTAAAGGGGATTTCTCCTACTATATGTCAACATGCCATCAACATTGAACCCGATGCAAAACCTGTTGTTGAGCATCAGCGTCGCTTGATCCCTAAGATGAAAGAAGTGGTAAGAAATGAGGTATTAAAACTTCTTGATGCTGGTATAATTTATCCTATTGCTGATAGTAGATGGGTAAGTCCTGTGCATTGTGTCCCTAAGAAAGGAGGAGTTACTGTTGTACCAAATGAAAATGATTAATTCCTCAAAGAGTAGTAGTTGGGATATAGGATGTGCATTGATTTTAGAAAGGTCAATAAAGTAACTAAGAAAGATCATTATCCTTTGCCTTTTATTGATCAAATGTTAGAAAGGTTGTCTAAGAAAACCCATTTTTGTTTCCTTGATGGTTATTCTGGATTCTCACAAATTGCTGTTAAAGCACAAGATCAAGAGAAAACACTTTTACTTGTCCTTATGGAACTTATGCTTATAGACGTATGCCTTTTGGTTTGTGTAATGCTCCTGCTACGTTCCAAAGATGCATGTCTGCTATTTTTCATGGTTTTTGTGAAGAAATTGTGGAAGTATTCATGGACGATTTTTCCGTCTACGGAACTTCCTTTGATAATTGCTTGCACAATCTTGATAAAGTTTTGCAGAGATGTGAGGAGACAAATCTTGTTCTTAATTGGGAGAAATGTCATTTCATGGTTAATGAAGGAATTGTCCTAGGGCACAAAATTTCTGAAAGAGGTATTGAAGTGGACAGAGCTAAGTTGAAGCAATCGAGAAAATGCCCTGTCCAAGGGATGTGAAAGGTATCCGTAGTATTCTCGGTCATGCCGGTTTTTATAGGAGGTTTATTAAAGATTTCTCTAAAATTTCAAAACCCCTCACTAATCTTCTTCAAAAAGATGTACCTTTTGTTTTTGATGATGATTGCAAGGAAGCTTTTGAAACTCTAAAAAAGCTTTAATCACAGCTCCTGTTGTTCAACCTCCCTTTTGAAATAATGTGTGATGCTAGTGATTTTGCTGTAGGAGCTGTTCTTGGACAGCGGGTAGACAAGAAGTTAAATGTTATTCATTATGCTAGTAAAACACTTGATGCCGCTCAAAAGAATTATGCTACTACTGAAAAGGAATTTTTAGCAGTTGTTTTTGCTTGTGATAAATTTAGACCTTATATTGTTGATTCAAAAGTTACTATTCACACTGATCATGCTGCTATTAGATACCTTATGGAAAAGAAAGATGCTAAGCCTAGGTCATAAGATGGGTACTTCTACTGCAAGAATTTGATTTACATATCGTAGATAGGAAAGGTGCTGAAAATCCTGTTGCTGATAATTTGTCTAGATTAGAAAACATTTCAGATGATCCTATACCTGTTAATGATAGTTTTCCAAATGAACAATTGGCTGCGATAAAGGTAAGCTCACGCGAAAGTCCTTGGTATGCTGATTATGCTAATTTTATTGTTGCCAAGTATTTGCCTCCGACCTTTACAGCTCAGCAAAGAAGAAAGTTCTTTTATGATTTGAGGCATTATTTTTGGGATGACCCACATTTGTATAAAGAAGGAGTAGATGGCATTATGCGAAGATGTGTTCCTGAGTATGAACAGAAAGAATATTGAGCAAATGCCATGGAAGTGCTTATGGAGGACATCACGCTGGAGATAGAACTGCGCAAAAGGTTCTACAATCAGGTTTTTATTGGCCTACCCTTTTTAGAGATGCTAGAAAATTTGTTTTATCATGTGATGAATGTCAAAGAGTAGGTAACATTAGTAGACGTAATGAAATGCCTATGAATTATTCTCTTGTTATTGAACCTTTCGACTGTTGGGGATTTGACTTTATGGGTCCTTTTCCTTCCTCAAATGGTTATACTCATACTTGTTGCTGTTGATTATGTTACTAAATGGGTAGAAGCTATACCAACTTCTAGTGCTGATGGTGAGACATCATTAAAAATGCTTAAAGATATTATCTTCCCTAGGTTTGGTGTGCCTAGATATCTCATGACTGATGGGGTTCTCATTTTATTCATGGTGCTTTTAGAAAAACCTAGCTAAGTATGATGTTAATCATAGAATTGCTTCACCATATCATCCCCAAACAAGTGGTCAAGTAGAATTGTCAAATAGAGAGATTAAGTCTATTTTGCAAAAGACTGTTAATAAATCTAGAAAAAATTGGTCTAAAAAGCTTAACGATGCTTTGTGGGCTTATAGAACTGCTTATAAAAATCCTATGGGAATGTCTCCTTACAAAATGGTTTATGGAAAAGCTTGTCATTTGCCTTAGAATTAGAACATAAAGCCTATTGGGCGGTGAAAGAACTTAATAGAGACTTTAAACTTGCCGGTAAAAAGAGATTGCTTAATTTGAATTCTTTAGATGAATGGAGAAATGCAGCTTATGAAAATGCTAGGCTCTTTAAAGAGAAAGTTAAGCAATGGCATGATAGAAGAATTCTTAAGAGAGAATTTAACGTAGGTGAAAAAGTTTTATTGTATAGGTCTCGTCTCAGATTTTTTGCAGGAAAATTACTTTCAAAATGGGAAGGACCTTATATCATGAGGAGGTCTATCGCTCAGGTGCGATTAAAATCAATTCACTAGATGGGGACAGACCACAAGTGGTTAATGGTCAAAGACTCAAGCATTACATTTCTGGAGATTCTTATAATGAAGATGTTGATTTATCAAAGTGGTAACTCCAGAGGATTTTATAAAAAGTCAAATTCAGACAACTGCAAAAGCTGATTTGGAATAGGTAACAGTTTCGGTAAGAAAAAGTTCGCGATTTACTTTTCAACTAAATATTTGTTGTTTTTACATAATATGGAAAATTATGAGTCGGAAAAGGGTAGGAAACGGTGCCCGAGGGCACCACACCACCCCTGGGCGCGGGCCCCACCCTGGCCGCGCCGTGGGTGCGTGTGGGCACCTCGGAGCCCGTCTCCGACCCCGTTTCGTCCTGTACCTTCCTTTTGTCGTAAAACTTTTTGCTATATAATCACCCGGATCTCCCGAGGTCCGTATATCGTGTTTTCGTCGAGTTTTGTTTCGAGCTGTTTTCTGCCAGGAACTATTTCCGGATTTAGAGCGCCATGGTCTTCTCCAACGACAACGAGAGCAAGGAGGGCGTGGAGGACATCATGGACCAGAGGATCGAGGAGGAGGTCAAGAGCGAAACCGATGATGAAGTAGAGGAAGACTCAACTCCACGTCCTCGCGCTACTATTGCAAGCATCGGGGTGACTGCCAACCCTTTCAATCCTGTGAAGAACCTGAACATGGGTGGTGAGGCATCGCGTCATGCCTTTGCACCCAAGACACTCGCCTCAAACTCCAGTAACCCTTTCCATACCCTCATCCATAAGTATCAATTTGAGAGAGTTCCGGAGATGGAGTTGCCTACTTGTTGGGATATAGATCGATCTAACAATGCAGGAAAAGAAAGCCCTAAGTCCAGTGAGAAGTGGGGAAACAATTCCAAGAGCTGGGATTCACCTTCTGACCAGTTCATGAACCGCATCGAACACAATTCGGAGATGATCCGCATCCTCACATACAAGATAGATGAATTGAAGGATTTGGTCGAGAAGCTCATTAGGGAGTCGCCACCAAGAGATCAAGCCTAAATCGTCAAGGGGTAATGGCACTCCCTTGGCTTGTTCCAAGCTTGGGGGAGTGCCCAGTATCATCTTTATCCTTTCGTTTTTATAATTTCGTGGTCATATCATGAGTAGAGAAGTTATCTTATAAGATGGTTTGCGATGTGGAGTGTCAATCCTTTAGTTATCCATGTATCCGTTGGTTTGAGTGTGTCTTTGTTCAGAATATTAATGAGAAGTTCCACCTTTACTTTCGGTACATTTTATTTTAGCCTGCAATCTTCTTTATGTGCTGATCTTGCCATTAGTATTGACGCCACTTTTGGGTACATTAAGTAAATTATATTAGTTGTGGCAAACTTAGTATTGGTCATTAGCAACAATACCATGAAAACTTAAGTAGAAGGAGGGAATTACATGCAAAAATATTATCCCTTTATCTTTCTTTCTTGCTAGCCAATAAGATTAGTATTCTTTGAGTTAAAACATTTGTGCTTACAGGGAAGATAGCATGGTTGCTTCTATTACATATATTTGTGTGTATCCCCCAACTTTTATGCTTGCCACATGACCTTGCTAGCCTTAACCACCGTACTGAGAGGGAATGCTTCTCGTGCATCCAAATCCTTGAACCAAACCCATGCCATTTGTGTCCACCATAACTACCTATATGTGGTATTTCTTTGCCACTCCAAGTAAATTTTTCATGTGCTACCTTTAAATTATTCAAAATGTTATTATTCCCTTTTGTGTCAATGTTTACTAGCTCATGAGGAAGTAGTGTGGTTATCCTTTATTCTACTTGTCAAACAGACTTTACACCTGGACTAGTGGCATATACATCCGCTTATCCAATAACTTGCAAAAAGAGCTGGCAACGGGATGCCCAGTCCCAATTAATTACAACTTTAATGCTTAATTCTCTTCACACTTTTGCCCTGAATTATCAGTAAGCATTGACAAACAGTGAAATATCTGCGTGTGTAAACCAAAGAGAAAGAGGGATGATCTGCCTTGCTGGTAGAAATAACGTCCTTCATGGGAGCCGCTCTTAAAAGTCTGTTTGACAGGGAGAATACTGTTTTCACACCCCTACCATTCGTTGACAATTAACAAACACCTCTCAAAACTTAATTTTTGCTCTCTATATGATTTCAAAAACTTAAAAGCTCTAGCACATGACTTAATCCCTGCTTCCCTCTGCGAAGGGCCTTTCTTTTACTTTTCATGTTGAGTCAGTACACCTATTTCCTTCTTCCTTGAGCAAGCATTTGAGTTGTTGTGATTCAACCATATATATCATTAATATTGTCAATCATGTCTTTTATCCTTCTTGTCTTAGCACAAAGACTTTTGCCTCTAAGAATATAGCTTTGCAAGTTATCAATGACTGTAAAGAAGGTGTGATAATTGAGTGTGGAAGTTCTGCAATATAAGCTCTAATATAAAGACTCCTTTCGAAAGATAAGTATTGATTGCTTATTGTTCTATGACCAAGAATGAAGTGTGCCATTACTAATCTATAATTTCCTTCGTGTATTTTTATTGTGGTTGTTTCACTACTCATGTTCAAGTTAGGTTATATGAAGAGAGTTGCTGTTTAAAATGAGTTGTGTTGTTTAGTAATTACTGATGCTTCTTGTCCGTATTCTTTATTATCGACGCTTCACTCCATAAACTTTTGTTCTAGTTTACTGAGCTCAGCTTTCGCTTGGGGACAAGCGAGGTCTAAGCTTGGGGGGGTTGATACGTCCATTTTGCATCACTATTTTATAGCATAATTTACTGTTATTCAATGATATATTTCATATTAAGAGGAGTTACTTATGTTATTTTGTCTTATTTTGCATGTTTGATGATCATTGGATAATTAACTGCCGGAGTCAGATTTCAGCTGGAAAAAGCACGTCAAGGCACTATATTTCTGGAGCACTAAAAATATTTCCGAGAAGACAGATGTTCCTATTTTATCAGAAGATGGACTAAGCCAAAAGGGGAGGCTGAGATGGGCCAGGAGGGGCCCACACCACCCCTGGGCGCGGGGCCCACCTTGGCCGCGCCCTAGCCAGGTGTGGTGCCCCTGGCCCACCTCAGGCGCTCCCCCTTCGCGTACTTCATCCCCCAGAAACCCTAAGACACGGGAGTCCGTGAGAAAATATTCCGCCGCCTCCACGAGGCGGAAACCACAGAGAGAAAAAGCTCTCCGGCAGGGAGAAATCTGCCGGGGAAATTCCTTCCCGGAGGGGGAGATCATCGCCATCCTCATCGTCATCGCGCTGGACTTCATCGGGATCATCATCATCATCATCTCCACCGCCATCACCACCATCACCGCTGCACCATCTCGTTCCGCTGTAACATCTAGGGCTATACTTTGTTTAGTTCATAGGGGAAACTCTCCCGGTGTTAATTACTCCTTGTGGTTGATGCTATTGAGTTTTATCGGTGAATTAAAGTATATGTTCAGATCGTTATCCATCATTATATCACCTCTGATCATGATCCATATGATGTCTCGTGAGTAGTTCGATTAGTTCTTGAGGACATGGGAGAAGTCACGCTGTTAGTAGTGGAATTATGTTGAGTAATATTTAATGGTTTGATATTTAAGTTGTGGTGATTCTTCTAGTGGTGTCGTGTGAACGTCGACTACATGACACTTCACCTTTATGGGCCTAGAGGAGTGCATTGTGTATTTGGTTGCTAATTGTGGGGTTGCCGGAGTGACAGAAACCTAAACCCCCGTTAGTATACCGGTGCACAAGGGAGCGTAGGATCTCAGAGTTTAAGGCTGTGGTTAGATTTATCTTAATTACTTTCTTGTAACTGCGGATGCTTGCAAGAGGTATAATCACAAGTATGTATTAGTCCAAGTAAGGGCGGTGCATTAGCATAGGTTCACCCACACAACACTTATCAAAACAATGAAGATTAATCAACTATGTGAAGCGAAAGCACTTGACTAGAATCCCGTGTGTCCTCAAGAACATTTTGTCATCATAAGTAAACCAACCGGCTTGTCCTTTGCTCTAAAAAGGATTGGGCCACTCTGCAATTATTATTACTGTCTTTTACTTACTCATTTTATTTACCTGCTATATCAAAAACCCCTAAAAACTTGTCTGCTAGCATTTACAGTGAAACCTTTACCGAAACTCCTTGTCAGCACCTTCTGCTCCTCGTTGGGTTCGACACTCTTATTTATCGAAAGTACTACGATACACCCCTATACTTGTGGGTCATCTGGTACACAACCAGATTTTATGGCCGAAGAGGACGCATATAAGACGGCTTTTCGTTGCCCTGGTTTTGTTGGTCTATCCGAGTGGACCGTGATGACCTTCGGCCTGAAGAATGCTGGTGCACGTATCAGCGGGCGATGAATTTAATATTTCATGATTTACTTGAGTCATACTTGAAGTTTACATCGACGACGTTGTAGTTAAATCGGGTGCTGATTCTCACTTAGCGATTTGCGCCTAGCGATTGGAGGAGATGCGGAAGTATGGACTGAAGATGAACCGTTGAAGTGCACGTTTGGAGTATCGGCTGGGAAGTTCTTGGCTTTGTTATTCATGAGCATGGTATAGAATTGATCCCAAGAAGAAGAAGCAATAAAGAAAGTGGAAGCACCAAAATGCAAGAAGGACATGCAGAAATTCCTGGTCAAAATAAATATTATTTGAGGCGGTTTATAGTGAATCTGTCCGGAAAGTTAGTGCCTTCACTCCTATTCTTCGGTTGAAGACTGATCGTGAGTTTGCCTGGGGGGCAAAGCAGCAAGAAGCGTTCGAGAATATTAATCGGTGTTTTCCCACCCCTCCGGTGATGAGGGCGCCTAGGCATGGAGAGCCGTCTCGACTGTATATTGCTGTAGAAGACAATGTTATTGGCGCTGTTTTTAAACACAAGAAAACCGATGGGAAGGAGCACATTAACACTTATTTAAGCTGGGTTTATTGATGCAGAAACAAGGTACACATTCGTGAAAAATTATGCATATGCTTATATATATGCTTGCACCAAAGTACGGCATTATTTCTTGTCTAGCATTGATTGCGTGGATCACACGTTCGTTGGGAGACCTCAAGAGGAAGGTATGATGCAGTGTAGCAGCATTTTCCCTCAGTATGAAACCAAGGTTTAATCGAACCAGTCGGAGCAAGAAATCACTTCAGAAGGTTGTCAGTGGCGCGCTGACGTGGAATCTGCACACAACACAATCAAACTACATTGCCCCAACGAAACAGTGAGGTTGTCAATCTCACACGGGCTTGCTGAAAACAAAGGGATTAAACGTTATGGTGTGGAAAACAGTAGTAAATGCAGAGAATAAAAAGGAACAGTGTTTGCAGTTGGTTGTATTATCAGAGTAAAAGAATGGACCGGGGTCCACAGTTCACTAGTGGTGCTCTCCATAAAAGATAACTAACATGCTGGGTGAACAAATTACAGCTGGGCAATTGACAAAATATTGAGCGCATAACAATGCATATATATGACATGATGATTACTATGATTTCATGTGGGCATTACGACAAAATACATAGACCGTTATCCAACAGCGTCTATGACTAATAATCCACCGCCAGGTTGTCATACCGAGTTCCCGTTGGTATTAAGTTGCAAACAACGGATAATTGCATTAAGTAATGTGCGTAAATGTAAACAATGCATTAGACCTAACGGCTACCCTTAAGCTAAGCTTCGGTTATTTTATCCCTAGTGGCAACAGCACATCCACAATCTTAGAAGTTATTGTCACTCTCCAGATTACGGAGGCATGAACCCACTATCTAGCATAAATACTCACTCTTAGAGTTACAAGTATCTACTTAGCCAAATCATCTACAAAAAAAAGCATGCAAGATCATAAATAACATATAAGATAGATTGATAATCAACTTGACATAGTATTCAATATTCATCGGATCCAGCAAACACAACATGTAGCATACATAAGATGATTTTGATCATGATAGGCAGCTCACAAGATCTAAACATGATAGCATAAAGTGGAGACAACCATCTAGCTACTGCCATGGACCCGTAGTCCAAGGATGAACTACTCACGCATCACTCCGGAGGCAGGCATGGTGATGTAGAGCCCTCCGGTGATGATCCCCTCTCCGGCAGGGTGCCGGGAAGAGCTTCTGAACACTCCCGAGCTAGGGTTGACGGCGGCGGCGTCTCTGGAACTTTTCGTGGATAATGGCTCGGGTATTTAGGGTTTTCGTGTCGGGAAGAATAAATAGGCGAAAGGGCGGCGGCTGCGGAGCCACGAGGGCCCCACACCACCCCACGGCGCGGCAGGGAGGGGGCCCGCGCGGCCCCATGGTGTGGGTGCCACGTGGCCCTCCTCCGTCTCTCCTCTGGACTCCGTCTTCGTGTTGGAAAAATAGGAGGTTCTGTCCAAGTTTCGTCCAATTCCGAGAATATTTCCAGACTAGCTTTTCTGGAATACAAAACAGCAGAAAACAGAAACTGGCACTGTGGCATCTTGTTAATAGGTTAGTCCAGAAAATGCATAAAAATGCTATGAAGTGTATATAAAACATGTAACAATTGGTATAATATCAACATGGAACATCAGAAATTATAGATACGTTTGAGACATATCAAGCATCCCCAAGCTTAGTTCTACTCGTCCTCGAGTAGGTAAAATGATAAAAACAAAATAATTTCTGAGGTGACATGCTACAATCATAATCTTGATCAAATAATATTGTAAAGCACATGTTATGAATGAAGTGATCCAGGTCAATGGTCTATAGTTTGCTAGCAAGTAGATAATGAGCAAACAACTGAATCATATAAGCAAAAACTTTTCATGAATAGTACTTTCGAGACAAGCATCAAGAGTTTTGCATAAGAGTTAACTCATAAAGCAATAGATTCTAAGTAAAAGGTATTTAACCAACACAAAAGAAGATTTAAGTTCAGCAATTGTTTTCAACTTTCAACATATATATCTCATGGATATTTGTCAACACAAAGCATATAATAAGTGCAATATACGAGCATATAAAAATTGTTGCACCAAAGTTCACACTAGTGTTTGCTTCTAAGATAGAAAGAAGTAGGTAAACTGACTCAACATAAAAGTAAAAGAAAGGCCCTTCGCAGAGGGAAGCAGGGATTAAATCATGTGCTAGAGCTTTTAAGTTTTTGAAATCATATAGAGAGTAAAAGTAAATTTTGAGAGGTGTTTGTTAATTGTCAACGAATCAGAAAATGGAAAGTACAATATGACCCCTGCCAACCAGACTTTTAAGAGCGGCTCCCATGAAGGACGTTATTTCTACCAGCAAGGCAGATCATCCCTCTTTCTCTTTTGTTTACACATGCAGATATTTCACTGTTTGTCATTGCTTGACTGATAAATCAGGGCAAAAATGTGAAGAGAATTAAGCGGTTAAAGTTGTAATTAATTGGGACTGGGCACCCCATTTGTCAGCTCTTTTTGCAAAATTAATGGATAAGCGGATGTATATGCCGCTAGTCCGGTGGTAAAGTTTGTTTGACAGTTGACATAAAGACATCCACCCCGTCCTTATGAGCTTGGTAAACATTGACACAAAATAGGAGTAATAAAGTTTGAATAGTTTAAAGGTAGCACATGAAAAATTTACTTGGAATGGCAAGGAAATACCACATATAGGTAGTTATGGTGGACACATATGACATGGATTTTGGCTCAAGGTTTTGGATGCACGAGAAGCATTCCCTCTCAGTACAGAGTTTAGGCTAGCAAGGTTATTTGAAGCAAACACAAGATATTAACGACACAGCAAGGCTTATATGAAAACATATTGCAAGCATTATAAGACTCTACACTGTCTTCCTTGTTAACCAAACACTTTTACTAGAAAATATCTGGACCTTAGAGATACCAATCATGCAAACCAAATTTCAACGAGCTTTACGGTAGTTCTTCATTAATAGGTTTTAACTACATGATACAAAAGCTGAAACATGAACTACTTGATAACTCAAAACAATTGACAAGTATCAAATTATCCAATACAATGATCTACAAGAATATGTAAGCTTTTTCCATTATACCATCTACCATGCAATATTTTCTGTTCCAGCCAAACACCAATCAATTTATTTCAACATAAACTCTCCAAACAATTATAAGTGAAGCAAGAGAGTACTTTCTTTAAAAGAACTAACAGCTGTGAATAAGACATGCATGCAAAACAGGAGCTAAAAGCCTAGCAATAGCTAGATAAGAATACTCAACAAGTATAAGTGAAGAATAAGAGTATTCATATGAAAAAGCGGAGCGTGTCTCTCTCCCAATCAAGAATGCTGGGGTCCAATCAAGTTGACCATAAGAAAAATAAAATACTGAAAATAAAAGCACACAGATGCTCCAAGTAAAGCACATATGATGTGAAAGAATTAAAATATAGTTTCACTAGAGATGACCTGATAAGTTGCTGATGAAGAAGGGGATGCCTTGGGCATCCCCAAGCTTAGACGCTTGAGTCTTCTTGAAATTTGCTGGGGTGATCCATGGGAGCATCCATCCCCAAGCTTAAGCTCTTCACTCTTCTTGATCACATTATATCATCCTTCTCTCTTGACCCTTGAAAACTTCCGCCACACCAAACTCAAAGTAATTCTCATTAGAGGGTTAGTGCAAAATCAAAAACTCACATGTTCTATAAGGACACAAACATGACCGTTACTTTTAATATTAGCTACTGCCACTGATGTTATGTGAAGCTCTTCACCCTAAAAAAGAATTCCACTCAACACTAGTAAAAGAGAGAATGCGAAAAATAAAAGACATAATCTGTCTAAACAGAACAGTCTGCAAAGACGAATTTTTTCGAGGCACTTACGTTGCTCAGATCAAAAACTTTAAACTAACGAAAGATGTGTACATATCTGAGGATCACGCACAAAAAATTGCAGATTTAAATAATTTTTCTGTGATTTTACAGAATTAAAACGGTGAACAGCAGAAATCTGTTCCTGCGCAGAAATCCAAATCTAGCATCATCTTCCTATTAGAGGCAATACTTGACACAACAATGCGATAAAATAAAGATACAAAGGGATTGCTACAGAAGTAAACAACTCCTTGACTAAAAAAATGAAAAAATTGCGGAAATAAAATAATGGGTTGTCTCCCATAAGCGCTTTTCCTTAACGCCTTTCAGCTAGGCGTAGAAAGTAAGAATCAAGTGTTTCCACGTGATGAAGCATCAACATCATCATAAACTTGCTCAAAAACACAGCTTGTAACAATAGGCATTTTTGGTTCAGGTAATTCTTGGGAAGCAAATTTAAATAATTCATTATGTGATTGACCCTCAATTTTATCAGTTTTAAGCATATTAGGGGGTTTTGGTTGAGGCACTTTTCGAACATACATGAATTTTTGCTCTTTCCCCACAAAAGCTTTCTGCTTTTTAAACTTGATAGAGGAGAAAGTTGAACTTAGAGTATCCTCTAATTCACCTATCCTGGAGTTTTGATTAGCATGGCCAGTGCTAGCTTCTAAAATAGCAATTCTTTTATTAATATCTCCCCGTGATTCATTAACTTTGCTAGAACTACCAAGAAAATCCGGCAAGTTTTTCTCCATGGACTCCAATTTTTTTATAACATCTTCCAAAGTAGTCTCAATTTTAAGATCATTAATAAGTGGTGTTCCTACCAAACTTTCAATTATATTGCGTGCTTACAAAGCAGGAGTCCCCAGAAAGTTGCCTCCTGTGAGAGTATCTAGAACATACCGATACCAACTAGTGATACCAACATAAAAATTTCTAAGAAGTATCATGGTAGAATATTTTTTAGCACATCTACGGTGAGCATCACTGATCCTATACCAAGCATCTTTTAAACTTTCTCCACCTTGTTGCTTAAAGGACCGAACTTCAATTTCAGGGGTACTCATTTTAGTAAAATTAAAACAAAACAGAAAGATAACAACTTGAAAATAAAAGTAACTAATTTTTTTGTGTTTTTGATAAATAAAGCAAACAAGACTAAATAAAAATAAACTAAGCAAGACAATAACAAAGTAAAGAGATTGGAAGCATGAAACTCCCCTTGCAGAAATCCTCTTGCTCCCCAATATGGCGTGTGGAAGTGATGCATGTAAAATGCATACATGAACTTTACATTTTATTACTTGATATTCCAACTTATTTGCATCATATATGGGTTATATTTATGTTTTATAATGATTTTAGGGGATAATTCACAGTTTCCCCATTTATTTGGAATTAACCCTGCAGAACCAGAAAAACCCCTTTTTCCATGTTTTTGACTTTCAGGGACCAAACGACGTTCAAATGACCTAAGATTTTACGGGGCCCAATATTTGGAAATAAGAAGACATACGAGCCAAGGATCCAAGAAAAAGGAAGTCCGAGGAAGAAAATAGATGGTCCCACGCGGCCAGATTCCTTGGCCGTGTGGGACCACCTCTTTTATTCCTCGTGGCTCCGATGCCGTCCGTTTTCGTCTCCGTGGCTTCGTCTTGACCTAAAAACATCTATAAAAATAGTCCCCCGAGGAGTTTAGCGGGAGGCGGTGGAGAAACTCAAAACCAAGAAACAGGAAACAGAAGGCTGCCGCCGGAGAAGATCGGAGGGGGAAACGCCGCCAGAATCACCTCCAGAAGGCTCCTCCATCCCCCTCTGGAGTCTCCATCAACACCACCGTCAAGACCAGCACCATCTCCGTCACCATCTTCGTGATCCACTTCATCCCCCTCATAGTTTGAGATTGATCGAACCCTAGCTATTGTTTAAGTGCTATTCTACCTGTGTATGATTGGCTACTTGTCATTGTTTGGGGGTGAGATTATATTTTCAGATTGTGTTGTATCACTTATACCATTGGATCATATCATGTCTTTGCGTTGTGAGTAGTTCTCTCATATTCCTGGGGGCATAGGAGGAATTGACAATGATTTATATATGACATTTATTAGTATTTGTCTAGTTTTTATCTATTATGTAATTCTATGATGGTGTTGTGTGAACGTCGACTGCACATCACTTCACCTATATGGGCTCATAGGAGAACACCGTAGTGTAATGGAGTGAGGGAGACTTGGGAGGACATGTAAACCTGAGACCGAATCATGAAGTTGCATTATGAGGGTATTAGTATCGGGGATCTTAGAGTTTAAGGCTATGGTGGGACTCTATGTCTTAATAACTCTTGTGCAGTCATTTACTTGGCCATAAGAACCATCATAAGGGGTTTAGTTTATTTAATTAGCTTTCCCTAATTATGGCTCCGTCCAAAGAAGATTAAAATTTGACAAAATGTTTACCTTGTTGTTCTAGAAATATTTATGCCATGAAGTCTAGGTAGCCCTTGGGAACGTTCTCCAGTTATAAGAAACACACACTTGAGCTTGTCCTCTCGCTGCATAGAGGATTGGGCTTTCTCTCTTTGAGAGCTTTCACTTGTCATATTTTATTTTAGCATTTTATTTTATTGCAAACTCTACACCAAAAACCCAAAAACACTTGCATCATTTTACTTTGTCTAGTGCATAGATAATAAGAATAGTGACACTCTTATTTGAAAGGATAAACACTTATACCTTCTACTCCTCGTGGGATCGATACTAATACTTACACATCAAAGATTTCAACGATCCCCTATACTTGTGGGTATCAAGACATTTTCTGGCGTCGTTGCCGGGGAGTGTAGCGCTTAAGTTTTTATTCTTGTTTGCACTAGATATTTATTTTTAGTTTTGCATATACTCTAGTTTACTTTCAGTTTTGCATTTAGTTTAGTTTTACTTTCAGTTATAATATCAAAAAACAAAACTAAAAACAAAAAAATTAGAAAATGGAAAACTGTTATGAAAACGCCATGATAGCTGCTGAATTTAGAAAATCAAATGAAGGGAAAAGATTAGGAGGCTACATAGAGCTTCTAAATAAAATTGCTAGTGGGCTGCTTAATTATCATGAGGAAGAAATTTGTTGCTCTGAATACTTTAGACACTTTGAATTCCAATGCCCTTCCAATAAAGAACATGTTATTGCAACTTATCATACATGGAATTATGCTCACTTAGGGATGGAAGAAGTAGAGCAATTTGTTATTTTTATGGCAGCCCATGAATTATACACCTTCATTGATGAACATGAAACCTGCCCTATAGCTTCTCAATTTAAAGTTTTGATTGCCACTATCCTTGATCTCTGCATAGTTGAATTTAATGAAAATATCTATGTTGTTGACACAAGGAAGAGAGCTGCCCAAGAAAGCTCTAATATTTTGCAGGAAGAAGATGACAAAAGCCTAAGCTTGGGGATGCCCGTGCAACCCCAAGAAGATGATGAAAATGATGAACAACTAGAGAATGAAGAGAGGGAACTTCCACCTTCACCACCTATGGATGAGGGTAACACTAATTTTTTTGTTGATGATAAACTTTTTTCTTATGATTCTGATAATGAGGAGGAATATCAACCTATGCCTAATGATAACATTATTGATAATAATTTTGATGATGATGAGGAGTATGGTTTAGACATGTTTTATGATAGTACTCTAGATGATGGACCTATGCTTATTGATAATCCTCCATGTTTAGCTGTTATTACTTTATGTGAGGATAAAAATGATATACTTGCTGCTTGTGACAACACTCTCACTTATGAGAGTCCTACTTTATTTTTGAATTCTCCTATTCACACCATGGAGGAGAAGCTTTTATATGTTGAAAAGTACTTATGTGGGCTGAAATTATCTTGCACTAAGAACCATTCCACCCACAACCATCATGTTTATGATGTTTCTTGCAATTATTTTGAGAGAGGAAAACATGCTAATATCTTACATGATAGTTTTAATAATCCTTTATATGTTCCTAAGTTTGCAAAGTTGCACCAATCTAATAGTTGTTTTATCAAATTTGGTTCCACTACTTGTAACTATTATGAGAGAGGAAGAAAGACTTATATTTATGTTTCTATGTTATTTAAAATGCAACCTACTGATCATTACATGCATTGGTTACCACAAAATTGCTGCTATTTATTCATATATAAAATGTCAATGCATAGAAAAGGAGTTAGACTTAAAAGTTAATGGTTTAATGTTTTGTGTTGTGCTCTTTATGCTTTTATTTCCTATTCGGTTTGAGCACACCTTTATATCTTGAGAACATGCAAAATAACTTTACCTACTGTTTTCTAATTGCAAGTTTAAGATTTTCACTTTATATAAAATTTGGGAAAGTAAATGAGAAGGATGAGTAATGGAGAAGTTGGGGTCGACCTTGAACATGTGTTGTTCATGCCAATGGAACCATTGCAAAGTCTCCATCATTAAAACTTTTCCCAAAGCTAAAACCAAATAAAAAGAGAGTTTATGTTGTATATATTTGCTTCTTCTTTTGCCCTTTTGCTAAATCAAAAACAACAAAAATATTTTCTTTCTTCTTTATTTGTTTCTCTTGATTCTTTCTTAGTTCTTTTTTGTTTCTTTTTTATTTCTTTTATCTTTAGTTTAAGTTTTGGTTTTTGAGTCAAGGTGCTTGTTTACTACTGTAACAACACCTTTGTATCTTATTTTTCATCTTTATGGCAAGAATAACCTCTTTTGAGAGGTAGGATCAAACAATAGTGATTTGCTGTCCAGAAAACAGATTCCTAAGCTTCACTGCGAAAAATGTTAGAAATCACAGAAAAGGAATTTTGACCTGAAATTTTATGACAGCAATCTTCAGTTATTATTACACATTTCATTAGTATAAAGTTTTCTGATTTGAGCAACGTAAGTGCCTCTGAAAATTCACTCTTTACGGGCTGTCCAGTTTTTGACAGATTATGTCTTTATTTTGCATTACTCTCATTACTTGTGTTTTGTGTGGTTCTTTTGATCAAAGAACAATATACAACCATAGTAACAGTAATTAATGTTTAGAATCAACTCATGATATGTCTTTGCTATACCTATGTGGATTTAATTTATGGAGACACTAACCCCTCTAATCAAGTTTTATGATGAGTTTTGTGTAAAGAGAATTTTCAAGTGGAAGAGTTGAGGGTGATGAACAAGATCAAGAGGGACAAAAACTCAAGCTTGGGGATGTTACTCCTAGGCTCACCCTACATATATCAAATAAGTACAAGAATTCAAGCTTGGGGATGCCAAGCCACCTGACTCCAACCATCTTGATACCAAGTAAGTAAGCCTAGCTATATGGCTATAAAGAAAGCGCTTTACGGGAGGCAACCCGGTTGTTTTTGCTTTTGGTTTTCTTTGTCTCCTCTTGCTGTAACAAGAGACTTAGTTTTTAGTTTTGTTTCTGAAAGTTTTAATAAAGTACCAAGTTTTACCCATTTTGGGTTGAAAAAGTTGCTTATTGTATTCGGAGATTTTATTCCAGCACGAATATGTGCACGGTATGATTTTTCATTCCTATTCTGTAACTCCGAATGAGCTGATATTTTAACTGTAGTTGCAACTTTTCATCCTCTGTAAGCATGAATGTTTTTAGAATTTTTTGACATATTTAAGTAGGGTAGAAAAATGCGTTTTGCTGCTGCTGTTTTTTTGGACAGATTCTGTCTCATTTTGTTTGATGCATTCTTTGAACTTTTTGCGGAGCTTCACGATGGTGCTCCTCAGCTGGGCCCTCTTTCCGAGAAGAGCGACCTTATCCTCCAGCAGCTTCTCCTCATTCTCGCGAAGCTCAACGAGCGACTCGCGGTCAAAGCGAAGCTGAATCCTAGTGCGCATCAGATCATCCTGGTGTGCTTAAGTAAGAGCTCCATGTCCATGATGTAGCTCCCAAACATCGGGTGGCAAGGGGAAGGAGTAGGGTGTCCGTCGCAGTTGCGCCTCCCGTAGAACCGGAAACGGGAGTCTACTAACTCCGCCTTGTGCTCCTCACAAAGTCGGGCTAGCATCCTCTGTGTAGCAGTACAGAGACCGTCAACCCAGGTGGCCTCCTTGGTGGTGAAGATGAGCGTCCTGGAACTGGGGACTTGATGTTCCTGCGAACTGACGACCTGATGAGCCAGCTCAGCCTTCCGACACCGTGAACATCAATCTGGGCTCCCTCAAACTCTGGAGCGGGGCGACCTAGCAGCTTGCTCAACTCGAACAAGTCATTCTCGAACGTCAGCTTGCTATCCTTCTCAAGCTGAACGAACTCGGTCCAGTGGAGTGCCATCTACAATTTCTAAGCAAAATTTTAAGTTAGTGGGATGATAAGTGCACAAAATTTTAAGGATACTAAGGAAATTGTAATGTTTAATGAGAATAAATTTTTGCATAAGTAAGAGGATTGGAGATAAGCAGTTTTCAAAAATACTTCACTCCTTTCTTTTAGAAATTACTCCCTTTTGATAACACTTGTTTAACGACCATGCTAACTAAGGTTTCCTAAAGTCAGGATGGCTCTGATACCAAGTCTGTGGGGACCCCGGACTAGCTGTCCGAAATACCCGATTATGCTTAACACAACGATCCCGTGATCAGTCTGTCGTTGCACATAATCCGAATTGGATACCAAAGTTTACATCCATTACAGTACCGAATAAAAAGTCTTACATAAATGGTCATTTAGACCAAGTTCTTACATAGGTGCCTTCAAGGGCCAAACCAAAATATCAGCGGAAGCTACGGCGTAGTAGAAGTCATCTCCTAACGATGACGACCCGACAGGCAGCTGACTTGTGGAGATCCTTAGTTCGCGTAGAAGTCGCCATACTCCTGCTCGGCGTAGTGCTCCTCCTCGTAGTCTGGCTAGGACAATAGCCAGGGACGAAACCAATATGAGTACATTTGAATGTACTCGCAAACTACCCCAACATGAGTATGCACTAGCTTTATTTTCACTTACAACCTTTAATTGTTTTTAAAACATCTCTATATCTTTATTGAAAAAGGTAAGAAGAGTTTTATAACTATTTTTAAAAGAATTCACCATCTCATTTGTTTCTCCAAACCCTTTCTTTTCTGACCAAGGCTCACCATGGTCCATTTATTCCAACAACTCATACCACTCCATTTGGTATAGTTGTATCACACCATCACCAATTCATTTTCTTTTAAAACTTAAAAGCTTTTCCAAAAATTTGCACATGATCTTAGGACAGCCTCCCAATTGTCCATATCCGGGGACTCGGCTATTCGAATAGTTTTGACCCTCTGCAGAGGTAGCACGCTTTTTATCCCACACCCATCCGGTAACTCATCGTGTCAGCCACGTCCCGCCATACAAGGTGTATGCGAAGTTGAGCCACCGACCCTAGCCTCTCCTTTGCTCATGCTAGTATAGGATCCTACCCATATGATAATTCCCACCAACACTCAGTCCGGTCCCCGTCGGCAACCCTAAGTGTGAGGACTCATATGTTTTTCCCGGCGACCACATTTATGAAGTCTTCAATCCTCCTCCTTATCTTTCCATAGAGTTTGAGCGAGGACCCAGGTCAGGGGAGTTCACAAACCATCCCCTCATGCATAACGGAGTCATCTCCGTCGATGAGGTATCCCATACTAATAAGAGCAAATTATATGACTAAGCCCCGTTCCCATATGGGGGTAAATGTGATCGCACAGATTAAGATTGGTTGTCATAGTACTAGGATACTGTGCATTTTTCATAAACATTCCCATTTTTCCATTTCTCCACTTTAACACCGACATCTCGGCATTCCATAACCACACAAGTATTTCCAAAGGAGTTTTGAATAAACAACATTGTTTTCCATCCTAAAGTTTCATAACTACTACATAGGGTGGCAAAATAATTTCCATACACTTTTTGAAAAGGTTTTGTAAACCATTGGTTTTAAGAGTAAATCATTTGATCAAAGTAGATGCATATATATTTAGGTGCAAGCTCAGAGAGTAGCTTGCCTTGCTCGGCAAAGGGGACTTGATCTTGATCTTCAGGTTCAACAAATTCCCCCTCCTCGATATATCCAGCAACGTTCTCGTCTACTCGATAAACAAACAAATACAAGTAATCACTAAACTATTCAAACAACATCACCACATCACAATATCACAATCCTAAATGCTCTAAAAAGCCACTGCATTCATCAAACAATACAATTTAATTTCAAAATAATTGAATTAAACACTATTTGTTTATGTCCAAATTATGGCAGAAACTTGTTAAACATGTTTAATTCCACAACTTGAGTTCTGTTGGTCACAAAAATACAAACTAAATTTCTATAGAAAGCTACTGATGTGAAGAAGACAACCCAATTTGATTTGGATCAAATGGAGTTACCAAACTCCCTACACATCGGTTTGAATCCAGTAGCTTAATAATCAAGTTTCGGTTACCAAATATGTTCTGTTGTTCCAAAAATTAAATACCTTTAGGGGTAAGTAAACAGGCTATATGTGAGCTAACAAAATTGGTCCTAACTCATTTGGGTCAACCAATAAACATATTTGTTTGTTTTAGTCCAGAAGGGTTTATCTTAAAGTAAACAATTAATATTGCTTAATTAATTCTACCAAAATTAGGAAGCTAATACAAGGCAATACTAAGCTAACAAAATTGGTTTGGAATTATTTGGACTAACAGAGTATCAGAAACAAACAAGTTTAGAATTTAAACCTTCTGTAGTATTTTTAATAACACTTTTTAACTATTTAATTAAATGACATGAGACCAATTGTGTTGGTTAAACAATTTCATAAGCTTTCCAGAACAATTGAGTTTGATTTATTTGGATTCCTAAATCTCAAGTTATTCATTTTACAAATTGGGTCCAGTACTGATATTCTTCTGAAACTAAAAATAGAAAATGTGCTCAGTGTGGATAATGTTTAAATGTATGACATGGGGGACCCACTGGTCAGCGGCACAGCGCACGCAGGGAAATTAATAAAACCCTGACGAGCGGGGCCCGCTCGTCAGTCTCTCTCTCTCTTTCTTTTCTATCCGAAACGGTAAGTTACCGTTGGATGGAGATCCAACGGTCCGCGACGAATCCATCGGCGACGACCATTTCTGGGCGGCGCCGTGGCTCCGGCGACGGCGAGGTTGGCAAAACCTCACCTAGAGGGCTCAGGAAGGCTCGGGGACGGTGCAGGGCGACGGCGGAGCCTCGGGGAAGTTCGTGGTGCTACTGGAGCTTGCTGGGGCGGCGTGAATCGTCGACGGCGAGCCGCTGAACTTCCACGGCCATGGCAGCGGTCTCGGCGATGTCCTGGCGGCGTCTCTGTGCACAAAACAGAGGGGCAAAAGGCTCGGGTGAGTGCGGGGAGTACGGGGATCAAGGTGGTGTAGTCAGTGGAGGAAGGGGAGCAGTAGCACGGCACGGCCGTGTCGGCGTCCACCTTCGGATGCGGCGGAGCGTCGAGGAAGCTCAGGGGCAGCTGGAGCTTCGAGGGCGTGGCTCCGCCCTCCTGGCGGTGCACTGAGGAGTGGAGAGAGTGAGAGGGGTCGGGGTGGAGTGGAGGGAGTGCACGGTGCGGGTGGGGTATTTATCGGCCGAGGTCGGTCCATGGTGGGTCGGGTGCAGGAGAGCTCCAGAGGGGCGGAGAGGCCGGCGCGCGGTGTCTGGGGGGTCCGGGATGGAGCTAGGGCTCGCGGCGTAGAGGATCGCGTGGCGAGGTGCAGCGAGCTGGGCCAATTTGGCCGGTCGCCGTCCAACTCCTCCGCGGCGTGCATCGGGGGACAACGGCGTTAAGGCGAGGGGAGAGGCTCTCCTCTGCCCGCAGAGGATGCAGAGGCACGGGGCGAGGGTGAACGCGAGCAGGGGGGCCCTGGGGGGGCCTGGGAGCGGCGACGACGGCCATGGCGACGGCGACACGCACGCACACAGTGAGCTGGGGGAGGTAGACGATGACGGTTTTGCAAAAACCCCCTGGCTCCTGTGCACTGCTTGTTTCCCTTCTTCTTTCTCTTATTCACTTTTTAGTCCTTCTGTTTATATTGCAGTAGCACTTCTTGATTTTATTTGAGGCACTAAATCAATTTATAAAAATTTGTGGGGCCTTCCCATAATGAACAGAAGCTCCACAAAAATTGGCATAAAATAATAAAATGTTTTGAAACATTTTCTTTCATAATGTTTTACTTATTGTATTTTAATTTTATTTCAATTGCTTTTACTTTTGAATTTTTAAAGTAGTTGTAAAATATGATTTGAGAGAGATAAGTAGTAAGGATGAAATGGGAGGGTTTGCAATACCACTCCACTAGATTTTGTTGGAAACAAAATGAGATCCTCACTTGGAGAATTTGTGTGGCACTTGCCACATTTATTTTTCTTGTTTTGCTTTTATTTTATTCCTCTTCTTTTCTTTATGTTCTCAAATAGAGCAAGCAACACACAACAAGAGGAAATAAGCATCACAAGCGAGAATATGAGATCAACACATATAATTTAACAAAAGTTTTTGTTGGCTCCCATTGTTGGAATTAATAATACTTGTTAATAATTTTGGGATGTTACAGTACTTTTGTTTATGGATGCCTAACATTGCGTGAAATAAAAGTGGAAACTTGGTAAGTTTGAGGAGTGAGTATAAATGGCTAGAGAGACTCACCGGGCGGCTAACCTAAGCCATGCATCATTCATGGTGGAAATTTACTTACATACCACGGTGGACCTTCTGTGATGCACTTCACAATAAAAAGCTATACCAATAGTCAATAAAAGAGTGCTGAGATTGTCCATTTTGTTTGTTTGTCTTGTCAATTTGACATGGGCTTGTTCCATGTCCTGGGACAAGAGGTACCCCAGGGCAACTCTTAATGACGCTATTATTACTTGCAATGACTGTAACTTAAACTTGCTTTGTGGCCCGAGTTGAGTAGCCAGTTGGAGAGGTACTTGTATTCACGGGGCATGAGGCATTCAACCCATACTTTGTCAGGCACATTACTCATATTTGCTTTCACTTTCAACTTAGCCATTCAAGATGCTATGATAGGGGTAATGGGAGCTCCACACCAAAGAATACCACATTGCAAACATTAACTTAAGTAGTAGCATTTGGAAGCTAGATGAAACTTATTCATGTTTTACCTCTACTTATTTATCTATCTTTCCAAAGTGTCCACTTTTATATTCAGATTTTACAAAAATACTCTATGACCATTATAGGATGTTTTTACTTTTCATTATGCATACATTTGGTCCATAGAACTTTCTTCTATGTTACACTTTGTGAGTTATCATTGAACATCCTTTCATTGAATATGTGATATCACTTTATAATCTATCTTGTATATTGCTACTCCTTTGAGAATGAATCATTTGACTTTATGTAGCAATAGTAATCATCTTTGATATCCATTGATAGTATTAAAATGCAAAGTCCATGTTAGTTTTATCACCTTCACACTCGAGGATGAGTATTGGTTAAGCTTGGGGATGTTGATGCATGTAAAATGCATACATGAACTTTACATTTTATTACTTGATATTCCAACTTATTTGCATCATATATGGGTTATATTTATGTTTTATAATGATTTTAGGGGATAATTCACAGTTTCCCCATTTATTTGGAATTAACCCTGCAGAACCAGAAAACCCATTTTTCCATGTTTTTGACTTTCAGGGACCAAACGACGTTCAAATGACCTAAGATTTTACGGGGCCCAATATTTGGAAATAAGAAGACGTACGAGCTAAGGATCCGCGAAAAAGGAAGTCCGAGGAAGAAAATAGATGGTCCCACGCGGCCAGATTCTTTGGCTGTGTGGGACCACCTCTTTTATTCCTCGTGGCTCCGATGCCGTCCGTTTTCGTCTCCGTGGCTTCGTCTTGACCTAAAAACGTCTATAAAAATAGTCCCCCGAGGAGTTTAGCGAGGAGGCGGCGGAGAAACACAAAACCAAGAAACAGGAGACAGAAGGCTGCCGTCGGAGAAGATCGTTGGGGGGGAAACGCCGCCGGAATCACCTCCAGAAGGCTCCTCCATCCCCCCTCCGGAGTCTCCATCAACACCACCGTCAAGACCAGCACCATCTCCATCACCATCTTCGTGATCCACTTCATCCCCCTCATAGTTTTAGATTGATCGAACCCTAGCTATTGTTTAAGTGCTATTCTACCTGTGTATGATTGGCTACTTGTCATTGTTTGGGGGTGAGATTATATTTTCAGATTGTGTTGTATCACTTATACCATTGAATCATATCATGTCTTTGCGTTGTGAGTCGTTCTCTCATGTTCCTGGGGGCATAGGATGAATTGGCAATGATTTATATATGACATGTGTTGGTATTTTGTCAAGTTTTTATCTTTTATGTAATTCTATGATGGTGTTGTGCGAACGTCGACTGCACATCACTTCACCTATATGGGCTCATAGGAGAACACTGTAGTGTAATGGAGTGAGGGAGACTTGGGAGGACATGTAAACCTGAGACCGAATCATGAAGTTGCATTATGAGGGTATTAGTATCGGGGACCTTAGAGTTTAAGGCTATGGTGGGATTCTATGTCTTAATAACTCTTGTGCAGTCATTTACTTGGCCATAAGAACCATCATAAGAGGGTTTAGTTTATTTATTTAGCGTTCCCTAATTATGACTCCGTCCAAAGTAGATTAAAACTTGACAAAATGTTTACCTTGTTGTTCTAGAAATATTTATGCCATGAAGTCTAGGTAGCCCTTGGGAACATTCTCCACTTATAAGAAACACACACTTAAGCTTGTCCTCTCGCTGGATAGAGGATTGGGCTTTCTCTCTTTGAGAGATTTCACTTGTCATATTTTATTTTCAGCATTTTATTTTATTGCAAACTCTACACCAAAAACCCAAAAACACTTGCATCATTTTACTTTGTCTAGTGCATAGATAATAAGAATAGTGACACTCTTATTTGAAAGGATAAACACTTATACCTTCTACTCCTCGTGGGATCGATACTAATACTTACACATCGAAGATTTCAACGATCCCCTATACTTGTGGGTATCAGGAAGGGGAAGCAAGGAGATTTCTGAACCGAAGTGCTTCTGCTCCCCGGCAACGGCGCCAGAAAATATGCTTGATTGCGTGGATCACACATTCGTTGGGAGACCCCAAGAGGAAGGTATGATGTAGTGTAGCAGCAGTTTTCCCTCAGTATGAAACCAAGGTTTAATCGAACCAGTAGGAGCAAGAAATCACTTCGGAAGGTTGTCAGTGGCGCGCTGACGTGGAATCTGCACACAACACAATCAAACTACTTTGCCCCAACAAAACAGTGAGGTTGTCAATCTCACCGGCTTGCTGAAAACAAAGGATTAAACGTATGGTGTGGAAAACAATAGTAAATTGCAGAGAATGAAAAGAAACAGTGTTTGCAGTTGGTTGTATTATCAGTGTAAAAGAATGAACCGGGGTCCACAGTTCACTAGTGGTGTCTCTCCATAAAAGATAACTAACATGCTGGGTGAACAAATTACAGCTGGGCAATTGACAAAATATTGAGCGCATAACAATGCATATATATGACATGATGATTACTATGATATTCATGTGGGCATTACGACAAAATACATAGACCATTATCCAACAACGTCTATGACTAATAATCCATCGTCAGGTTATCATACCGAGTTCCCCGTTGGTATTAAGTTGCAAGCAACGAATAATTGCATTAAGTAATGTGCGTAATGTAAATAAATGCATTAGACCTAACGGCGTACCCTTAAGCTAAGCATCGGTTATTTTATCCCTAGTGGCAACAGCACATCCACAATCTTAAAAGTTATTGTCACTCTCCTAGATTACCGGAGGCATGAACCCACTATCTAGTATAAATACTCACTCTTGGAGTTACAAGTATCTACTTGGCCAAAGCATCTACTAGTAACGGAAAGCATGCAAGATCATAAATAACATATAAGATAGACTGATAATCAACTTGACATAGTATTCAATATTCATCGGATCCCAGCAAACACAACATGTAGCATTACAATAAGATGATCTTGATCATGATAGGCAGCTCACAAGATCTAAACATGATAGCATAAAGTGGAGAGACAACCATCTAGCTACTGCCATGGACCCGTAGTCCAAGGATGAACTACTCACGCATCACTCCGGAGGCAGGCATGGTGATGTAGAGCCCTCCGGTGATGATTCCCCTCTCCGGCAGGTTGCCAGGAAGAGCTTTTGAACCCTCCCGAGCTAGGGTTGACGGCGGCGGCGTCTTTGGAACTTTTCGTGGATAATGGCTCGAGTATTTAGGGTTTTCGCGTCGGGAAGAATAAATAGGCGAAAGGGCGGCGGCTGTGGAGCCACGAGGGCCCCACACCACCCCACGGCGCGGCAGGGGGGGCCGCGCGGCCCCATGTTGTGGGTGCCACGTGGCCCTCCTCCGTCTCTCCTCTGGACTCCGTCTTCGTGTTGGAAAAATAGGAGGTTCTGTCCAAGTTTCGTCCAATTCCGAGAATATTTCCAGACTAGCTTTTCTGGAATACAAAAACAGCAGAAAACAGGAACTGGCACTGTGGCATCTTGTTAATAGGTTAGTCCCAGAAAATGCATAAAAATGCTATGAAGTGTATATAAAATATGTAACAATTGGTATAATATCAACAAGGAACATCAGAAATTATAGATATGTTTGAGACGTATCAAGCATGTGCACTATAGCTTGTCAAACCGATGTCATAAAATACATGTTGCACAGGCCGATTTTGAGTGGTAGAATCGGCAAGTGGGCGTATGGTTTAATTGAGTATGATTTGGCTTATGAATCCTTAAAATCTATGAAAGGCCAAATTGTTGCTGATTTTATTGTTGAGCATCGGATTGATAATGAGCATGAGATAGATGTTAACCTTGTTTCACTAGTACCTTGGAGGCTATACTTTGATGGTTCAGTTTGTGACGATGGCCAAGGGGTCGGCATTGTCTATATTTCTCCTCATGGTGTTGTTTTTGAGGCCTCGTGTCGCTTAGAATATTTCTGCACAAATAATCAAGCCGAATACGAAGCATTGCTATTCGGTCTGGAGATGTTGGTCGCCGTGGGCGCGACACATGTGGAGGCTTTTGGTGATTCGTTGTTTATAGTGCAACAAGTAAACAAAGATTTTCAATGCATCAACGGATCACTTAATATGTATCTTGATAAATGCCTAGACATAATTGCTACTTTGGATTATTTCAGTATCTCTCACATATCTAGGCAGGATAATAATGTTGCAAATGATTTGGCACAACAAGCATCTGGCTATCACGTCAGCCGTGGCACGTTTCATCTTTCTTATTAGCCGATGCTTGCTTTTGCTAAATTATGTGAAGCCGAATTGATCCCCAGTGATTCGGCTGCTAATGAAGGGTCTAGTGCAGGTACACAAGGAGATTGGAGGAAACCTATTGTTCAATACTTGCAGGATCCTTGTAAGAGGACGGACAAGGCTGTTTGGCGGTTATCATTCAAATATACGTTGCTGGACGATGATTTATATCGCCGAACGGTGGACGTCATTCTCCTGAAGTGGCTAGATGAAGATCAAGCGAGAGTTGCCATGTGAGAGGTACACGAAGGTATATGCGGTACACATCAGTCGGCACACAAGATGAAGTGGTTGCTACGGCGTGCCGAATTTTATTGGCCGACGATGATTAATGATTGCTTCAGGTATTATAAGGGGTGTGAGTCTTGTCAGAAGTTCGGGGATATCCAATTGGCACCTGCTGCTATGCTACATCCCATTGTAAAACCGTGGCCATTCAGGGGATGGGGGTTGGATTTTATTGGCATGATTCATCCTGCGTCCTCAAAAGGGCATCGGTTCGTGTTGGTGGCCACCGATTATTTTACCAAGTGGTCTGAAGCAGTACCTCTCCGAAATATGACGCATAAGGAGGTAATCAAATTCATGACCGAGCACATTATTCATAGATTCGGTGTGCCACAGACATTGACTACAGATCAGGGTACATCGTTTATGGCAAAGGAAGTGAAAGAATTCGCCGAATCATATGGTATAAAGATGCTCAATTCATCTCCTTATTATGCCCAAGCAAATGGACAGGCCGAATCTAGCAATAAGACATTGATTCGGCTCATCAAGAAGAAGGTCGACGAATATCCGAGGAGGTGGCACGAGGTGCTGTCCGAAGCATTGTGGGCACACAGAATTTCACAGCACGGCGCGACCAAGGTAACGCCGTATGAGTTGGTATATGGGCAAGAAGCCGTTTTGCCCATTGCGTTAAATCTGGCTGCATTGAGAATCGCCAAACAAGATGGTTTATCAGCGGTTGATTTTCACAATTTGATGATGGACAACATCGACGAGGTTGCTGATAAACGTTTGACGACATTGAAGAACATTGAGAGAGACAAATTACGGGTAGCCAGGGCATATAACAAGAAGGTGAAGCTGAAAAGTTTTCAGGTTGGTGATCTCGTCTGGAAGGTAATCTTGCCAGTCAGTTCGAAGGACAAGAAATTCGGCAAATGGTCTCCGAGCTAGGAGGGTCCTTTTAAGATCGTGAGAGTTGTGCCTGGAAACTCATATTTGGTGGAGTCTAGAGATGGAGGCTTGATATTGCCTCGGGCCCTGAATGGACGTCACTTGAAGAAATTCTACCCGAGCGTGTGGCAGGAAGCCTAATCACGCAAATGGCCGATAAAATATTATCGCCCTAAAAACATATGGCCGATAAATTATTATCGCCATAAGAATATATCGCCGTTAAATTATTATTGCCCTAAGAACATATGGCCGATGGAGTGTTGACATCGTATTTAGAACAATAATGATGCAAGTTATTTTTGGCACGCTAGCTTTGCCAAAAAACAAGGGGGGCATGTGTTGACGACCAATTTCGGCTTATAAAGAGATGTCACCAAGATGATCTCAAATGAAAAAATAATGTGAACAAAAGTTATGCGCCTCGTCGAGACAAGCGACTTTGGTTTTTGGATCATTTCAATCCGAGGTCATATGCAACTTTTAAAGCCGAAATACAGTTAAAACTTAGAATTACGCACTGAATCAGACATACACCGGCCAATGTATGGCCGGGTGCGTAAGGAAAAGTGCCCTAGGAGTCTGTTCGCTCGGAATGTTACGCACTGAATCAGACATACACGGGCCAATGTCTGCCCGGATGTGTAAGGAAATGTGCCCTAGGAGGGTGCTCGTTTGGGATATACTTTTTTCCGCCCGAGCAAGAATAAACCCTTAAGATGGACTCGGATGAAAAAACACATAAAATGAAAGTTCTTCGCTTTTTCAAGACGAACAACTTTGTGTTCTACGAGATTTTGGTCCGAGGTCGGAAACTGTCTCAAAAACAGCCCGCAAGGTGCAAACCGAACAGTTTTAGAAGGTTCAGGTCAGACCATCCGAATTGGATCCAAATTAGGGTTTTGGACGTGAATCCAAACCTTTTCCTTGCACGGGAAGTCCAGCCGCCCTTATATACGAGGGTGTCAGTCGATTGAACAACACACAATCGTGAAACACAAAACCAATCTACTATTGTCTATTTTCGCATCATCTTCTACCTCTGTCATTGCTTTCATTCATCGACGTTCTTCGTCAAGGAGAATTTCGATCTGCGAGCCCAAGGTCGATGCGAAGTGACCTAGGGCAGCCCATCGCCACCGTGCGTCCAGACGGGGTCCCTCCCGGGCGTGTGGGGTGTCGGGTTCCAAAAGTGTCCGCCGGATTGTCTTGCGTATCGCGCTTCCGGCGAGCCTCCCGCGGAGTGAGTTGCAGAGCATCTCCCTCGGCGCCACGGGTACACGTGATGTGTTCGTGTGTCAACACCACCATTGACTAGAAGAGAGAGCTCGCACGACCGACCCATGACAGAACCTCACCGCCCACGCGGCCAAGGAACCGTCCAGCACCTAACGTTGCGGAGCCTGCCGTCAAGCCACCGCCACGCCCACCGCTCAGGGCCGCCCCGACTTTCAAGATTTGGCAACCTCACTCGCCTACACGAAGCCGGCCACCCCAGCTACCGCGACAGACAACTCCTTCTAGGCCCCATGTCCTCCTCAACTGCATGACGAGGTCGAGAAAATCGCAACAAAAGCCATAATACATCTGAGACCACCCAAGGTAAACATTGCATCTTGCGCTTTTCAAGGAAGAAACCCGGCCAGACGCGAAGCAGACCTCCAGATCCGCTCGGAGCATCCAACGCCACCACAGGCCGAGCTGTGGTGCGACGTTTGGGACCTATCTCACCTCAACCACCACAAAAAACAAGGGGAGCTAGCAGCTCAACACCATGGCTACCGATATCTCCGACCGTCAGCCCACAGAGGATAAAGCATGGGTGGGAGCTGAGACCCTCCTAGGGCCGGCTGCTTGGAGGAAAACTCCCCCCCAAGTGAAATCCCTAAATTTTAGGAATTCCCTCTTATCTCTTCATATCTTTTAATTTAAACATTCCTTAAATTCCTCCATCAGCATGGGCCACATGGGCCTGCCATGTGGACCCTTGGGGTGTGTAGGCCCCACCAAGGAACCCACTAGAACCTTCTAGAATGTTCCGGTACTTTACCGAAAAACCCAAGAACTTTTCTGAAACTCCAAAATTAACTTTCCTTATATGAAATTTTTCTCCAGACTATTCCGGAGCTCCTCGTGATGTCTAGAATCCCATCCGAGACTCCGAACAATATTCGGTCTCACCATAATAAATATCCTAGAGCTACTCTAGCGTTACCGAACGTTAAGTGTGTGTGACCCTACGGGTTCGAGAATGTGCGGATATGATCGAGACACCTCTCCGATCAATAACCATTAGAGGGACCAGGATATCCATAATGACTCCCACTCATTAAACGAAGATCTTAAGGCAATTTGTGCATGGCGAAAAGGTACAATATCTTACAAGATCGGCTATGGCTATTAAGGCACTGTCGGGAAATTACAGGGCTACTTATTCAGCTAAGCCTAAGAGGAAGAATGCAGTTTGGTTGAAACCTCCACGTGATCACGTGAAAATAAATGTGGATGCCTCGTTCGATGAGGATTCCCTTCGAGGAACTACAGGTGCTGTTGCTAGGGATGCGACTGGAAGGTTCATTGGTGCAAGCAATTGCAAACTTGATTTTGTTCAGGATGCTTTAATAGCAGAAAAATCACGCAATGAAGCATGGAATTCAACTAGCTCAAATGTTGGGATGCAACAGAATTGTCCTTAGCTCTGATTGCTTGGATGTGATAGAAACGATGAAGAACGATGCATATTCGCATGGTGTCGCTGCTGCGATATTTGATGACTGTTATCATCTAGCGACAGAATTCGTGAAGATCTAGTTCACTCATGAACCAAGAGAAGCTAATGCAAGTGCTCATGAACTAGCTCGCTTAGCTAAAGTTTCGAGCCAATCTGTTTGGCTTGACGATCCTCCCCCGTCTTTAATACCCATGTTAATTTCCGATGTAGCCATTATTGATAATCAATAAAGAGGTATTTGATTTGTCAAAAAAAGATCTTTATCGGTTGAACCACTATGTCGTGGATTACAATAATCCGTTTTCGATTTCCTTTGTCACGCAATATTTTACTTACCCGAGATTCCATCGTCGGTATCACTATATCTAGTTCAATCTTGTTACCGGTAAGTACTCTTTACTCGTTATGTAATACAACATTCTCTATGACTAACTCATTAGTCACGTGCTTGCAAGTGTTACTGAATATGCATTACCGAGTGGGCCCAGAGTATATCTCTCGACATACGGAGGGACAAATCCCAGTCTTGATTATGTAATTCAACAAGTACTTTCCGAGATACCCGTAATACACCTTTATAGTTACCCAGTCACGAAGCAACGGTTGATGTCCCCAAATTATTCTTTCGGTACCTGGGAATAACACAATCTCATGGTCTAAGAAACAGGATACTTGACAATAAAAGACATGACAATTAAAACTAGATGACACGATCAAATTGCTATGTTTGGTTGGGTCTTGTCCATCACGTCATTCCCAATGACATGATCCCGTTATTAATTTGACAACCAATGTCCATGGTTGGGAAACCATAACCATCAATTAATCAACGAGCTAGTGTAGTAGAGTCATACTAGGGACACAGTGTTGTTTATAAACCACACATGTATTTTGTTTCCGGTTAATACAATTCTAGCATGGAGGATAAACATTTATCATTAACATGGAAATAAGATAATAACATTTTATCATTGCCTCTAGGGCATATTTCCAACAAGGAGGATGTGCCGAGCAAGTCCCGCCGCCACCGCAGGCCGACTGCCAGTGGCGACGGCGAGGAGCGGGGCGGAGGTGGAGCTTGTAGGCGCCGACTCACGAGACAGGGGTTTTCCGGTCTATTGACATTACCAAAGAATTATGCCAAATGAATCATCTATAAAACATTAATATCACTAGCAAAACATGACCGTGCGTTGCAACGGGGGTGAAAAAACAACGTTTGACCAATAACATTGGCACAACCTAAAGTTTACGCCAAAATTGATTGACCCACTCGACGGGTAAATAAAATGTTTATACATTCTTGTCTCTGTGATAACTTGATATATATTTATCTCATATTATCTGTTGGTATACATTGAAGATCTACATGTACTAATTTCCTCTTCTGATTCCATATATGCAGGGTTCACCATCGCAATTGATTCCTTGCATGGTGTGTTGCGCCTAAACTCACGATTAGCTATAATTTGCTCTATTCTAGTTTTTTTTGTTCTAGCTTCATATTTGCATATTTCTGCTTTTCTGGCGCGCATTTTTTAATCTTCTATTCCGGCTCTAAATATGCATATTTCTTCCTCCCTTGTGTGCATTTTTTTGCAGCTGGGCTGAATGCTTAATTATTTTGTTTTGCTGATAGGCCTTATGACGCTTTTTCAGTTTTTCTTGTTTTTCCTCGCTGGTCATCGGTGCACACCGATCTATATGTTTTTTTCTTCTTTGCTCCTTGACATCTATGATTGGAGATTGGGTCCCAAATTGCTTGCGTGCATGAGAGTTTTCCATACTGTATGTATCTGTCATCGATTAGAAAGAAGGATTAGATTTTACATCACACGTATATGCTTCAGTCCGCTGAGATACGCATGTATATATTGCCAAGCTAGTCTAGTTGATCCAATTGATTTAGCTAGTACATGCTTCAGTCTGCCGAGATACGCATGTATTGCCAAGCGATAGTCTAGTCGATCCAATTGGTACATGCTTCAGTCCGCCGAGATGCGCATGTATTGCCAAGCTAGTCTAGTCGATCGATCCAATTAATTCAGCTAGTACTATGCCGAGATGCGCATGTATTACCAAACTAGTCTAGTCGATCCAATTGATTCAGCTAGTACTACATACATTGTACGTACGCATGCAAAAGGGATTTGATTAACCTCCGAAACGTAGCGTCTTTGGTCCCGTCGCCACTCCACGATGCGAGGTTGAGCCCCTAAAAAAGAGTGGGAGAGAGATCAAGATCGAGATGGAAGAGAAGAACTGACCTGCGTGTTCGTGATCAATCATGGCCGTAGTAGGAGTTGGCGCGGCGCTGCACCGCGTCACACACGACCTGGTCGATACCTCTTCCTCAGCTTACCCAAACGTCGGATGCGGATCAGTTGCAGCCGTGCTGATTGTCGTGGTGGTATCACGGCAGATGCCATAGGATGGCTAAAGAGTGAGGCCGATGGACGCTGGTGGAATCCGGGAGAGGGCTAGCGCGCTAAGAAGCACACACGAAGAACACACAAGCACAAGCACACACATGATCTACCCAGGTTCGGGGCCCTCGTGAGGAGGTAACACCCCTACTCCTGCCTATTTCTCTCTGAATATCTCGGTCTCACACGTACAAAGCTGCTCCTCGAGCTGTATGATCCCAGTAATGAGGATAAACACAAGGAAGAAGATGAATCTCTGGGGGGAAATGTCTCTCAGGGTATCGTCTCTTACGCAGGAGGGGGTGAGGACATATATATAGGCTAAACCGAGTTACCGGAATACCCCTCCACTTGCAACGGTCACTTCTCCGTACCAGCACTGCAGACGCGCACGCCTGCACGTCATGATTGTCTCTACACAGTGGACAGGACATGGCTTCCCCTGCCCCTTGGTCAGCAGAGTAAGCCCAGTCACCTCAGACGTGTGCCGTACCGCACGCCGCGCTCCCGTGCCAGACGGGAAGGGACAGGAGCATTGACTTCCGTCCGACATAAGGATAACCCGGCATGGATATGCCGGATTCTCCTTCCTCAAATCACCTTCCCTGCACATAAGAAAATATACAAGTTACCGACATACATATGTCGGTTATGCTGTCACGGATCCTTATTTCGGGTCCCTTATCTCGGTCGACACATGCCGGCTGGCACCAGCATGGTAACTCGGTCCCTTCTGGCCCGAGTTATCTCGGTACGCCTATGTCGGTTTGCACCTGCACCACACTCTGAAGCCCAGGTATGCCGGTTTTACTGTAACTTGGCCCACACCTGAGCATAGCTTTTACCACACCATGACCCTACCCAGGGGTAGCCCCCCGACATTAGTCCCCGAAGCTGGTGCGGGCCTGCAGCCTTGGATGAAGGGCCACAACAGGTTTAATCACCCGAAACAACCATAACAAGCATCCGACATTACCATGTCGGTTCAACCGTAAAGCCACTAATAAACTCTCCAACTGATTCCGACATTTGCCCCTGTGTCGGTTTCTCCGACACAAGAATTCTGCTGACAGAGCAAGTCAAGCTTTCACGACCAACTCAACTTAACCCCTCCACCCGACATTCACATGCCGGTACACCTCCAGTATCCAGATAAAATCTCCAACTGTTTCGCCATATACCCTTATGCCGGTCTCTCCGACACAAGAAGATTCCCACAATCTCTCAAAGATCTCTCCACAACACGTGGCAGAGAGATGCTGCGCGCTGCCTCGGTTCCTGCGCACGGACAGACATGTCTCTGCACGCACGCCGCATACGTCACGAGCTGTCACGTCTCAAAAAACACTCGAGTACGTTTGACCGTGGCGCGCCTCCTTGATTCCCGCGCCATTAACCGCACGCGATCACGCCGCGGGCCGTTACCACCTTGTGGCCCACGATGCGGCGGATCGTGCGAAATGGAAACCGCACGCACCCCGTGCCCATAAATAGGGGAGCGGGCACCTCTCCTCGTCTTCTTCGCATCCATCTTCTTCTTTCTCTCTTTCCTGCGACACCACCGCCGCCGCGCAGTGAGCTCCGCCACCGCACGACGCCGGAACTCACGAGCCACCGTCCACCGGAGCACATCGCGCCGCCACCGGACACGCGCAACTCCGGCACGCCCCGCGCATCTTCGCATCGCATCGCCATCGCAATCTCCGGTGAGTTCCTCGCCCTTGACTTTGCTGATGAACGCGTCCATCCTCTCCGATGAACACGTTCTTCTTCTCCGACGAACCTTGTTCATCTTCCCCGATGGACTTGCTCCTCTTCTCCGTAGATGCTACTGCCCTTAGTTACTTAGATCCCTTTTAGATCTTCTTCACCGTGCCTCTTAACAACTTTGCAATAGTTTCTCCGCGGATCTTCCTAAGTTTCAACTCACATGTTCTTGCATTTATCTTCTATTTATTTTCCTCCGTAGATCTTTCCGCCAAACACTTAGCCACAGAATTGTGTTTCCCGCCACTTATGCACTTTCCTCTGTTGCCCAAATATTCCGAGATACTTATCTCGGTTCCTCTGTTGCCCAAATACCCCGAGATACTTATCTCGGTTCCTCCGTTGACCAAATACTCCGAGATACTTATCTCGGTTCCTCCGTTGCCCAAATACTCCGAGATACTTATCTTGGTTCAACCTATGCCTTTTTTGCAGATCCCTTCCGAGATGTCATCCAGCAATACCCCGGAGCCTGCCGAGGATATCGTTGAGGAGGGAGAGCGCGCCGGGTGGGAAGGTTCCGACGTAACCCAGGCCAAGATAGACTGGCTAGTCCGGATCAAACGCATTCCGGCACAAGTGATATGTCGGGTTCCCGGCAAAGAGGCCGAGCCGAAGCTGAAAACCGACGAGCGCGTGGTCTTCGTCGCGCACTTCGAGCGCGGCTTTGGACTCCCGGCGAGCGAGTTCTTCCGATCCTTCTTGGATCGATTCCGGCTTCAACCTCACCACCTTCCAGCCAATGCCATTACCACGCTTTCTGCGTGTGTTTCTTTCTCCGAGGGATACCTCGGACTCTGGCCCACTGTTGAGCTCTGGGCCAAGTACTTCCAACTTCGGAAGCAAAGTGTCCCGGATCCGGAGAACAAGAACTTCCCCAAGGAGATGACCCCGTGCGGAGCTGCTACCATCATACCTCGGAGGGGTTCCATCTTACCTCGGATTCAAGGGCTGGAGTCATGCCGGAAATGGCAGCGCACTTTCTTCTACGTGAAGAACCCGGACAGCCCAGACAACGCCAACTTTCTGAACCTGCCGCTATTCAACATCGCCACCCCTACTGAACAGTTTAACTGGTCCCTCAACCCGAGGGACCTGAACATCGAGATCAACCAGATCCACAAGGTCGTGGAAGAGCTGGTGAAGGCAGGCCTAACGAGCGATGATCTCCTAAGGACCTTCGTCAGCCGCCGAGTTTTCCCCCTTCAGGACCGAGTTCACAAGATCTGCCACATGAGTGGCCAGTATGATCCAACTCGGATCAGCACCCACGAGCTGAACAAAGCCGAGATCAGAAGACGTGTCAAGGCAATTGCCCGCACGCTGATGACCGAGGAATGGGAATGGGGTCTGGAACCTCATAACAGAACTCGGCTTCCGAAGCAAGTAAGTAACCTTGCAACTCGCACCGACATACTTTTTTCTACCGAGATAACTCTTATGCCGGCCCCATAATCCGCTCATAAAGTAATTCGGTTTTACTGCTTCTTGCTTGCAGAGGTTTACCCGGCAAAAGACTGAAGATGGAGAGGATCCCTCCACCAAATGGGGCCAAGACATCCCTGCCCCGGACGTCGCCGAGGTAGAAGACCCGGATGATGAGGATCAGCTGCCAATACCGAGAGCTGGCGCCCCTACCTCGGGTAAGCCTCGAGCCCGAGCGTCAATCCGAGATTGGTCGGATGATGATGATTGCGAAATGCTAGAGGTAATTGACGCTCGTCCCATCGCATATGCTCACCCAGCCTCGGCATCAACTAACCCGGGCGGCTCTGCCCCGAGTGCACGCCCAGCTACCTCGGGCAAACAAGTGGCATCTCGCAAGCGCGCAGAGACCGGTACCTCGAAAACCGGGACCTCCACATCCTCGGATCCAGCAGCACCGCAGGCGAAGCGACAGAAGAGAGGAGCGGTTAAGCCGAAGAAGGGCAAGAAGACACCGCCAGTTACTCAAGGGTAAGATATTCTTTGCCGACACAAGCTTACTTCCTTTTTTCCTTCTGCCGGGATAATCTTTCCCCGACATAACACTTTTTCTTGTTTGATGCAGTGCGCCCCTTGAAGTCGACCAGAGTGCCTCTTCTATGCGCTCGCCCCTTCCGAGTACAGCCGAACCTCGGCCCCGTGACTCCGGGGCACCCGCCACCTCATCTGTCATTCCCGAGGTTGTGATCCTCGACCAAGATGATGGCTCTGCTGCCCCCACCGCGGAAACCGACATTCCGCGGGCCGACACTTCGGTGACCTCGGGCGCACAGCCACCATCGCCACAACAACAGCCGCAACAACAGCAACCACAACAACAACAACAACAGCAGCAGCAGCAACAGCAACAGGAACAGGACCAACAACAACAGCAACAGCAACAAGGACCGCAACAACCTCAACAGCAACAGCAGCAACAAAAACAGCCGCCACGGCAGAAGTCCACCACCAAGTCCACCGAGTTAACAACTCGGAAGGCTATTCCACTAGCCAAGCCGGCACAGAGCCAAGCAGCCACCGGGAAACAGCTTGCCAACCCGGAGAGACAAGTGGTGTTGACTCCAACCACTACCCCGGAACACCAAGCTCTTACCACCTCCGTCTCCCGGGTTACCAGTAGCAGCTGGGTTTTACCCCAGCTCCAAACCCAAAGTGGACACAGCCTAGGCTCGGAGAAGCAGTACCACATGGACTGGAATGCTGCCGACACAAGCGAGGTCTCCTCCGCGAACCCGGTCACTCCACATCCAGCTGGTCCCAGTGCGCTTGCTCAGGCCATGCACAATTTGCAAGTCTCGACCCTTCGAGCCAGCAAGCTTGCCGAGGTATTTTTCCCTCAGCCAGACTTTTCTTTCCTTTGCCATAGATGATAAACATATATAATCCCCAGTCCCCGAGATTCGGGTTGAGTGACCTGTGCTTGCCCGAGTAAAGATCACTCGGCGCGAATCTTCACAACATTTCCATTATTAGACAAAAAATCCGACATTCAGGATCTTCAAAAAATCCGACACTTTGGATCTTCAAAAATCCGACATCCAGTCCCCGAGATTCTTGTCGAGTTTTACTCAGCACGAATCTTCAAAAAATCCGACATTCAGCTTTACTCGGCATGAATCTTCAACAAATCATACTAACTCTTTGCTCTTTTCAGGATTGCACCAACGCTCGGACCACAGGGTTTCGAAAGTTGCTTCTGGACCACAACAAGCTCAAGAGGTCCCACAAGCAACTTCAGGAGACGCTGAAGAACAAGAAAATCGCGCATGCTACTGCCCTCCAGAAGGAACGACAGGAAGTGTCTCGGCTCCAGGAGGAACTTGCCCGGGTCCAGGGCGAGAAAACCGGCATTGAGCAGGCCCTGATGCAAAAGGAGGAAGCTGCTCAAAAGCACAAGGAAACGCTCGAGGCGACCGAGGTTCGCGCTACCTCGGCTCAAGGAGAACTGGATGCCCTCAAGGCAAAATCCGACATCTGGCTCCGCGAGCTCACCCGGCTGAACAAGGAGATGGACAGTAAGTTTCTTTATCCTTTCTTTTTGTTTTCATTGCTTGTACCGACATTAAGATATGCCGGTGTATAACTCAATTCGGTGATAGCTTTTCTATCTTCAGATCACTTCGCCCACTCCAAAGCTGCTGCACTCAACACTGTCCGCAAGGCACGAGCAAAGAGAGCCGAGGCTGGCCCAATCCCGGAGGAATGGGATATTGAAGATTACTTGACTGCTCTGAATGCTCGCATCTCTCCTCTGAAGGCCATTGGCCTAGATCTTCTTGATGCTGGCATCAAAGTTTACCGAGCCTTATGGCCAGGATCCCAGACTCCGGCTACAATTGAAGAATTGTCCAAGTGTCTGTCGGGGCCGAGGCCAGGGTCCGAGAGTGGAGATCCTCAGCAGCTCGTGCCGGAGCTGATCAAGCACTGACCTTTGTGCTCTCCTGGTATGAGGCCATCAACCTCAACGCCGTGCGCTCCCTGCGCCAAGGCTCCAAATGGACCTCCGATCCGACACTGATAGAGAGCCGCAAAGATGCAGCCAAATTCATGGCCAGCTATGCTCCCACCCGACACTTCATTCCGGGTCCCGCCTACTCGGATGACGAAGAAGATGACCAGGATGATGAAGAGGGTGAAGACGAGGAAGATGACATCGATGAGGAGATCGAGGCCGAAGCTCCCGACGCTGCCACTGCCGGAGCGACCGAGACTGCTGCTGCCGGAGCAACCGAGACTTCTGCTGCCGGAGCAGCCGACATTGCCAAACCGGCTGCGACCGACACTGCCAAGTCGACCGCGACCGACACTTCAGAGAAGCCGGTATCCGACACTGCCGGTGCCTCGGCAGCCACTCCAACACCCGAGGTTGCTCCAACAACTGAAGCTTCTTCTGCCGCCGAGACTGCTCCCGAGCCTCGCACCGCTCCAACTGCTCTGAGGCAGCTGCCTAAGCTTATCAAACATTGAACCATTAAATCCCCGGAATGCCGGGTGCAGATGTAAATATACTTTTAAGTATCTCGCAGTGCTACTTTTATCATATTAGTTTCAACAAGACAAGCTTAATGCCGGATCACTTTGCACCAAGTCCCCGAGTTTACTTTCTTGTTTACTATACTTAGTAATCTTTGCTCTTGTCTACCATTTAGGCGTTCGACAGTCGAGTCACAAGATCAATCATTATAGCACACAATACTTGTAAATTTTGAGGTAAGGTTTAGAGTCATCCGACACAAGGAAAAGGAACGAAAAAGGGTTAGTAAACGACATATGTCGGATCTTTTTAGGACCGAGTCCCCGAGTCCATTTTCATGTTTACCATATACCATAACCTCTGCTCTTGACTGCCATTTCGGCGTTCGTCAGTCGAGTCACAAGATCACAACAAAATAGCATACATTACTTGAACTTTGAAACGAGGTCTCAAAATCATCCGACATATGAACAACACAGAAAAAACCGAGATAAAACACAAGCATATGACAAAGGCAGTCCCCGAGTTTCTTTTCGGAGTGCCGGCATTTTATTCAAAGGAAAAACCGAGATACATACACTGCGCCCTTATGAGTAAAAGGGACGGAGTAGAGCTACATTCCAGGGTCTTTTGGTCTCCTCTCCGGATTTGTCCATCACATTTTTCCTCGGTGCCTGCGCATCTATAAGATAGTATGAATCATTGTGCAGAGCCTTGCTCACAATGAATGGTCCCTCCCATGGAGGTGACAACTTGTGTCGGCCTGCTTTGCGTTGCACTAGCCTCAACACCAAATCTCCCTCTCGGAAAACCCGAGGGCTGATCTTCCGGCTATGATAGCGTCGGAGATTTTGCTGATATATAGCTGACCGAGATAAGGTCAGTTCTCGTGCTTCTTCGAGCAAATCAACATCATTTTCCCGAGCTTCCTTTGCCTCGGTTTCAGTGTACAACGCCACTCTCGGCGAGTCATATTCCATGTCGGTTGGCAGGACCGCTTCTGCTCCATAGACCAGAAAAAATGGCGTATAGCCAGTTGATCGATTTGGTGTGGTCCTTAGACCCCACAGCACTGCTGGTATCTCCTCTATCCAACATCCCGGAGTTCGCAACAGTGGTTCAATCAACCGGGCTTTGATACCGGCTAACACCAATGCATTTGCTCTTTCCACTTGCCCATTTGCCTCAGGGTGTGCCACCGAGGCTATGTCCAACGAATTCTCTTATCCGCACAGAACCGAGCAAACTCTCCCACAGCAAAGTTTGTGCCATTATCCGAGATAATGCTATGGGGGTAACCATATCTCAAAATGATGTCCTTCAAAAAGGTCACAGCTGTGTGACCATCACACTTCCGGATTGGCTTCACCTCGATCCATTTGGTGAACTTGTCCACCATCACCAGCATATGAGTCATGTTACCTCGGGCTGGCCTGAACTCTCCCACCATATCCAGACACCAAACTGCAAAGGGCCAAGTGATTGGAATTGTCTTGAGTGCCGAGGCTGGCAGGTGGATCTTTTTAGCAAACCTCTGACATCCCTCACACTTTCGACGATATCTTCTGCCTGGTTCAAAGCACTGGGCCAATAAAACCCATGCCGGAATACCTTAGCCACCAAGGCTCTTGATGAAGCATGATGACCACATTCTCCCTGATGAATCTCCAAGAGCATATCCTGCCCTTCCTGCGGCTCGACACAGCGCTGCAGTACCTCGGTCACACTTCTCTTGTATAACTCGTGGTTGATGATGGTGTAGGCCTTGGATCTTCTTTGCACTTGCCTAGCTTCAACTTCATTACTTGGCAAACTCCCGTCCATCATAAATGCCATTATTGGTTGTGCCCACTCCGGCACAGGACGCACAGGAAAGATCAGATCATCCACCTCCATGAGATCAACCGACATTACTTCTTTCGAGATAGAGTAACCAGTCCCCGGGTTCTGCCAAGCAGTCCCCGGGTTCTCCCAAATGCATCCGACATCGACGTCCATGGGAACAGCACCAGACTCCGGTTTCGCCGGGATAAAAATTGACTCGGACTCCGGCGATGGTTTGATTGATGGCTTCCTTAGATGCTCCAAGGCTATGCCGGGTGGAATTGGATCCCGGGATGAACCTAGCTTGGACAGTACATCGGCGGCGTCATTTTCAGCCCGAGGTATATGCGTGAGCTCGCAACCTTCAAAGAACCCCGAGATCTTCTGGACATGAAACCGATACAACGCCATGTTGGCGTCTAAAGCATCCCAATTTCCCGAGACTTGCTGCACCACCAAATCCGAGTCTCCGAAACATTCTATCCGGCGAATACCAATTTCTTTGGCCACATTTAGCCCATGAACAAGTTCCTCATACTCGGCCACATTGTTAGATGCCGCAAAATGAATCTGCAACACATATCTCAGTTGATCTCGCTTAGGCGAGGTAAGGACTACCCCGGTGCCTAAACCAATTTTTGTCCTTGAACCATCAAAGTGCATTCTCTAGTAATTGGGGTCAGGTAATGGTGGTTCATATTGCATTTCAGCCCAATCTACCAGGAAATACGGCAGTGCCTGAGATTTAATGGCATCTCTTCTTTCATAGTGAGGAGTGTAAGGGGACACCTCGATAGCCCACTTGGCTACTCGGCCAGTTGCATCTTTACACCCAATGATCTCCGAGATAGGAGCCTCGCACACCACTGTGATCGAATGCTCTTGAAAATAATGTTTCAGCTTCTTGGCAGCCAGATAGACACCATATGTCATCTTCTGGTAGTGAGGATAGTTCTGCTTGGACAACGAGATCACCTCGCTCAGGTAATACACTTGCCTCTGCACAGTTTTGCCATCTACTTCTCGCTCCACTACCAATACGACACTCACAACCCGGTTTGTGGCTGCAATGTAGAGCAACATCGGCTCTTTGGGTAATGGTGAGGCCAGTATCGGCGCAGTTGCCAACATCTTTTTTAACTCGGTGAACGCCGCATCTGCTTGCGGGGTCCACACGAAGTGGGTTGTTTTCTTCATGAGTTGATACAAAGGCAATGCCTTTTCTCCCAATCTGCTAACAAACCGACTTAAGGATGCCAAGCATCCAGTGAATTTCTGCACGTCTTTGAGACATGTCGGTAACCTCATGCTTTCAATAGCACGGATTTTTGTCGGGTTCACCTCGATACCTCGGCTTGACACGAGGAAACCGAGTAATTTGACTGCCGGCACACCGAAGGTACATTTGTCCGGGTTAAGTTTTATCCGGAATTTCCTCAAATTCTCAAATGTTTCTCGGAGATCATCAATCAGAGTGGATTTCTCCTTAGACTTGATGACAATGTCATCGACATACATGTTGGGGATATACCTACTAAGGGTATCACCAGCATGGATCAATCCGGCTAGTCCTGGGTGGCCCGCAGTGGTGGTGAAGGCTTTGCCTGCCGGGCGGCCCAGATAGCTGACGACCAAGGAAGGCGGATGCCGGCAAGGAGGAGGCCCAAGACTGAAGCCCATGAAGCCACCAGACCAATACGGAAGGCGGCAGACTTGCCGGCTAGGTTTAGGACTCTGTATGCTTGCCGGATACGTAATCTCCTTGTAACCCTAGGTCCAGCCGCCTATATAAGCTGGACCCGGGACGCCTTTAGGGCATCCAATCAATCTACAACCAACTCATTGTAACCTGTACTTCGGCTATTGCCTTATAGTGAGTTATAGCAGCACGTAGGGCTCCGCCACCGCCGTGGAGCCTGAAGCTGGGTAAACTGCCGTGTACAATCCCGACCTCGACGACGTCCACCTTCTTGCCCTACGTTCACCCTCGGCTAGCAGGACCCCGTCTCCTATCCAGATGCCGATACGACGACAGTTGGCGCCCACCGTGGGGCCTAAGGCGTCAGGCGTCACGTTCCAGGCGGGAACCCTAGGCGGCATCGGCGAAACAATCGCCGTCGGCCGCGCTGTTCGCTATGGCGACAACCACTACATCAGCTGCGACGAGTCCTACATCCCCGCAGACGACTACATTGTCGGATGCGGAGTTGTGCCGTTTGGCGGCGTCGATGTGTTCATCGGCTACACTTCTGAGGCGTATGGGTTGCCGCGAATTTATTCGCCATCCCACCCGCCCTACAATCAAGACGGATCTGAGTTTGCCTCCCTGAGGAGTCCGCAGATTCAGATCTACACTTTGTCGGCATGACGGGACTGGGATCAGACTCCCAGCCCAACAGTCAAGATCCCGAATCTATTCTTCCTGTGCTACAGGATGATGCGATGTCGGATGCCGGATCCAGATCTACCGTTCACGTCAACGTAGATTCTGATTCCGAAGAAGATTCTGCCAGCATGTTTGAGCAACGGGTCAAGCAGTGTTTTGTTACACCTGATCCTCCGCCTTCTGAGGCGGCTACGGGCTCCTCCGTCAACATGCAGCAGGTTTTTGTGGCGGATGTCACCGGTGCAGCCTCAGAGCAGGCGGCGGCAACTGACGCCGCCAACCTGGGGACCCCGGCAACCGATCCACAGTTTCCAGAGCCTCCTGGGGCTCCGAAGAAGAGGATTCTGGAGAAGGGCGAGCCCAGCAAGATAGGGAACATGGCGGCCCTGGCGGAAGTTCTGCACACGCCGGTGACCGATAAAACCAACCCGGCTGATTTGGAGAAACTTCGAAACACCTTGGTGGAGCAAACTGAGTACCTCAAAAGCAAGCAAGCAGAGGTCCAGAGCCTCCTCGACGAAGCCAAAGGAAAACGCCAAGATAACCGCCAATTGACCCCAAGCGCAATCTTTTCACCACCACCCCATTGCCCAAGCCGGCAGGACCTGTGGCGGAGAAGAAAAGCAAGAAAGGCAGGGATCCTGACAATTCAAATCCCCTGCCCAAAAGCTTGGTTTCGAGTGGGCTACAGCGCCGCAGCGTAAGGACAAGAACGGGGACGTCATCCTCGCAACCCCTGTCCTCAACACTGCAGCCGCCTTGGACATCCTCAACAATGATGACTATGACAAGGACGAGAAGATTACTACGCATCGATCCTTGCTCACAAAGCTCTAGAGCAGCAGGCCCGTGCTGATTCTCGCGCCGACATGGCGGACGCAAGGGGAGGAAAGTTGGAATCAAATCCAACGCTTGCAAAGCTGCGGCCGGTGGCAACCCGAAGATCCGTCCGGCTCCAGTAGCCACGGAAAAGGGAAGGACAAGGACAAGAAAGACCGCGCAAGTCACCACCTCCCAAAAGGCAGCGTGACGAGGCGTCCAGAACCGGCAACAGGCGCAAGGCCTCACCCCTCCGCCTAGGCGGGATGAAGGCGGAAGCAGGGGCAGCAAGCAGCCGCCAAGGAGTGGCGGCAATCGCGACAACGCCCCGCCGCCAAGAAGAAGCAGGGACCGCACACAGTCCCCACCACCAGTGCCCAGGCACGAAGGCGGAAGCCGGGGACACAACAACGAGCCTAGGCACAGCCGGGCAGCGCAGGACGAGCCTCATGCCGATAGATCTGGCAAACAGCTCAGTCCGCAAGACGCGAGACATCGTCTCAATGACATCAAGGCTGGAAAGCAAGATGCCTATCTAGGACCTGAGTGCTTTGGCCCAGCCATCCGCAACGTTCAAGTACCCGAGACATGACATCAGTGTCAAAAACTCATCAAAGGTACAATGGAGCGGACAAGCCAAACTCATGGTTGTCGGACTACGCGCTGGCAGTTGATTGCCGGAGGCAATGGCCTCGTCGCCGCACGCTTCCTTCCCCTCATGTTGGAGGGGACAGCCCGAAGCTGGATCGAAAACTTGCCGGAGAAAAGCATTCATAGTTGGCATGACATGGAAAAGGTGTTCACACAGCACTTCCAAGGCACGTACAAGCGACCCAATACATACACAGATTTGGTTCGTTGCGTGCAAAAGCCAGATGAAACAGCTACAAGCTTCTTGGCAAGGTGGATTCAAACAAAGGCAAGCTGCGAGAACGTAGACGACAATCAAGCAATCCATGCCTTCACCACAGGCCTCCTGAAGGGCTCAAGTCTCAGACATAAGCTCGTACGCATGCAAGTCAAGGATCTCGGAGTCATGCTCGAAGTAGCAGCCATGTACGCACAGGCGGATGATGATGCACGCGATGGAGATGGCGCACATGACATGGCGCCAAACAGGCGAGCAAGTCACAAACGCAAGGCTCCCCAGGATGACAAAGCCGGACCGTCAAACGAGGTCGCCGCCGCCTTCGAAGGCAAAGGCGGCAACCGCAAGTGGAAAGGAAAGGGTAAAGATGGCGGCTCCAGCAAGCAACGCCTGACATACGATCAGCAAAAGCCTTGCCCTGCCCAATCCACGCGTCCTTAGGCAAAGTTAACCACACATTAGGGGAATGCCGGTTCATGGAGGACTTCAAGAAGGACCCCGAGGTTGGCTGGAAATCAAAAAAGAGCAAAAAGGCTGAGAAGACAAAGAAGGAAGATGATGATGGGGCAGTTCCATGTCCGAGGATGAGGAACCCAAGCTGGTGCGCAAAGAAAGGAAATATCCCAAGGTACATGGCCAATTGGTGTGCTTCTGGGCACTCCTTCGGCAAAGAAGAAAAGGCGGAGATGCGCGAGCTAAACGCCACAGTACCAGACGTTCCCCAGTATCTAGACTGGTCAGAGGAGCCAATAACTTGGGATAGAGATGATCACCAGATCACGTACCTCACCCCGGCAAATACGCCCTTGTCGTCGACCCAATTGTCGATAACTTCAGGCTCACCAAGGTGTTGATGGATGGCGGCAGCAGCCTCAACATCATCTACGCGGACACACTGAAGCGCATGAACTTGTCGGAAAGCCAGCTTGACTACAGCAAAGTCAAGTTTCATGGCATCGTTCCGGGAAAGCAAGCCAAGTCAATGGGAAGCATCAATTGGAGGTTACTTTTGGGCCTGAGACAAACTACCGCTCGGAGTATCTCAGGTTCGAAGTAGTCCCCTTCAAAAGTGCCTACCACGCCATTTTGGACGGCCAGCTTTCGCCAAGTTCATGGCTCGCCGTGTTACATATACAGCAAGTGAAGATGCCGGGACCCAATGGTACAATCACCATCAGTGGCAACTTCAAGAAAGCAAAGGAGTGCGAGCGTGGCAATGCCGCCTTCGCTGAGGCAGTCCTCCACGCAGAGGAGTTAGCCATGTTGAAAAAGAGCTCGATACGTCACAGTTGCCGGAGCATGTAAAGACCGCTGAGCAAAAGAACACTTTCAAGGCGTCCGAAGACACAAAGAAGGCGGATCTGGTCCCAGGTGACAGCTCCAAGCAAGTCACCATAGGGGCTGGCTTGGACGACAAATAGGAAAGCGCGCTCGTCAGGTTCCTCCGTGAGAATCAGGACATCTTTGCATGGTCGTCAGCTGACATGCCAGGTGTCCCGAGGGAACTTGCCGAGCACTCTCTTAACGTCTACGAAGGAGCCAAACCAGTGAAGCAAGGAATAAGGCGCTACGGTGAGAAGAAGCGGACAGCAATAGGGAAGGAGATCATCAAGTTGCAAGAAGCCAAGTTCATTAGGGAGGTAGTACACACTGATTGGTTGGCAAATCCTGTAATGGTTCCAAAACCTAATAAGGAAATGAGAATGTGCATTGATTATACCGGTTTGAACAAGTGCTGTCCTAAGGACCACTTTGCTTTGCCTCGTATAGATCAGGTCATAGACTCCACAGCCGGCTCCGAGCTGCTGTGCTTTTTGGATGCGTACTCCGGGTACCACCAAATCAAAATGCGAGAATCCGACCAAATCAAAACAGCGTTCACTACGCCCTACGGGACCTTCTGCTACATCACGATGCCCTTCGGTCTAAAAAATGCCGGCGCAACGTATCAGCGGTGTATGCAAAGATGCCTTCACGAGCAAATTGGCCGCAATGTTCACGTCTATGTTGACGACATTGCCGTCATGTCAAGAAAGAAGGCAGATTTGCTTGACGATTTGAGAGAAACCTTTGATAGCCTCCGGGTATATAGGATGAAGCTCAACCCGAAAAAATGCGTCTTCGGGGTTCCTGCCGGCAAATTGCTTGGCTTTATCGTTTCCGAACGAGGGATAGAAGTGAATCCAGAAAAAATCAAAGCGATCCTCAACATATCCAGGCCCAAGGACCTGAAGGACGTGCAGCGACTTGCCGGCTCGGCGGCTGCCGTCAGTCGTTTCATTAGCCGTCTTGGTGAGAAGGCACTGCCTCTCTACCGGCTTCTGAAGAAATCCGACAACTTTGAGTGGACAGACGAAGCAGACGCCGCCTTGCAGCAACTCAAGGACGCGTTAACGTCTGCTCCAATTTTGGCAGCTCCTCGTTCGCAGGAACCAATGCTGCTTTACATCGCGCAACTAACTTGGTTGTTAGCGTGGTACTGGTTGTGGAACGCAAGACGGAAAATTCAGACTTGCCGGAACAACGTCCGGTTTACTTCATCAGTGAAGTATTTTCCGCCTCAAAACAGCGTTATCCGCATTACCAGAAGCTGGTCTACGGTGTTTTCTACGCCGCCAGGAAGTTAAGGCACTATTTCCAGGAACATTCAATAACGTGGTGAGCAAGGCACCTCTGGGGGATATCATCAATAATACAGATGCAACAGGCCGCGTTGCCAAATGGGGCATTGAACTTGCCGCCTTCGACATCATGTATAAACCCAGAACGGCCATTAAGTCTCAAGCCTTAGCAGATTTGTAGCAGATTGGACGGAGGCCATGGACGAAGTACCTCTCCCTGAAGATGCATACTGGATCATGCACTTTGATGGATCAAAAATGCTTCAGGGCTCGGGGGCTGGCATTGTTTTAAGAAACCCTCAAGGAGACAAGCTTAGTTATGTGTTACAAATTCACTTCAAGGCAACTAATAATGTTGCTGAATACGAAGCTCTCCTTCATGGTTTACACATTGCCAAGGAACTTGGCGTCCAGCGTGTCCTCTGCTACGGAGATTCAGACTTGGTGGCGCAACAGATACGTGGTACTTGGGACACAAAGAGCGAGACAATGGCGGCATATCGAGCTACCGTTGACGAATTCGCCAAGTGTTTTCTAGGCTACGAGGTCCGCCACATCCCAAGAGCTCAAAATGAGGCGGCAGATACACTTGCCAGAATGGGGTCTGAACGCAAAAAGGTACCAAAAGATGTTTTCCTGGAACACCTACACAAGCCGTCAATAAAAGGAGCAGACCTCCTTGACCCAGAATCGGCAGAACCAGTTGACAATGCTAGCTATGCCGTCTACTGGTAAAGCCGGATTGGACGACGCCATATTTGGACTTCCTGATCAATCAGGAGTTACCGGATGATGAGGTTTTGAAAAGGCAAATAATAAGAAGAGCCAAGGCATTCACAATAATCAAAGGCGAATTGTACAAGCGTAGCACCACTGGTGTTTACCAACGCTGCATTTCGCCCGAAGAAGGCAGAGAACTGTTGGATGAGATACATGCCGGCGTATGTGGACATCATGCTTCCTCACGCGCCCTTGTTTCAAAAGCCTTCCGACAAGGTTTCTATTGGTTGACAGCCAAGCAAGATGCAGAAGACATTGTTAAAAGATGCAGGGGCTGCCAACTTTATGCCAGACAATCACACATGCCGGCTCAAGAGCTTAAAACAATACCCATCACATGGCCTTTCGCAGTCTGGGGCTTGGACATGGTTGGTCCGTTTAAAACGGCGCCTGGTGGCTACACACATTTACTTGTGGCTGTAGACAAGTTCACCAAATGGGTTGAAGCTAAGCCTATCAAAAAGCTAGACGGCGCCACAGCCGCAAACTTTCTGTGGGGAATAATCTCTCGGTTCGGGGTGCCTCATAGCATTATCACCGATAACGGCACTAACTTGTCGCAAGGCGAAGTCGAGGAATACTGTTATAAGCATGGTATCCGCCTAGATCTAGCCTCAGTAGCACATCCGCAGGCAAACGGTCAAGTAGAGCGTACAAATGGTTTAGTCCTACAAGGAATCAAACCACGTCTCGAAGTACCATTGCACAGAGCGGCTGGGGCTTGGGTGGATGAATTGCAGTCTGTCCTTTGGAGTTTACGCACAACTCCAAACAGATCAACCAAGTTTACTCCTTTCTTCTTAGTCTATGGCGCAGAAGCAGTGTTGCCAACCGACATGATGTACGATTCTCCCAGAATTCAAGCCTACGTCCAGGAAGACGCAGAAGATGCAAGACAGGATGGCCTTGACCTACTTGATGAAGAACGAGATGTTGCCCTTGCACGATCCGCCATCTATCAGCAAAGTTTGAGGCGTTATCACAGCAGAAGGTGCGGCAACGAAGTTTTAGAGTTGGTGACCTGGTCTCCGCCTAATCCAAGATAGGAAGGGCTTGCATAAGTTATCCCCGCCTTGGGAAGGACCTTTTGTGGTCAGTAAGGTGTTGCTCAATGGTTCTTATTACTTGGTAGACGCACGAGACGGATACAAGAAGAAGCGAGGTCGCAAGCGCAAAAGGAAGGTTGACGACAAGTATGAAGAAACCAAGCGACCTGGAACATTGAGCAGCTACGTCCTTTTTACACTTAGCAATTTCCACATTGTAATAAGTACTATATGATTATGAAATAAAAGTCTGTGGTTTGCTCATTCAGTTTTGGGATCATGCCATCTTTTGTCTTTTCTCGCAATCATATATCTGTTGTCATAAAAGTTACCAAACAAAATAAGTTTTTGCTCCGTGCTAAGGTTCAAACTTTTTGACATTTGCCGTCTGCCGGCTAAAAACGCAAACAATCTTTGCACCGCCTAATATGCTTATCTGTCTGTTTGTGTGTGGGTCGCCTAGTAGTATGTCGTTGGCACCAACATGCTGGCTTTGGTCTCTGAGTCTAAATTAGTTGGTATTGCACCTGGTTGGCTCAGCTAAAGTAACTAAGATGAGGTTCCGCCAACATATGAAAAAGCTAAACATGCAGCGAGATACATATTAAGGCGGGCCACTTAAATAAGCCTACCGCCAAGTGTAGCATAAAAGTTGGCCCATAAATATTTACAACCCAAAATAAAGTTTTATGCGTTAACAGATTAACGCAGTGTTTTGTGCTGCCTTTGCAGGAGGACAGTCAAGGGATTGCCGCCTTGGTAGAGCTGGTGGAGAGATCCTGGGGGCTGACGCCGGCATTCTTGGGGCTGGCTCCGCCATCCTTGGGGCTGCGCTTGTCGGCTCCGGCTTCGCCTTCTCGCCTCGGCAGCTTCAGGATCCGCCAAGGAGGGATCGGCTACGGCAACATGCGGGTCCGGGTGTTCCTTGTAGAACTTGCGGATGTCAACCATGTTGGCAACCCGGGTCGCATAGCCGCGAACAGACCGCAGCACGTCCTGCATCACGATGGCTTGGTTGTTTTCGTCTTCGGTGGGGAAGTACTCGGTGACTTGATGAATATCAGCCTCCGGGTACCACGCCGCCGTCATTGCCAATGCCAACTTGGCGCCGCCTCGTGCTGCTGAGCGTAGCGTGCTGTCGTGTTCGGCTGCCGCCTTCTCCAGCAGGTCCGGCAGAGCATCGAAGATGACGGGATCGCCGTCCTCCCCAGGGTAGAACTTGGCGGCAAATGCTTTGCCTGCGCCGACAATCTGGTTGACGATTTCGCCAACTTTCAAGATTCGGGCAAGGCGGGCGTCGTAGCCAGTCATCTCCCAAGTTAGCCGGCACTGCACAAACACAAAGTTACACACTGCAGCTTCAAGTTTCAAGAGTGCAAGGTGACAAAGAAAGATGAAGGATTAGAGACGTACCCAAGACATGCTCGTGGATGGCGTTGACCTCATCCAGATGGTTTCAAGTGTTTCCTGAGCTAGCTGGACCGCCTGTGACAGTTGTCCTGCTGCTTTGGCGTTCTTGTTCACCTGGTCAGGTTGTTGCTCATGGCTTCAAGTTGTCCCGTCAACTTGCTAACCTCGGCAGCATGGGCCAGCTCCCGCTCATCCAGCTCCTTGGCATGATCCGCCTTCAGCTTTGCCACCAGCAGCAAGATCTGCAGCTTCGTTCATCAAAGCTTGCATGTCAGTGGAGTTCTTGAGAATATCTTGCGCAGTGTTTAGTAATTCTACAAATAAAAAGAAAAGACGACTAAAATACTTGTCGGAAAAGAAAAGAAGTCGGACGAAAAGAAGGCAAAGAAAGCTTTGTCACCTTCATCCTTTTGCGAGCTCTTCCAAGCTCGCAATTTGGGCGTCTTCATCTCCACGTCCTGCTGCAGTTGCTGGCATTCCTTGTTTTTCTTCTCTTGAGCACGAAAGCTCAAGATTGGAAGCAAGAACGGCCTGCATGCACGAAAACAACATTGGTTAGCACTATTTAGTCAACGAGACCACTTTGCCGGCTAAATTTTTCAGCCGCCAAAGTGCTCGGGGGCTGGGACCATAGGCTATTACCTCAAGTTGTCCGTGCAGGGTCTCGTGGAGTTCATCCATGTGCGCGTACCATTTGCGGGTACCTTCACGCATGGTCCTTCAGCGTTTGCCGGGGGTCTTGCAACCCTTTGCCAGATTGAGAGCCAGGATGGGAGGACGATCCGCCTTGGTCAGCCGCCATCTGTCATCCATCTCTGCTTCATGGCAATAAATCGAGCGGCATCATAGCCGAAGCTTCAGCCGTCTTGGAAAAAGTAGGCCGGCAACTGATTTGCCCGCCATCTTCTCCGTAGCCGCCTCTGCGGTACCAGCAGCTGTGTACGTTCCCTGGCATACAACCACGGGAACGCCAACTGTGGGCGTTGTTGGCGCAGCGGCTGGAGAAGAGCGTGGTGGCTTGCCCTGCCGGCAGAATCTTCAGTTGGAGCGGAGCTTGGGCATGGCAGGCTTGCCCCTGTAAGCAGAAAAGTGCAAGTTTGTCAGCACAAACTTATATCAAAATGGCTAAGTCAGGGAAAGCAAAAGTTTGCCTACCGCTTGAAGGGACATTCCCCACGGTCTCATCCTCTGCATCAGCGAGGTGGCCGCCTTCTTCCTCTTCTCCAAATCCTTGGTGGAGGTGCTCAGCTTGCGCTTCTTCGATTGCTGGCACCGGTGTCGTACCAGTTTGGAGCCAAGTCTTCCTCCCCAAGGTTTGCAGCTGAAAAGGAAACAAGACAATATTAATCCAGTACCCAGTGGATAAGATGTCAATGAAATGACAAAGTAGCTTTGGCTTACCGCTGGGGCTGGGTTGTCATGGGTGAACATGGCGACGCCTTCAGCCGCCTTCACCGACAGAGGCTTGACAAGCTCTCTGAGCCGGTACTCTAGTGCATCTTGGTCAAGGGTGCTGTTGCCGGCGTCATCCGCCTTGTACTCGCACATCTTCAGTGGGCGATGGCGGAGTGGCATTATCTTCCTCGACACCCAGCAGATGACGGTGTCAACTCCGTCAAGTTGTGGAGCCATCATCGTCTTCGTCAAGAACTCGATCCGCCTGACGGCAATTCGAAGTTCAGCCGACAAGCTGCTGAGCGGCACCTTTGCCGTCCAACAGGCCTTGTGGGTTGGCGGACCGTTGACAAAAACAGGCATCCCCTGTGTGCTGCCAGGTGTCGGGATGTCCTTGCAGTAGAAGAAAGTGCTGGTCCAGTGCTTCACCGACTCGATGTATGGTATCTTTGGGTACCAGTCGGGTTGGCGGCAGTTGAAGGTGACACTACCACAGGTTGCTAGATGGCCGCCTGGTATGGTTTGCCGGCGGCACAAGAAGCAGTACTTGAATAGCTCTATGGACGCAGCTATGCCTAAGTACCCTTCGCACAAAGCCTGGAAGCCGGCTAGCACTAGAATACTATTGGGCGCTATGTTGTGCGGCTGCAGCCCATAAAAACTAAGCACCGCCAAGAAGAAGGCGGAAAGCGGCAAGGACATACCGCGGAGGCTGTGCGACGCCAACATGACGCGCTCGCCGTCTTGTGGGTCAGGGACTGCCTCGTCGCCTGGAACCCTCCAGGAGCATTCATCTTTGGCGGTATGTAGCCGCCTTCCTCCAGCTCCTTCAGATAGGCTGACGTCATAACTGACGGCAGCCAGTACCTGGAGCCAAGGTCTCCAGTCTCCTCTTCCTCCTCGGCGTCATCATCGTCGGCGGCGATTCCGCCGCAGCTCAGAGCTGGTCGCCGCAAGAGATGGGAGCGGGAAGTCGGAGCAGTTGCTGCAGCGCCGCCGGAGTTGGGGAAGAAGAGGAAACCTCACCCGCAGCCACGGTGGAACGGGAGAGGTCATCGGCGTGCTCGCGGGCACCGCCGCCGCCGCTGGCGCAGATCCAGATCCAGCAGGGGTCGCGAGGCCGCAGCCACGCCGCCCGCCGCCGCATCTTGCTGAGTGCTCGCCATTTGCAGTGGAAGCTTTGCTTGTGCTCGCCGGAGGTGAGTACGGGGAGGGAGAGCTCGGAAGATGAGGAGGCCACGGTGGGTGCGAATGGGGAAGAAGACCTGCCTCGGTGTGCCCTTTGGGGTATTTATTTCCACACGCCAAGATTCGTGCCCGAGATTGGGGGACACGATTTCCGCCACGTGCCCACGATTTGCACGTCGTGGCAACGGTGTCTGCGGCCCTCGCTCCGATTCTTGTGCGTAGTGGAGAAACAATCATGACACATGCCCAAGTCCAAACTGTCGTGGACTGCATGACGTCATCCGTCAACATTTGACAAGACCAGTCAATTGACAAGACTGGTGCCGGGAAGATTCCTGACAGCGGTCAGGCCGTCTTTCCCATGATGGCGGCAAATCATCCGACTATGTTAGGCGGACGCCGCTTACTTTCAACTTTGGAATGCTTCAAGCTCTTCAGACGCTTACAAGACAAGAGGACGTTGCCGACAAAAGAAGACGGCGCCTGAAGAACTCGAACCCTTCCAGGGCTAATGTTGGGGATATACCTACTAGGGTATCACCAGCATGGATCAATCCGGCTAGTCCAGGGTGGCCCGCAGTGGTGGTGAAGGCTTTGCCTGCCGGGCGGCCCAGATAGCTGACGACCAAGGAAGGCGGATGCCGGCAAGGAGGAGGCCCAAGACTGAAGCCCAAAGCCACCAGACCAATACGGAAGGCGGCAGACTTGCCGGCTAGGTTTAGGACTCTGTATGCTTGCCGGATACGTAATCTCCTTGTAACCCTAGGTCCAGCCGCCTATATAAGCTGGACCCCGGGACGCCTTTAGGGCATCCAATCAATCTACAACCAACTCATTGTAACCTGTACTTCGGCTATTGCCTTATAGTGAGTTATAGCAGCACGTAGGGCTCCGCCACCGCCGTGGAGCCTGAAGCTGGGTAAACTGCCGTGTACAATCCCGACCTCGACGACGTCCACCTTCTTGCCCTACGTTCACCCTCGGCTAGCAGGACCCCGTCTCCTATCTCAGATGCCGATACGACGACAATACACCTGCACATTTTTTCCTAGTTGATCATGCAAGCATTTTTGCATACATCTCTGTTAAGTAGCACCAGCATTTCTCAAACCAAAGGTCATGACACGATAGCAATAAGCCCCATACGGGGTGATAAAAGCAGTTTTCATTTGATCAGCAGGGTTCAGTGGTATCCGGTGAAAACCAGAATACGCATCTACAAAGGATAACAGCTCACACCCGGCTGTAGAATCGATCACTTGATCAATCCGAGGCAGTGGGAATGGATCCTTAGGACATGCCTTGTTCAAGTTTGTGTAATCAATACACATACACCACACAATGGCCACATTCGGGTCATCTTTTTTCTTTTCCACCAGGACCGGGTAGACAACCAGTCCGGGTGCAGCACCTCCATGATGAAACCAGATGCAAGTAACCTGGCTAGTTCATCACCTATCACCTTTCTCCTCTCATCCGAGAGACGCCGCATAGGTTGCTTTACCATTTCATATCCGGTCTGACGAACAAAGAGTGCTCAGCCAACTCCCTCGGAACACCTGTCAGGTCCTGATTTGACCATGCAAAGATATCCCGGTTCTCACGGAGGAAGTGACTGAGCTCGCCTTCCTATTTCTCAGTTAACCGGTACCAATGATGACGTTGTGGTCCGGACATGCCGGGTCAACATTGATCTTCTTGGTGTCTTTGGGCACCTCGAAAGTTGCATTCTGCTCCGGGTTAGTCATACCCGGCATGCCGAGTTGTGCGGACTGAGCCAATGCCACCACTTCATGGATCTTCTTCTTCTCTGCAGCGATAATCAGTGACTCGGCTAAGCACGATCCAACCGAGGCACACTCCAATGCACGCTTGTAATCACCCGAGATAGTGATGATGCCATTAGGACCCGACATTTTCATCTTGAGGTAACCCACATGGGTGGATATCATGAACTTGGACAGTGCAGGCCTACCGAGTAAAGCATGGTATGGACTTTCGAGGTCCACTACCTCAAACTGGATGCTCTCAGTTCGGCAGTTCTCCTTGGTGCCAAACAGCACATCAACCCAAATTTTGCCCATAGGTGCACATGAAACACCTGGCACTATACCATGAAAGGTGGTAGAACTCGGCTGCAGCATATTTGCCGAGATACCCATCTTCACCATGGTGTCTCGGTACATGATATTGATAGCACTCCCATTATCAATGAGAACTCGGTGAACCGAACATTGATGGTGGGTCCAAAGAATGTCGGGTCCACCACCAATGCGTAACCTCCCGGAGTTGGCATAACTCGGGGATGATCCCTTCTGCTCCAAGTGATTTCTTGCTCGGACCAGTGCAAATACTTCGGCACAGCCGGCATAACTGCGTTCACCTCCAATGCACGCCGATGCAAGCTCTTCTTGTCAGTTGGCTCGGTCACAAATATCACATAGCTCTGATGAGCTTCTCTGTAATCTCCCTGGGGATACTCTCCCTGCTGCTGGGACCAGTGTTGTTGTTGTTCCCTCCGACATTCACCTGATTCACAGTTTCGGATCTGCTTGCCTCGGAACTGGCGGAATCACCGGGATAGCATTTGCTCCGGTAAGCGGCAAGTTTTGCCTCGGCGGAATTCTCTGAGGTGCCCCCACCTGATTTCCTCCGGCTCTGGCTCCTTCTCCCCTTGTGCGCTGATACCAGCTGCACTGCCGAGTTGTATGGTTTGCTGGCCTGCGAATGTCTTGGGTGTGGAAACTGCAGGGCCCATCCAACATAGCCTAATAAGTTAATGACGGCTTCTGGTCACCCCATGGCCTCTTCCCTTCTTGATTCTGACCCCATGCTGGGCCATTGAACTTCGGACGCTGGCTATTACCGGCATCTGGCTGGTCTTGGTTTACAGCTGCAACCTGGTTCGAGCCATACCGGTAATCCGGTTCTCTCCTCTTGTTACCGAAGTCCTGGCGATCGTTCTGCCTGACTGGCCCGGGTCTGTTATTCACCGGGTATCTTTACTCGGCTCTCCCGAGTTCAGCAAAGGTTGCATCGGATCACCCAGTGCATAGCTATCCGCAATCCGGATTGTCTCGGCCAGAGTGGCCGGCATTTCCCTCTGCAACTTCTGCCAGAGCATGGAGCTGTGTCGGCATCCCTGGGCAAACCAAGATAGGGCCTGTGCCTCTACAACTCCTTCACAGGAATTGCGAATAGTACTCCACCGGGTTAAGTAATCCCGGTCAGTTTCATTATCCCTCTGCTTGCACATCACAAGCTGCTGAGGACGATTCGGTCTCTTGTACGTGTTGGAGAAGTTGCTAACAAATGCTTCTTCAAAGTCCAGCCAGCAATCAACGCTGCCCTCTCGCAGGTTGTTCAGCCAAATCCGGGCTGGCCCTTCCAACATCTGCGGGATATACCTCACCGCCCATCGGCGGTTACCTCCCGCGATATGCACAGCCGACACATAATCTGTCAGCCAGTCCTCCGGCTTAGTACTGCCGTCATATGTTTTAGCACCTCGGTTCAACTGAAAGTGCCTCACCGGTGGCTCCCTCATGATCCGAGGTCCAAAACATGCCGGACCAGGTGGACCTTGCTCTTCCAGCATCTCGGACATATAAATCCTGTCCAACTTGTAACGTGCATCATTTGGTGACAACTGGCGAGTTCCCAACCGAGATCCCAGTGCACCTTCATATCTCGGATACCCGGCTTTCTCCATAGCCGAGTAACCATCATCATAACGGTTAGCCACCTGTTCAACAACTTGTGGCTGCTGGACATGCCCGACATTTTGCTGCTGATGCTGGGCGAGATTTTGTGTTGGATACCGAGGTGGATAACCTCGGCCAGCCGAGTTAACTACTCCGGCACCTGGACCGCCCGGACCGGGATTGCTTCTTCTCCGGCCGGCACTACCTCGCCCAACTACTTGCTTTCCGGCACACGCCGGATCATACACCTGCATCTGTTTGCTCTTACCGGAGTTTACACTCCGGTCATGATCTACACCGACGTGCGGTGAAGAATCTTGCCCCTTAGAACCACTAGCTCCCCTAGCCGAGTGAACAACATCGGACCCCCCTGCAACTGTGTTGGCCTTGCGATAGGCTTCATTCTGCTGGGTAGCCACAGCTACCAACTCATTAACTCGGTCTTGCTGCCTGCGGAGAGCTTCTCCGGATAAAGCCAGACAACTCGCTCTTGCTGCCTCGGCAGCTCTAAGAGTCTTAGCAGGGGAACTATACTTCGGTTTTTCGACCGATAAGGTACTAGGATTTTGCTGGAGCTAGATCTACCATCTCTAGCCATCTCGGCATTGAGTTTTTACCCCTCTTGCGCACATCCTCTACTCGACTAGGGCGAGCAGCTACCGGGGTAAAACCATGCGCTTGGTTATACACACGGACAGTTATCCGAACTCTCTCCGTACCTCGGCCATCTCCAGAGCCACCTGAAGCAAGCTTTGACGCCGTGCCTCCCACTCTGCCTCTGATTGGGCAGCATCTGTAACGGCAGCTACCGGCACAACCAGCTTCTCGATTATCTCCTCGAGGTGAGCCGGCTTAACCGGCACATGGATGTACCGGCCTGACCGGGGAGGTTCTCCCTCCTCTCCAGCGCACTTTCGCCGATCTGGGACCTTGGGGGCGGGATTACCGGCATCTCTTTTGCCGGGTTCTCCTTTACCGGCATCAGCCGCAGTGCCGGTCATCATGACCTCTGCGCAGCTCCCGGGGCGAGCGCTACGCCGCCGCGAGCCGCACAGATAGCAGGGAGCCTCAGCCACAAGCACCCGCTCGTGGTACTTGCAGACAACCTCGGTGGCGACGTAGGTCACGAAGGTGCCGAATCTGATGAGGTAGCCGTTCGTCGGGAATGGCCTGCTGCCGAAGCATCGCAGTTGTCGCTGATGAAGTTCAGCGCGCCGAGCTTGCAGACGAGCCCGCAAACGACGCGCTCGCCGGAGTCGATGACGGAGCCCGTCCGGAATGTCACACCAGCCAGCGCCTGCCTGCCCCACGGTGGGCGCCAACTGTCGTGGTGGTATCACGGCAGATGCAATAGGATGGCTAAAGAGTGGGCCGATGGACGCTGGTGGAATCCGGGAGAGGGCTAGCGCGCTAAGAAGCATACACGAAGAACACACAAGCACAAGCACACACAGGATCTACCCAGGTTCGGGGCCCTCGTGAGGATAACACCCCTACTCCTGCCTATCTCTCTCTGAATATCTCGGTCTCACACGTACAAAGCTGCTCCTCGAGCTGTATGATCCCAGCAATGGGGATAAACACAAGGAAGAAGATGAATCTCTGGGGGGAAATGTCTCTCAGGGTATCGTCACTTACGCAGGAGGGGGTGAGGACATATATATAGGCTAAACCGAGTTACCGGAATACCCCTCCACTTGCAACGGTCACTTCTCCGTACCGGCACTGCAGACGCGCACGCCTGCACGTCATGATTGTGTCTGCACAGTGGACACATTTGACAGGACATGGCTTGCCCATGTCCTGTCCCATATCTCTGCTCCAAAGTACGCCGAGGTCAGCGTGTACTTCCCCTGCCCCTTGGTCAGCAGAGTAAGCCCAGTCACCTCAGACGTGTGCCGTACCGCACGCCGCGCTCCCGTGCCAGACGGGAAGGGACAGGAGCATTGACTTTCGTCCGACATAAGGATAACCCGGCATGGATATGCCGGATTCTCCTTTCCTCAAATCACCTTCCGCACATAAAAAAATACAAGTTACCGACATACATATGTCGGTTATGCTGTCTCGGATCCTTATTTTGGGTCCCTTATCTCGGTCGACACATGCCGGCTGGCACCAGCATGGTACCTCGGTCCCTTCTGGCCCGGGTTATCTCGGTACGCTATGTCGGTTTGCACCTGCACCACACTCTGAAGCCCAGGTATGCCGGTTTTACTCGTAACTTGGCCCACACCTGAGCATAGCTTTTACCACACCATGACCCTACCCGGGGGTAGCCCCCCGACACTGATCCAGCGGGATGCCTTCTTCCTTGCCGTCGATGTTGTCGCTGCTGTCCAGTTCCAGCGTTATGGTATTGCCCAAGATCGCATTCAGCGAGGTGCGACTTGAGAGTCGTGGCCAGGAGACTTCTGTTTCGATGGCTTGTTGGTTCTTCCGTTCGACAGGGTGATGTGCGATTT
>CAMZMU010000050.1:40869250-40994551 GCA_947311845.1 Poa pratensis | reverse complement strand
GAGTCCTGAACCAGGTTGGGCAAAACTGAACTGGGATGCTAGTTTTTGGAAGAGGATAACAGTGGGGGTTGGGGTGCTATTCTTCGAGATGAAAATGGTAAAGTGTTACTAACTGCTTGGGGGAAGATTGTGAACTGCGCAAATGCTGAAATGGCCGAAACTGTGGCTTGCTTACAAAGTGTAAGAACAATCCTGCCTCCTTTGCAGGAAAGGTTATTCTGGAGAATGACTGTTCTTCTCTTATTTCCGAGCTTAAAGATGAAGGGTGTAGCAAATCATTGATCTCTGGTGTTGTAAAGGATATTAGAGGCTTATTAGACTCTTTGCAGGACTACAAGGTGTGTAAAGTTAATCGTGCTGGGAATTCGGTGGCTCATCAACTTGCTAGGGTTTTCGGGTTGGTTTAGATGATGATGTTTTAGTTGATTTGGCGCCGCCCTGCGTGGTGGGCTTAATCAACCGTGATTGTAATGAATATTTCATTTCTTGAGTTATAAAAGGGAAAATTCAAAAAAAAAAATTTGGACCATCTTCTCCATAGACTTGACCTCCGAGCTCAAGTCACCCTAACCAATCAGCTCCTCCAATGCCATGCATTTAAGACTTGGAGTTGTTGTAGGAGTAGATCATTTTATTACAGTTGCGTGAGCAAAACCAACATCGATGATGTATTTCCTCTAACAAGAAAATCTCTACAAGATGGCTGAAAAAGAACCAGTGTGGTTGTGTCCAATAGCTGAACAGATAGAGTTCTGTTTTTCTTCTGTTTTAATCCATTTCTTATTCAAGTTAATATTATGCTGCACCAGTATCTTCTGTGTATTATTTGACTCCAAATATGTTTTTACGAATTATGATAAGATTTCTTATCTTCAGTGGTAGGAGAGCAAGAGCTCCTTAATTGATTTTTTTGCCATTCTTTTCATATATACCAAAAGACACATAACTTCATGCATTTTGCAAACACTGACAAATTATTGTGCCCTTACTTTGTTTTTTTTAGATAAAGAATGTATATTAATATCGCGGAGATACAAATTACACCCAGCCTCTGCAACAACGCAATAACCAAAGTTATTACGGATGCACACAGCCGAAAGACAATAAGAAGAAGAAATAAAAAAGAAAAGTCCCGCTACAGAGTTACAGTCCTTTCAGCGGCCGCACAACCACCACCTGATGTCCAATTCTTCAAAAGCAGCGCCTTCAAAAAGAACAGTGCCAGCACAACCAATTAAGGCCAGACCTTGGGTTTTCACCCTGAAGATAGTCCCCGCTCTCAAAACAATGTCTTCAGCAAGACCATTGCCAGGCACAACCAATTAAGGGCAGACCTTGGGTTTTCACCCTGAAAGGTAGGACTTTGAACTCAACTGTGATGTTGCCCCCACTAACAAACCGCTGCTCCGCCTCCTGCAACTCCAAGCAAGTTCCTCATCGCCGCAAAGCCTCCAATCACCATTTGCTAGTCCTTTAATCTCAGCTTTCATGACATTCCCCCCTCTGACTACACCATGGATTTGCCCATGATGGTACAGAAGCAGAGCTTCACGCCGCTCCCTCCGGCGCGACCGAATCCCTCCGATCCAGCAATCTCTAGGAATTAGCCCATGAAAGATCACCGGCGGAGCCTTCCGAAACTCGACACTCTTGCCAGATCAAGGTACCGGCGTCAAGCAGATCTTCATCTTGACGTGATTCGAAACCAAGGACCACCGCCTTTATTCGCAAGACCAACGGCCCCCACGCCGCCGGTCAACTCCAGCCGGACTGGATGACGGAATGGATCCGCCAATCCAGCCGCGAACCCGGTCGGCCACGTCCGGCGAAGGACAAGACCACCACCACCATGTACTTTGTTAGGATTATTTGATATGGAATCCACCGCTGAGGATGTTCAGAAGGAGATAGCTGAGTGTATGGACATGGCGAAACATGGGATACACGCAATACTTCTTGTTTTTTCAGCTGCGTCTCGGTTGTCTTGTGAAGATGAGAATACAATTAAGTTGATTAAAATTTTCTTTGGTGATAAAATCCTTGATCACGCAATATTAGTTTTTACACGTGGAGATGAAGTAGGAGGGATGATCGGTTGGAAAGAAATGTTATCTAATAGTGCCCCACCATATCTTCAGGTCAATTTCATATATTTCTACTGTTCCTGCAGTGTTTCCATTTGCATCTGATGGGATCATGTGCCGATAACTTTGTTTTATAATCAGTTGCAATATGATGGAGTGTTGCTTACATCAGCATGCTATTTTTTCAGGAAATGTTAAAGCTATTTGAAAATAGAGTTGTTCTCTTTGACAATAAGACCAGTGATGCTGCGCTACGTCAGTCACAGATCAACAGTTTGTATCATGCTCTGGACTTTGTCTTATCAAAAAATGATGGGAGACCATTTTCCAATGAACTTCTCATGCACATTCAGGTGCTTTTAAATTTTAGTATAATTTTTTTTTGATAAAGAACTTTTAGTATTATTACCTTTGGACTATCAGTTTTCTCTATTGTGTTTATCGTCCTATTGGTACAGGAAGCGCATCAATGTTCAAGTCAAAGACAGAGATAAACGATGAATACCTTATGCACATCACCAAGATGGTAAGATGTTTCCGTTACATAAAGTCAACTTAAGTGCTCCCTACTGAATTGTTACATAGTATTTCTTAGCTTCTAGTTTCATGTCCCTTTGTTTTGGATAATGAAAGAAAACGAGCAGCCTCCAACTCAGCATCATGACATGCACATGACCAACTTTATTACAATGATTCTAGCATATGCAAGGAAAAAGAGGTAGATAGAACTGTATATTCAAAAGTTCATTTTAACATAAGGCAGTAGGGCACTGGCCACCCATTTTATTACATAAACCACCTTGCAGCCTACTTTAGTTTCTCCCTACTGCCTATTATAGACTCTAGACTCTCATGTTTCTAAAATAAAAATACAATCACAAGTTTATAAACAAGAGGCCTACTAGAATTGGGTAGAAATTTTCCTTGTTGCAAAAGAGACATTGTTTGCTACCATCGAGTTTCATTTAGCAAAAATGTCTCTAAGAAGATACCAAAGGACATTATGATATAATCTCTAGAAGTACTTTAACTACATTGCTCTAGGCGAAGAGTAAAGCTTGAGAGCTGTTGAACATGCTCCTTCGACGGCTCCAGGACTTAGTGGAACCTTATACACAATGGCTTGCTTCTTTGGACTAATTTAAAGAAGATAATACACACTTTTTTAGAAAAGGGAATATACACTTAATATAGATATATTACCTCCAGTTTCAAACCAAATTCATTTTGAAAAGTTCACTAGTAGTTATGTTTTTTCCATGTGCTTTAGCAATTCTGGGTGATGGTGTAAATATGTTCGATATGTTTGCCTATCAATATTTTACGAGTACTATCCACGATATGTTCGATATGTTTTTCCATGTGCTTTAGCAATTATGCTTCAATGATTTATAAATTTGTATCGACGAAATACAATTTGGTTGCTATCATTTATATGTCATTCTCCAAAAATATTTTTTATAGGTGGAGGAAAAGCTGAACCGCACAACTGAGAGGCTAGAAAAACAGCTTCAACAAGAGCAGAAAACTAGGCAGGATGGGGAGAATAAACTGGCAGACCAGATCCGTAGTCTGCAGGAAAGCCTAGAGAAGGCTGAAATTGATAAAAAAAAGTTGCCCAGGAAAAACTAATGAAGGCTGAATATGAAAGAAAAGTTGCTCAAGATGAAAATGAGAAATTAAAGAAGGAGCAGAGTTCCAGCAGCAGTTCTAATAGCAGTTGCATCATTCTGTAATATCGTGATCTTATTATTGGGCCTCAGAGGATCTTTAGGATTTATGCATATGCATTCTGTTGTCTGAATACTTTGTTGGAGTCTTTGTTCCTTCACCACTGCACTGCATATTTCCATGTTGACCACTTAATATTTTTGCGCTTGCCTAACAATGTGGAAATTAAGTTTCTTGTGTTGCATACCTAGCATATATATAATGTACTTTCTATGCTTTATCAAAGCAAACCTTCTTAACCTAATACTTCTATTCCCATCCACTCTTCTCATGCATTTCTACATATGCCTATACATACTGATATACAGTTTCAGTCTTTTTAACCTTCTTAACCTAATACTTCTATTCCCATCCACTCTTCTCATGCATTTCTACATATGCCTATACATACTGATATACAGTTTCAGTCTTTTTAAGATGCAGTTCTTCAGCTTATCGCCTTGACATTGCCCTCTGCTGCAATCTGAGCAGAAGCAGCATCAGAGCCATCCGTGCCCGAATTGTACCACCTTGCGCAGAGCAGGTAGCAGAAGAAATTGACCACACTGAGCACGACGAGCATCCAGTAGAACAGGTCCAGCCTGTCCTTGTTGAGGTCGTTGTCTCCGAGCCAGCCGGCGCCGCCGTGCTTCGCCGTGATCCTGTTCACCGTGGTCACAAGCACGGAACTGAGGTAGAACCCGAACGCGTAGGAGCAGTAGGTGAGCGCCGTGAGGAAGGACTGCATGCCCGCGCAGGCCTGCTTGTAGAAGAACTCGATGAGCCCCACGGCGGTGAACATTTCCGACACGCCGAACACGAGGAACTGCGGCGCGATCCACAGCACGGACATCTGCGTCCCGGACGCCGCGAGGTCCCGGCGCCGGCGCTCCACGGTAGCGGCGGCGACCATGGAGAACGAGACGGTGCAGAGGCCCACGCCGATGCGCTGGAGCGGCGTGATACCGGACCGCGTGCCCGTGAGCCGCTTCATGAAAGGGACGAGAAGAAGTTCGTACGCCGGGACAAGCACGAGGAGCATGGCGTAGGGGATAGCCTGCAGCGACGCCGGCGGGACGCGGAAGGATCCCCCGAAGATCGCGGTGTCCATGGCGCTACCCTGCTGCACGGAGAAGGTCTGCAGCTGCGCGAGCACCGTGTTGAACACGATGGTGCACGCGAAGATGGGAGTCACGGCGAGGAGGGTCTTCGCCTGCTGCACCTCCGCTACCGTGCACAGTCGCCACGGGCTCTCCGGCTTCGTGTTGCTGCCCCCATGCTGTTGCGCTGCGTCCCTGATGCACGCCTTGTCCAAGAACCTGCATAGTTTCAGTGTCAGGCATAACAACTCAGAGCAGTCTGCTTAGGCTGAAAAGCTGAGTGATGAGTGTGGTGCTCACCTGAATTTGCTGCCATGGCGGAAGTTTCCGGCGAGGCATGCCGGCTCGCAAACTCCGGCGTTGGCAGGATTGGTGGGGCAGATTTGCTTCCTGTTGTTGAAGGCAGCGACGAACACCTGCAGAATTTCGCACAGTCCGCAGCAACTTCGTCAGTGTTACAAGTTTGTCAGTATCAGCAGCAACTGGAAAAAAAAACTGAGGTAAGTGCAATTTCCGTGAAAATTCCAATCAATTGAATCTCGGCTAGAATTTCAGTAAATCCGTAAGCTATATTTCTGTGCCAAAATGGTTTTCAACTTAGTCTGACAGTAACAGCACGAAGAACGACTCACAGTTTACCATCACTTGCTTGTCATTATTGAGCCCATGACAAATTCGTAATGCAAGTGAATAGATTGCACATCAGCACACATGACAACTTACAAAACTCGCAGTCAGTTCTGTCGTTATCGGTATGATCAAAATCATAGCTGCCCAGAACTGACAGCCTAACAGTCAGTTAATCATAAACTTTTGAAAATGCACCGCACGCACAACTTGCAGATAGCATATCCGTTCTAGGTATCTGACTAGATCTGATCGGAAAGCAAGCACGTAAACTACTTCTACCTATCATATGATCCCAAAATGCACAACTGTATAATATGACAAGGTGTAGCATAATGCACGAACCGCTCTAACTGAATGATGACAAAAAGAAATCTACCTACTATTTCAAGTATATCTAATCTAACATAGAGTACCAATATGGTGATTGAATCAATGATCATGAAAAAGTTCTTGCATACTGCGGCATCTTGGAAAATTCTTAAATGGACGGACTCCTTTAGCAGAAAGGAGACGTTTGACATACTGAAATACAGCAAATCGCCACTAACACAGCACTCCAAACTCTGTCCGATTTCAAAATACATAAAGTTTGTCAGTATGCAGATTAATTATCACTGGATGTGAGATAAGTAAAGAATCCTATCATTATTTCATTTCAACAACAAATAGATTCTGCCTAGGCGTATCTGAACATGTCAGGATAACGAGTACCTGAACATGCATCTTGTCAGGGAAAAAACACAAGTATTCTACTAGTTACTCCTGTATATTAATTGTCAGAACAGAGTGTTTTAGTTACTCCTGTAAGACTCATACCCTTGCAATAGGCGTAAAGATGCTGCCCTGAGGAGGCTTGTTCCGGTAGAAGGCCGCGCCGGAGACCAGGCTGACGAGCCCGGCGGCCATCGCGGCGGCAGAGATGCCGAAGCCGACGTCCATCCCAGAGTGCGTCTGCACCCAGACTAGCGCCGTGAGAGCGACGAGCTCGCCGAGGCAGAAGCTGAAGTAGGCCGAGTTGAAGTAGGTGGAGAGTCTCTTGGCATTGTCGGCCCCGCCGGAGAACTGATCGGCGCCATGCGCGATCATGTTGGGCTTGAGGCAGCCGCTGCCGAGCGCCACCAGGTAGAGCGCGACAAAGAAGATGCTGGACTTGAAGCCCTTGGCCTGCTCGCAGCCGCCGTCCATGGACGCCATGTTGCACGGTGGCGGCTTCAGCTGCGGCAGGTGCGCTTGCACTGACAGCAGTATGAAGCCCTGAAAGAACAAAGAAAGATGAACATCCATTACAAAACATATAATTTTTATCTGGTTTCTTTGATTCCATCTTTCCATTAATGCAGGCTTTTGAGGTAGTAAATTACAGTACAAAAGTTGTATGCTAGCACAAGAAAGAAGTGCCTAGGACAGTTAGTGCCAAGTAGGCAAGTATCACTAGCTAGCACAACTTTCTTTTGACATGCATGTTGTTTTCAGGCAAGTCCCAACAACAACAAAATTCCATTTGGCATGTCTAGTTCTACACACTTTTCTTCAAGAAAACAAATAATTATCATCGTCAGCCGCGTGTAGTACCATGCCATGCTGCGTTGAATTCAACCGGCCTGGTCACAAAAAACACTTTATGAAACCGGCAAACAAATTTCTGGTGAATGCATGGTGATTGGCGCCTTTTTTATCAGGCCCATCCATAATCCATCCAAGTTCATCTCCCTTTCCGTGAAAACAACAGTCAACCAGACAACCACAAAGGAAAAACACTCTGGCACGTTATGTTTTCCTCCTGGAACACAAGTTATGTCAACCACAAAGGAAAACCACTCTGAGCTTTGGAGTAAAATATCGATGACGATGGAAGAAGCCAGACGAATGCAGGATCCAAAGAACTTAGCTAGAGAAACGAAAGGATGTATACCGAGAGCTCGACGAAGCCGAAGGTGAGCATGGTCCAGAAGCAGCCGAGGTAGGAGTCGGAGAGGAAGCCGCCGATGAGGGAGAGGAGGAAGATGGTGCCGACGAAGTTGGTGACTACGTTAGCCGCCTCCGATAGCGGGAAGTGCATCTCCCCGAAAACGTATGTGATCAGATTGTTCCCCACCGCCGCGATCGCCATGATCTCGAACGCCTGGATCCCTGCATGTTTGCATCCACCACGCGTACGTCTCAGCAGTCAGCACTAGCACACATGCGCGCCGTGGACATTGCTCGGGTGTAGGTAGGTACGTACCTAGGACGAAGACGGCGGCGCGCATGCCGCCGTGCCTGCCGGGCTTGCACGGGCGGCCCCGCCAGTCGACGAACACCTCGTGCGCCGGGAAGCTCTCCACATCCATGCTTTCTTCCTAGCTCTCCCTAACTCTGCTTTCTAGGGGTCAACCCGATTAGGTAGTAGCACTCGTAGGAATGGCAAGCTCAGCTCAGCTGCGTAGGTAAATGGCAAGTTGGTCGTCGAGGCTTTATTTATAGGACAAGGAGCGCGGCCTGCTCCTGTGAATGAATGCCGAAAGGGGCAAGTAGTGCGGCCGGGCCCGGCCTTTGCCCGCGCTCCCTTTCATATCGGAATTTCGAGGTCGATATCGCTCCATAGTGGCAGCGCAATGCAGATGTGCAGTGCCGCTCTCGATCGTGTGTGTGAGACTGTGAGGTGAGGTGAGTTGGGAGGGTGGAAAGGTGCGTGCACATGCATGAAAATGGGAAGAAGTATGGATATGGATTGCGTTGGTCAAATTTATTGCTCCTCTTTTCTTCATCTTGTGCTGGAAACTGAACCGGCGATCAGGTTAGAGGTCAACAGAAATATTGTTGTTATCATGCTGTGAGCTGACTGAAGAAGAAACGTCGAGGCAAACAGGACTCGTTCTCTGACCAAAGTTTTGACAGTTACCACCGAGTTCTTTCGGGCTAAAACCACTACGACGCGGCAAGATAACTACTTGACCCCTTAAAATATAGCGGGAATGTGTTCACTTGTCCTCAATTCTGGCGCAGACAGTGACGCGGTACTACACCCATGCAAGAATTGGTTCCTAAGATAATATTGTTCTTCAGAGAGCTGAGGCAAGTACCCTATCTACGTAGTACGTACCAAGAATGTCAATGGAGGGAGGACCATTTTGTGCAACCAAATACTACATTCCTAGAGACAAATCGGATGCCAATTATGAGCGACGTGAATGATCCCGACTGGAAGTATCCATAATAGATTTTGGTTCACAATTTGCATGATGCTGAGCCACAGATGGACCAAGTCCCATCCTCTTATTCGTTGCGTTCTGTTCCAAAAGACGGCAGCGCAAATCTGTTGCTGAAAAGCTCCCCTGCTCCATAGCAGAGATCACAAGGCATATATTCGACCACCACATGCTTTGCTCCAGTTTCTCCGTTCGAAATATACAGGTAAAAGGTGCCAAATTTAGGCTTGTTAAGATTTGGGTCTTACCGTCAACCACAGTACAAAGAAGTGATCGAGCCATGTGCCGCTCTGGGGTCACCGTGTTAGCTGATCTCTGGCCAGCGAGGGCTAGGGTCTGTGACATTGAGAATGCGGAGCTCACCCTCCCATTCCTGCCGGAAGAGGTGGCTAGGGCAATAATGGAGATGAAGGCGAATTCGGCCCCCGGACCGGATGGTCTTCCGGTGATCTTCTTCCAGACATTTTGGGAGGATATTAAGGGGGTGATCATGCCTATGTTTCAAGAATTTTATACTGGTACATTGGTCATGTCTCGCCTTAACTTTGGTGTGGTGACCTTGATCCCCAAGTTAGTGGGGGCCACGGACGTCCGCCAATTTAGACCGATCACGGTCCTCAACGTCATTCATAGGATCTTTTGTAAGGTGTGCGCGACTAAGCTGGCTCCTGTTATAGAACGACTAACACACTTGTACAAGTTCGCCTTCCTTAAGGGGTGGTATATCCATGATGGAATTTTAGCACTTCATGAGATCATTCATGAGGTTAAGTCTCAGCGCTAGAAGGGCGTGTTTCTTAAGCTAGATTTTCAAAAGGCATATGACCGCTTGGACTGGGCCTTTGTCCGCCTGGCATTGGAGCGGAAAGGGTTTGATGATCGAATGATATGTTGGATCATGCAGATAGTTATGAGTGGCAACACCGCCATTAACATAAATGGGGAAGTGGGTCCCTATTTTAGGCCGACATGTGGGGTTAGACAGGGGGATCCTATCTCCCCCTTGCTCTTCAACTCTGCGGTTGACATCCTTGCAGAGGTCTTAGAGAGAGCTTAGTCTTCTGGCCACATATCCGGTGTGGTTGGACATCTTGTCCCAGGGGGTGGTGTGACGCATCTTCAGTATGCTGATGACACCATGATTATGGTGGAGGGATCCGAACTTGACATCATCAATCTCAAGTTCCTTCTCCTCTGCTTTGAGGCCATGTCGGGCCTCAAGATCAACTTTGATAAAAGTGAGGTCGTAATCTTGGGTTATTCGGCTGAGGACCAACAACGGATTGCGGATAACTTAAACTGTAGGTTGGCCACGTTCCCAGTGACTTATCTGGGGATGCCGGTCCGGAATACTCGGATCCTTGTAAAGGATCTAGACCCGCTAGTTGAGCGGGTCAAGTCGAAGGCCGCGCCGTGGCAGGGGAGGTTTACATCCAAGGGGAGCAAGACCACTCTCATTGACTCTTGCCTCTCTAGTCTCCCCATGTTTATGATGGGATTATACATACTGCTGGAAGGAATACATGGCAGCTTTGATAGAGAGTTGTCCCGTTTCTTCTGGTAGGCGGCTAACGGACGACAAAAGTATCATATGGTGAAATGGGCAGATCTTTGCGCCCCCAAGGAGCTTGGGGGCATAGGTATTGTGGCCTCTCGTCCCATGAATGAGGCTCTGATGCTGAAGTGGGTATGGAGGATCCTAAGGGGGGATGGGGGACTTTGGCTTCAACTTGTGAAGGCCAAATACCTGCGTGGTTGTCCTCTCATGGCTTGTGAGAGGAAGGAGGGTTCTCACTTTTGGAGATCCCTTCAAGCCATCAAACATGAGATCCGGCTTGGGGCCATCCTCTCCGTAGGCGACGGAGAGAGTACCTTGTTTTGGCTGGATTCATGGCTTGGTGAACGACCACTCAGGCATGAGTTCCCTGAGCTCTTTGCTATCTGCTCTGACCCAATGCTCTTGGTGGCAGACGAGGCCCATAATGGACGCTGGAACATTAGGTTCCGCCGCACCTTTGGCCTGGTGGAGGCCAACCGGCGGGAGAGCTTGTTGGCCTCCCTTCCAGACCCTCTTTCGGACGTCCCGGATAGTGTATCTTGGGCCCTCTCGCCCTCGAAATGCTTTACGGTTGGCTCTGCTTACCGGGCCCTATTTAGAGGACCCGTGCTCTCTTGGACCTCCCACTTGTGGAAGGCTCCAATGCCACTGAAGATTAAGATATTTACTTGGCAGTTGTTGCGAGACCGCCTCCCTTCGAGTGTGGAGGTGGTCAAGCGATTTGGCCCTGGGGATGGTACTTGTCCCTTATGCGCGGTCCCCGAGCCGGGGACCCATATTCTTTTCTCTTGCCCCGCAGCTCGCTTCTTGTGGAGCTTTCTGGCTGAGGCGCTTGGGCCTGAGTGGCAGGTCCAAGACCTTGCTGAGTTCCTAGAAGTGCAGGAAAACCGTACTGGTAAGAGGAGACGCCTCTTCTGGTTAGTGTTTGCCGCGATGACCTGGACACTTTGGACTATACGTAACAAGATGGTTATCGAGCGTGTCTTTCTGAGGCATGCTTCTGACTCTGTTTTCAAATTCTTGGCATTCTTGCAGCAGTGGCATCCGCTCTGTAGACAGCGGGACAAGGAGCGGCTGGATGGCTTGATCGAGAGACTTCTGAGGGCGGCATGCCTTCTATCTGCGTCATCTAGCCGTTGAGCTACTCCCGTGCGGAGTTGTATCTCTTCATTTTAGCATTGGGCGCTTTTATGCTGTGGCCCCAGCGGACTTGTTGTTTTTTCTTTTTTTCGAACTTGTTACTGGAACCTTGTATGCTTGTGGGTGGTTACTTTATTTATAAAGCGGGACGAAATCCTGTTTCGAGGAGGTAACTCGGGGGTTGAAACTGATGCATATACACTAAACAATCAGTCTGAACATAGAGAAGTGTTAGTGGGTACCTAACACGCACGATCTGAAAAATAGAAATATCCAGGCATTATCTATCCCAGCAAAATGGGCACGCGCTTCTTAGTACGCGAAACAGAGCAGCTTGGCTAGCTGTAAGCAACGAAACCAGAAGCAGAAGGGACGATGGATAGGCCAAAAAGAGCTCCTCGCGGCGATCAATCCACGGACTTGTCTCGATCTGGCGAAAAAGAAAGGGGCCAAATCTTCAGAAAGAAGGCGCCCGCTGCAATGCGATCCGGTGAGGGGTGAATCATCATCGCCGATCGCCAGGTGGGGGGCCGGCTCGCCGTGGTTTATTATGCATGGACGCATGATGGATAAGGGGAGATCAGCCGGAGAGGGCCTTTGTGGGAATGGAACAGCTCATTGTGAGGTGAGGTCGTCCAACCTTTGGGTTTTGGCCATTGGAGCCCGGACACTGGCTTGTTTTTGGGCATACTTTTTTGAGCTTCATGGAAGGGATTCCTACTGTTGGACAGGTGCCTCAGCATCTGACTCTGTTTATATGCTCGAGTTGTTGAACAACCATTGGAGTACCAGTACAGTTCCTCGCCCAGCCACAACAGGAATAATATGATCAGAAAATAACTGTATGAGTTCTCCTAAATAAATACTGAAAACTAAATTGTATCTCACTTATTTTAACTTCAAGTTCAGTAATCCTTCCTTCTTCTCTTTTAGAATCATAATATAAGTTGTGTTATCTGATTCTAGTCTTATCACCAGTTTGTATGTAAGATTAAATGTTTGCATTACAATTTAGATTATAGATGTACAGATTCTATAAATAAGTATTTAATTTGGAGTTAAAAGGAGCGAGATATAAGTTCTTTTGAAAAATTAGAGAATTGCTATAACTGTGTTGCAGTAGTATTTTGTGACGTGGAGTGTGAGTCAGTTTTTTTTGGAAAAGCGAAAGCCTCGAACTCTATGTCGGTTGATTTGATTGATGATGCATATAGTCATAGTTATTACATTATTTCAGCTCAAAGTGTTTACAAACTCAAGGATCACATGGATACATGGATCAACCACCGAAAAATAAGAAACATGTAAACTCCATGCATCAACATATAATTTTGTTTCTAGACCGCCAGCCACACCAGTTGAACAAATCATGTGCAACCATTTCCAAACGGCTCCCCCCAGTATACAAGATTGCCCGCTTGTTGACCGGCTGGAGATAGGACCACATACGGATCCAAGGGTAGCGAAAGGGATAATCTGCAAAAGAACGAAGCTCATGTTTTGCTAAAGACATAATCATTTCGAACATGTCCCATAGCCCAAAGCAAAGTACAAACCCCCACTCGAATCTAAGCTTTGATTCATTATCAATTCCATTCAACCAAATCTAAACATATTTATGATATTGATTGGTGGTGATATATTAAAACTTAAATGAATAAGATGGCAAATAAGGCGAGCGAAAGGGCGAGAAATAAATAGTTATTGTATTGTTTCATGTGTCACAAAAACAACATTTTTTATTGCCCTGACAATTCCTCTTAGCAAGATTATTTTTAGTTAACAAAACTTTTCTATGTAGAAACCACATAAAATCTATATTTTTAGTGGAACTTTCAAGTTCCAAATATATGTCCCTGAAAATCTAGTTTTACCATTCATTAGATCTAGATACATCAATATAACAAAAACTGAACCAGATGCCGTGACATCCCAATTTAAAGTTTTTGGATCCATAGAAAAGGTGAAGTTGCATCAACCGATGCACCCTACATCAATAGTTGCATCAAGTGTTTCCATCGTGACCACTTGTTCCCTGTTAATGCGTGTCTAGAAGATATATTTAGAGGCACTTGCGACAAAACATCAGCCAAAGAAACATTTTTTCGTCGAACAATGTTATAGAGAGAGGTATAGCGAGCGGAAAGATGCATGTCTCCAAGCAATGTATCCTCCAAAAAGCGAGTACTCAAACCATTTCGATTAGGAAAGAGTCCTTAGTAAAACAACTCCTTGACTCTCATGAGGCTTTTCCAAAAACGTGAATCGGTAGGTTTTGATTGTACTTGAGTTAATATTCTGGACTAAAGATAGTTGTTTCGAAGCATCCCTTGCCACACTCCTTCATTGTTCAGAAGTTTAATAAGCCACTTGTTTAGTAACATTTGTTCTTGATGTCCTAAGCCTCATTGGTCTTTTGGTCTACAAATTATAACCGATATTTTTCTTTTATGGTCGTTGCTTAGCCAGAAGGCACGTGATCTCAAAAGTCTAACCTTTTTCGTACCCCTTTTGCGTATCTACATGAAAAATACCATGAAAATAGGTAGAATTCATGAGAACCAGGCGATCACCATATGACAACAATTTTTCCTCCCGGCAACCTAATTTTTTTTCAAAACGGTCCTCTACTGGTTCCATTCATTGTTCATTAATTTTAGGAAATGAGTTTGTATACCCAAAGATCTAAAAGTAAGAGACTTTGGTCCACATCCAAATAATTACTTATATTATATTGTTTCTCAACCTCCTTCTCTAACAAAAATTAAATATTTCTCTTTTCTAGAAGTTTATCTTTATCCTAATAGTTGTTCAAAATACATTGGTTGACTTCATGTTTATGGCTCTGTGTAATTCATGCCTGCTACTAACACTTCCTCGTTCTACAAAATGATTAATCATAGCATCACTGAGTAGCAAAGCCATTTAGACTGAACACTTGTGTATAAGGGGCCATTTAACCTTACTGTAGGCTTTCGCGTTATCTATTTTCAACACAATATCATCCATTTGTTTCAATAAATTTCATAAATGGTTTCTTAAAATGACTAGCCCCTTAAGGATATGACTTCCAGACATGAAAGTCATTTGAGTTTACTTTATGTGCAATTACGGTTATATGATTCTTGTCAATTTTGTAAAAAACAATTGAAGCTAATATCTATCAAACATATGGGACGACACTGCTGGATCTGAACAACATTTTTCTTTTTGGATACGAGGGTGGTAGCCCAAAAATAAAGTTGAAACAACGGCAAATTCCCTCGTTGAAACTAATAAAACATGGTCATCCTATCACATTTTGAGAGAATTCATAAACTTTGTCGAGGATAGGGTTGGGTGGAAGAGAAACACCGCTAGATTTCCCTCGATCCTTTGCGGCAGCGGTGATTGCAGGCAGAGGTGGTTAGAGGGGCGACAGCCATGGAGATGGTTGTGGGCACGGAGGAGAGTTTGGAGCGAGAAGGATATCTTGGTCAAGGAGGGGCGGTGGAGGATGGCAAGAAATGGGGAAGTATGGGGTTTGCCCATACGAAGGCGCCCCGCCGCCATACCTCGAGCAACAGCCATATATGGGTTCTCAGGTCCGCAACTACAACAACATCATATGTATCAGGGGCAACAATAACAAGTGTTTCAAGGTATTCTTTTACCTCAACAATAGCAACAGTTTCCATATGGTGGAGCTCCACAACAATGCTCTGTTGGTGCACCAGAGGATAGCGACATGCTGGTGGTAGGATATCTTCAAGGGAGGAACAACATTTTGATAATCCTCGGGGTAATATAATCAAAGAACAAGATCTATCTGCAAGGGCTAAAGGGGAAGAACAGCTCGAAATCTTCTGGGAGTGTCCAAGTAGGACGAATTCCAGCAAATCAGATTAAGTCAAGCATGCTTTGTTGAGAAAATTGCAGGAGTAGAACAAAAAAATTGTAGATGTGGGGGGAGTTTGTGGGAGGGATTGCACCTGAGGCTTGTCATAGATGTACTAAATCAGGGCACTTTTTCGATGATTGCAAGGAGATATTGTTTTGGATACACTGTAGGAAGGATATTCATGTCTCTGGCAAATGTCATATGATTAATATGACAAGTCCTTCAATGAAACTTGTTGGATGTGCATCAAAATCTTGCAACTGTTAGTGGCCCAGTCAGGGAGGAAGACTGATACTGATGGTCATAAAGAAGCTTAGGGATTGGTGACAGTGCTGGAAGGGAATCTCACAATAGATCAACTGGCTGAGACTTTCAAGATAGTTTTCCTTGGGGTAGTGAATGGTAGGCTAAAGAACATGGAAATAAAATAATGATGGTGAAGTTCTTATCAGCACAGAGATTGGAAGAAATTAGTGATTATCCCTATTTTGGGTTGAAAGAAAGCAAGAATGTAGTGAAGATTATAAAATGGAGTCTAGCAGTAGATGCTTTATCAAATTGACAACGGTGTGGGGGTTAGAGCTACAAATGTGCCTAGTACATTCTTGCACATGGCTTTGCAGAGATTGGCTCTCTTTTATTGGTGCATTTGTTGACGTTGATATGTAGTGGTTTAGCGAAAACAAATTTATGACATTAAATTTGGCGTGATGGATCATAAGAAAATTCCTTATATTGCTGAGGTGCTTGATAGATCGTTTATCTATCACATCCCTTTTAGATTGGAGCAAGTATTTGAAGAAGGGGCTTACTTGTCTGATGTGATCTTAGTATCTTGTGAGGAATATGAGCAACAATTACAAGATTATGGCAATGCAGAGCAAGGATGGCTAAGAAATCAGAGAATAGTACAGCTGATGCACAGATGTTTGGGGACACAAACAAGTAAATCTCTAGCATGAAATTTTGGTATGATGATGTTACTCACAGTCAAATGGATGTCGAAATAAGGAAAATTTGAGACAACGGATGTTTGAGAGGAACAAAAAGCTAGTGATGAGAGCAAAGACATAGGATAAGGCAACAATTCCAAGGAACAAGAGAAGGAAGAAGACAGAAAAGAAAGAGTATGAGCTCAATGGAGATAGAGAAATAGAAGAAAAATAAGTTGGTGAAGATGACACTTAGTATCTGAGTCTTATAACAGGAACTTTGGCTTCAGTACTCACGCTACATGGATGCAATCATGCAATAATACTCGATGGAAAGGTTTCAGAATAAGCTTCACAACATTTTGAGGCAAGTCTTGAAGAGGTAGAAAATAAAAGGAAGCAAGAAGGAAGAGGTCAACGGGAAGCAACAAAAGGGATAGCTAAGACTAGAAGCAAAGAAAAGGGAGGAGGTTAGGACAATGAAGAACTAAGAAGAAAATGCAGTAGAGTGGATACAGAAAAAATACAATGGAGAAGGCAGAAACCAGCCAAGCAGAGAAATCTTGAGAACATGGCTAGTAAGTTATGTAAACCAACTAGTATAAGTAATGTTGTAGGTCTTTCTCATTCCATCGCAAGTAAGGTAGGTGTAAGCTTAGTAAAAGAAATTGAAATTAATAGTACAGATAACACCATTCAGAAAAACACCATTCAGAAATTAGAGAAAGCTATATGAGAATTATATTTGGCAACTAGAAATAAAGAAAAAACTCATACTAGTTTGTATGAAAGGGAATTGAGAGAGAATGATTCTGATAAAGTGACAGGAGTTTGTAGAGAGGGAATTTTAAAATAAATTTTATGAGTTATACTACTCATGCTACTATAGTAACTTCATTTTGCATCTTTTTGCATTCAATAAAGTGCCAAGGGTTGCCATTATTATGTTAAGTTTCCATGTTTTATGTTTTGGGCTAAAACAAGCAGGTACTAAAAATTAAATAAAGTCACTAGTATGTGATAAAGTTCTGAAATTTCTGCACAGTACACCTTTTCTTGTTTTATTTTACTTTCTAATTTTTAGATCATTTAGAGTTACAAAAGTATGTTATCAAAATTAATCGTCACAAATTGTCTTGTTTGGCAGATTGACGTTATAGTTTGTTTCATGCTTATACTTGGTTTATTTATAGTTTTTATTGGGGGTAGAATTTCTACTCCCTCCGTTCACAATTACATTACATTATGGGTTTAGTCATCAAACTTTGATTTTTTTGATCAATTATAAGAAAAAATATGACCAAATATAATATAGATCTAATATTTTTAGAATCATTATAAAATATATATTCGTATTATATGCATTTTGTATTATAGATGATGATATTGTTTATATATAATTGGTCAAACTTTGACCTTGAAAAAACTCAGAACACGAATTAAATAAAAATTGAGGGAATAAATATGATACTATGCAGTACTTAATGTTAGGTTATAATCATGCAATTTGTTTTGGTACTATATAAAGTTGATTTATTTTTATATGTACTAACCTCTAATAAATTTGTGTTAAGTTTTGTGTGAATGAAGTTTTTAGTACCTAGGGGAGACATTGATGTGACATGAACAAGGAGCGGCAAGAGCTCAAACTTGCAGATGCCCAAGGCAGTGCAAGGACGTATTCAAAAAGGGTTAAACATCTAAGTTTGGGGATGCGGGATGCCCAAGACATCCTCTTTTTCGTCAACAATTATCAGGTTCTTTTGGATGGATTTATATTTTTATTCCTTCACTAATATGTGTTACTCTTTGAGAGTTTTTTTTTCCTTTTGTTTGCTGGTATATACAATCATTTTTTTTTCCTTTTGTTTGCTGGTATATACAATCATCATAACTTAATAGATGCGTCTTGGGAGTAACACACTTTGGTAAGAATTTATAGAATGCTCTATGTACTTCGCTTATATCTTTTGAGTTGGTTGATATTTATAGAATTGCTCTTTTGTTTCATTTATACATGTTAGAGCATGGCGGTTTTATTTTCTAGAAAGGATTAGAACTCTCTTATTTCACTTCTATCTTTTAAAAAGTGATAGGGATATGTTAGTTGTATAAATAAAAACTTGCATGAACTTCTAGATCATTGAATTTGATAACTGAACTTCTAGATCAAACTTGATAACTTGATTTTTTTTTTACAATTGTTGCAGTGATGAATTTGCTTGACCATGGTTATGTATATCAACCGGTGCAAAATGACTGGTTATCTTCCTTTTAAAGAAAAAAAGATTGCCTGATGAGTGATGACGTGGGAAAAGATGTCCCAATTCCATTGGTAGTCATTACGTTGCTCCTCAAAAAAGATAACGCGGTTCAAATTCAGCAATATAGACCAATTTGCCTTCTCAATGTAAGTTTTAAAATTTTCATGAAAGTAGGTACTAATCGTATTACCGAAATTGCAAAAAGAATAATTAGGCCGACTCAGTCGGATTTTATGCCTGGGAGACACATTATAGAGGGTGTGGTCATCCTACATGAAACCATTCACGAGCTTCAAAGCAAGAAAATGGATGGTGTTATTTTCCTAAATGACTTTGAGAAAGCATACGATAAAGTTAAATGGTCATTCCTCCAACAAGCCTTGCGTATGAAAGGTTTTGCACAACAATGGTGCAATTGGATTATGCAATTTGTTCAGGGAGGAAGTGTTTGTATACGGGTAAATGATGACATCAGTCATTATTTCCAAACAAAGAAAGGTCTACAGCAGGGACACCCGTTGTCTCCAATGTTGTTCAACATTGTTGCTGATATGTTAGCCATTCTTATCACGAGGGCGAAGGAAGATGTTCAGATAGGAGGTCTCACTCCTCATTTAGTTGAGGGTGGACTATCTATTTTACATTATGCGGATGACACTATTTTATTCATGGAACATGACCCTGCAAAAGCAGTTAATATGAAACTCATCCTCTGTATTTTTGAACAATTATCGGGTCTCAAAATAAATTTCCACAAGAGTGAATTTTTTTTGTTTTGGGAAGGCCAAAGAGGTTGAAGAACAGTATAAGCAAGTCTTTGGTTGTGAATCTGGTCCTTTACCTTATAAATATCTAGGAGTTCCAATTCATTATAGGAAACTTCAGAACTCCGAATGGTACCCAGTTGAAAGTCATTTTGAAGGCAAACTAGGATGTTGGAAAGGAAAGATGCTTTTCTATGGGGATCTCCTTGTCCTTGTAAATGCGGTTTGAACAATCCCACCGATGTTTATGTTGTTATTTCTGGAGATACCTAAGGGGTAAGAAAAAGACTTGACTTCTATAGATCACGCTTCTTTTGGCAGAGTGGTGAGAATAAACGAAAATATAGATTAACTAAATGGAACATAATATGTCGACCGAAAGATCAGCGCGGTTTAGGGGTTGAGGTGCTTGAACTAAAAAATAAATGTTTGCTTCTCAAGTGGCTCTTTAAACTTTTAAATGAAGAGGGGAATGGCAGGATTTGCTGCAGAACAAATACCTCCATAGCAAAACTCTAGCTCAAGTGGAAGTACAACCAACCGACTCTCCATTCTGGAAAGAGCTCATGGGAGTCAAAAAAGAATTCTTTGATAGAGACTTTTTTAGAATTGGTAATGGGGAAACCACAAGTTCTGGGAAGACACTTGGTTGGGTAATTCTCCGTTAAAAAACCAATATCCATTATTATATAACATCGTTCAGCAAAAGGATGTGTCTGTTCATGATGTGTTTCATAACGCGCCCCCTCTAAATATGAGTTTTAGAAGGGCACTTATTGGCAATAAATGGGATATATGGTATCATTTATGCCTTAGACCGATGGATATTACGTTGACAGATGTTCCTGATTCGTTTCACTGGAAGCTTACACATAACGGTATGTTTACGGTAAAATCGATGTGAGAGGATTTAATGAATGGCCATACTAGATATTTACGAACATACTCATGGAAATTAAAAGTACCGATTAAAATATAAATCTTCATGTGGTTCCTTAATAGAAAGGTCTTGCTTACAGAAGATAACCTTGCAAAGAGGAATTGGCAAGGTAACACTAATTGCCCCTTTTGTGGATGCAATGAGACTATAGAACATTTGTTTATCTCCTACCCTTTTGCAAAACTTGTTTGGCGTGTTGTGTTCTGTTCTTACAATATCCCACCCCCTACCAATGTCACTAGTATGTTTGAGAATTTGTTGAATGGGATTGATAAAAAGATCAAGGCTAGGATTCGTATTGGCGTTTCAGCTATTTGTTGGTCTATTTGGAATTGTAGAAACAATCTTGTGTTTAACAGGAAAGAAATTTTTCATGTCTTACAGGTTATCCATATGGCGGTGCACTGGATCTAGCTGTGGGCTTTCCTGCTTACTTCGGACCAGCGGGACTTATGGTTTCTGCATGCACAAGACTCCTATTGGTGTCACAGGATTTTTTTTTCTCCCGGCATACGTTGCAGAAAATTAATCAACTTTCGTAGTTGCTCTTAGCATTGTTATTGCCGGTTGAGGCTTGTCTCAATCTTTTGTGATCGCTGAGATGTCGTGAACTTTGTAATAAATGGATGTGTGCATCACTCGATGCAGAGGCTGGAGTTTCTCCCCTTTTTTTTTAAAGAAACTTGTGTCTCCACCGCGCAGGGCCCATGGCTCCGGCTGTCCAGCATACGGAGATCAAAATCCTCCTGGCTTAGTGCCATGCAATAAATCTGCATGCTGATGAAGCAACACGTTGTAATCGTGTCAGCTGCAGCAAAGGATTATCTAACCCACACGGCCAGGGATTGCGGCTTTCCGACTGTATTGAAAAATCGAAAGTGGGAGACGACCGATTGATCAAACTCAACCACAAGGTCGTGTCATTTTCCGCACACGCAGCCGGGCCTCACCATCTCGTCGACAAGTGGAAGCCAGTTACGGGTTCCCAGGGCACGACACGGCTGGCCTCCACTCCCGCGGTTCCACCGCCTGAGTACGTGCGTGCATGCTGCTACCCTAGCTCGTTTCTTCCGCGAAGTTGCACCACCGTCGTGGAAAAGGTGATGCCTTATTAGGTCATGGAAGAAGATGCAGTGCAAGGCTAGCTGAGCGCACCGCGATTGATCCGCGAGATCAGCATCTACCACATCGTTGTCTCCTCCCGTCGCTCGGTTGTGGCAGTAATGGCAACAGTGGCGTGCACCAGAGCCGAGCTATGGGTGACCAGAATGCGACGCTGGGGTTCAGTCCAGCATCTTTGATGCCCCGGTAATCATGGTCTAGAGCTTGAAGAACAGTGTGTGGCACTGCGGACGATTACAGCAGAAAACACTGGGAACAGTACCCAGTCTTTGTTCCTCCACGAGGGCTGTTTCTTCTTTTAGCATCTTTGTAAGTTTTTATAGTGCGGCATCACAATCACAATCGACTTCATCTACGCTGATTGGTTGGTGCTTATCTTATCTCAACATCTCAATTGCTTCTAGTTAAAATCTTACAGGAGGTCCCGTCGACTTTCTTTTCATCTGGTGCAGTGGTTCTTGTGTTGCTATCAGGAATTTACCATACGCTTTCTACCAAAATAATCACGATAAATGCTTTCAGCATTTGCTTACTGATCAGGAGGTGAGTTAGTGAGTTACCATGCCAGTGCATTTTCAGGCGGTGCAAAAGGCAAAGCCTATAAGCAATCACACTATAGGGATCGCACATGCTTTCCCGAGCCGCACGCAAGGCCACTTCCATTCGACTAGCTGTCGAGCAAAAGCAGTAACAAAAACCACCACATTTTTGGGAGCTACAAGAGGTTGACTTCTTCAGGGAAGGGGTAGAAAACATCGCCCACAACAAGGTGAAAATAATAACCTTTCAACTTTGCACTTCAGAGTCATTTCTGCACTTGCCGACGGTGTTTACTTTTGTCAAAGGAAGCTGTAGTTTCTTGAAAAAAAGAGACATCATACCACTTCAAAACAACCCACATCTAAAGGAGGTGCATATTGGACTCTTTGCCGGATATGTCTGGTTAGCACAGCAAGCAGCATTCACCTTTACCTTTCAGAATGCACACAACGGGAGCAACATTTTGACCTCTTGATCAGTCAAGTGCTGCTTGTTTGCCACCAAGTGAGTTATTTAGTGATATATACTTGCACGCCCTAAAATTTACTACTTTATTGGGGAGGTTAAGGTTGTTGTCAGCGATGGTTCTACCATGTCCACATAAAAGAGAACAAAAAGGAATAAGAAGAAAGAAAAAATAAGGTATATCTATGACTCCACTTGTTCTAATCCAGCCCAATGAGTGTAGTTACCAAAAGTTTTTTTTTTTTGCTTAGTGCTAAGTGCTTAGGATCCAATATAATCAACAATTTTCCCCTTACTGATTGGACACTGCAATATACTAAACCTAATGACTATAGGTAAAACATAATATAAGTACTTAAAAGTAATTACATAGGCATACATCATAACTGCATATGAGCAAAAATAATTCTATTGTCGTAGAATTTCCGAAAAGTCATTGTGTCTCCCGAGCTCCGGTGATCCTTTAATTTTAAAGATTGAAAACTATATTTTCAAGTTTTACAAAATTCTGGATGTAGTCAATGATGTATCCTACAAGCATGCAAAATCACAACGCGAAATTATTTGTATTATGAGCTACACAAAAATGATAAATCTTCTATATTTTGATTATTTGAAAGTGTCTATATTCATATCCACATATTTGTTGTTGATGTGAATTTATAGTATTTTCAAATTGAAATTCTCCACGTTTGTGGGATACATCATCGACAACATGCAGAAATTTTTCAGACTTCTAAAACTTGTATATATGATTTTTGGTGTTTCTTCTCCACTCTAGAATTTGTTATAGCATAGCTACCATCCTATCGTTAATTTGGACCGGGCCTCTTGGATTGTAGGGTCTTGGAAACGCAGTTATAGAAAAACAAAATGCATACCCAGTCGATTCTTGTGGGATTATATCTGCACCAATTTTGTTTGATTAAACCGTAAAGAGAAAAACAAATCTTCCAAATGTTGTGAATGGAAAAACAAAAAAATCCTTTAGTACATAGTGCAAAAAAATCTCACAAAAATATTCTTTATGATTCAATCCTATCAGATAAACAAGTCACAAAAAAGAAAATTCATTAGGATTCTCATCCTAGGCTTCCAAAGTCCCTTTGAATATTGTTTTTGAATCGGATTAAGAGCATCCCCAGGCGTATAGTTCTCCATCGGCCCACGGGGTTTCAGACACAAAATCGGCCCCATCAGTCCGAGTGTCCCGAAAAAGTGTTTGTCGTTCCCCAACATCAGGGTTGGCTAGGAGTTCCATGACATGTCCAGACATGTCTGCCACGTTGGAACGGCATACATGTCACCCACTCTAGCGCGCGGAGATGCGGGCCAATGATGTAAGTAGGCGTGCCCCTGTGTCAATTTTCATGCATTACAATAAACAAAAAATCCTATGGACACAAATCATGTGAGTGGAACTCAAGCGATAGATTGTGATGATTTTCTATGCCTATGCGCGCTCATGTGTCTTCAAGGCCATGTTTTTTCAACAACCATAATACTATGTTGATATCGTTGAACATAAATTTCATGATGTATCTAACGATATCAATTTGGTATTTTAGATGTTAATAGTTTTTTCTACAAACTTCACTGTTTTGTTTTATAAAAAAATTATAACCCTTACTTTCAAAAACGGAGGGGTATGTTTCAGTTAGCTCTGAATTTCTAGGATCTAGAAGCAATTCAGATGCTAATATTAAGCTGGTTTTAGTAATACACTCGAACTCTTAAGGTCTTTTTTCTCAGTCTGGCTACTTCCTTGTTCGTCTCCCTTACCTACAACCGGAAGAAAAATAATGCACACATGACACATGCACTCCATCATGCGTGCGCGCACAGATCGGAGGAAAAACAATTCTCCGAGAGATAAAGGTAAGAGAGCTGCGCCGCTACATGGAAGGAATGGCTCAAGACAAACTAGTTCCCCCTTTCCGTCCTGGGACGCAGGAGACTTTCATACCTCCGCATGACAATTTGGACTCCAGGAACCGATGGGTTCACTGTTGAGAAGCCCACCCGCGGTTGCATATATCTGTTCTTCCCCTCTACTTCGCATCACGTACAACCAGTTGGTGAGGTGACATGTTACCATGCTGGTAGTGTCAAACGAATCCAACGTTTGACAAGTGAATAGCGATGAAACTCAGGATTGATTTGATGCCTGCCCAGTGGGGCGCAAGCATTGGTGAATCCATTGAGAACGCTTCAAATCCACTCATTGGTTGTTGTTTTTTATAAAGGGCAATATATTTTAATATTAAGAAGGTATCAACTACATTCGACTTCGATCATGCACACAATTAAATTGTTAAAAAGAAAAAATGACGATCTAAAGCACACACTAACGAAGAACGACATCAACTACTGCTCTGTCAACACACGGTCCATGAGACAATCCTCTAAAAGTGACACCGTCATCATGGTAACGGCAAACGAGTGTGTTCGTCGCCAGATCTATTCTAAAACTAGATCATGAGTTTTCACGCCGGAGGGGCAGGACTGGACAAAGTCCACACAATACCTTCAGCAAGCTAACAATGTCTAAACGCCACCATTATCAGGTATGACCGATGAAGGTTGGACCAAGAGATATCACCCCCCCCCCCCCCCCCCCCCACCCCCGAGCTCCATTCCCGGTACCGAAGTAGCGCCACCAAAACTCAACCACGATATGTTGTCACATCCGCTTGATCACCACAATCATTCTTTCTAATCTTGATATTGTCCAACAAAGACAGACTCCCATACTCTTTTACGCTTCGTGTCCCAGACCACTTGTCAAAGAATATGCATAAGCCTTGTGCACGATAACCATGTAACATGACATTGCATGCCATCTTTAGCCTTATTGTTGAGTATTCTAACCAATACTTACACGCACAGTTCTGATGTGATGATGTGATCAACGCCATGCGACCAAAAACTTTGCTCGAATGAGCCTGTTGATGGGCGACGGCGAGAGTGGCAGGAACCGTCAAAATGCATGTTAAGGGCCCCTCCGGCAGACTACAATGGAATGGAAAAGAGGATCCCTTCAAAAAAAAACATTTTGTTATCCAGCTGCAACCGTGACTGCGCATCAATCTCAATCTTCCGGATGGAACGACATGAAGGCACAGTACATTGTCTTAGATCAGGGCACTATCATGCCACGAATCACCATCGCCATTGCTGGCATCTCCGCCTTCGATCTTCTTGCTGCCACCGCACATGTCACCGTAGACGCTGATGTCCAGATCCAAATCTGATGTCGCCTTGCCCTTGCAACACCGCAGTCATGCAACGCGGCGATTCCGCACCTAAGAGGATGTCCCCGACCTATTGGGGACGTCCATTCAGGATCCGACGATGGAAGGGACCATTTTACAAATAGAATCTCGCGCTTCACCAATTTTAATGCATGATCCCAAAAATGACTTGTTAGTCCATAAATCTCAAAATCTTGTTAATGCAATAGTGAAAAAAATCTTGTTAATACATATATCCAAAATTATTAATGCATGATCAAAAAAATCATTCGTTAATGCAAGTTAAGAACAAACGGCGAAATCTAATGAGGGATTTTAAGAAGATAACTTTGTAAAGTTGGTGGTTGACTGCAAAACCTGTTGCATGAATGTTGATGAAATGAAGGGTGTGGATACGTTGGCAGGGGCGGAGGCAGGATCCAAATTAAAGGAGGGGGGGGGAGCATGACCATAATCTTCAGATAAGAGGGGCCGAACAGAGTAATTAAAGACATAAGCAGGTCTAAAACATAGCTAAACCATGGATTTTATCATGCATTACCGTGTCATGGAGGGGGGGGGGGGGGGGCAGGGCACCTGCTGGTCCCCCTAGCTCTGCCACTGTACGTCGGGGACATCCTCTTAGTTGTGGTTTTGCATTTTCCCGCAGTCATGCCACCACCAAAATGTTTTGGGGGCAACGTCCTAATTTCGTCAAGTACCGCACGCCACGCTAGGTCAAAACCAGCGGCTGAAGGAGACAAGAGCCTACCAATGTCATCTGCCAAGCAAGCTTCCTCTTGTGGCGACGGGGTGGACGGGGGAGATGGGAGTCTAGGGCGGTGGCTATGGTTCGCACGCGCCGTCCCGACCCTAGAGTCTGAGTTTTACCGGCTGCTTTCAAGCTGCAGAGAAAGCAGGGGCCAGGACTAGAGCGATAGCTGAAACTGCAGATGTTCGATCTAACTGGTTATTGAGTTTTAATTCTTGCTACCTCTTACGTCACTCCGGTCCAGATGATGAAAAATATTTGAAACCACGTCGTGGTCTGTTCATGATTCGTATAACGATTTTACTTATTCAGAAATGGAAACTGGTATCTTGTGTCACGCCATTTGCTGGTTTGATCTGCGCCACACGGGCCGGAACAAATCCAGTCTCTTTTAGCCGCAAAGTTATTTTATCTTTCATGCTACAGAGAATATATGGATCGACACTTATGACGGGGCGTCTTGACATTCCCTTGGCAAGTGGGTGCCAAACCAATTAACATTGCATGGCCAGAAACGAAATACGAAGATGATTTAGCCTCCCGTTCAGGAATTAAGGTGCCGACAAAGCATCTACAGAAATCGCATGCAAAGGTCGGAGAAAACGACCTCTGAAACCCGCGAATTAACCTCATTTGTCATTGCCAGTGTGTGACCGGTGTGTAACCATGCAAACCGGCACCTGAACAGTCTTAACCACTTGTTCAATCGGATAACTCTACCCCCACTGGTGCCAAAACTCTCTGCCACAGAAACAATATACGTGCCCTTCGTTGGATGGATCCGCCGACGTACCGCTACACATAAGCTCGTGGAAGCGCCTGTCGAATTGAAGAGTTGGATTTCATCTATATATATTCTAGCGTCACTTATGTGCAGGGTTGTCCTTTTAGGAAGTGGAAAAGCTTTATTTCTGCGGGGAGCTTATTAGAGCCTAGACGAAAGAGAGTAAGTACAAATGTTTGTCTTTACTGACAACAAACATCCAATCATCTGTCATAGTAGTACCATAGGAAACCCGATTCTTATTAAGCAAAATGATTACGAGAGCTTTTATGGTTTTGTTTCTCGAATTTAGGAGATTCAATTTACTGAAAGGTTCTGGATGAAAAATAGAAAGAAAACAAGTAATGTAATTTTTATTGCAGGTCATGGTTGAAAGGATATGGATGTCGCCTAGAGGGGGGGTGTGAATAGGCGTTTAAAAACTTTTCCGGTTTAGGCTTGATAATTGCGGAATAAAACTAGGTGTTTAAATTAACAAGCCAACAACCTAAATAAACTAGGCTCACCTATGTGCACCAACAACTTATGCTAAGCAAGACAAGCAACAAAGTGATAGCAAGATATAATAATTCAAGCACGAAGGCTATCACAATGTAAAGTCCATAAGTAAAGAGCTCGGGTATAGAAATAACCGAGGCACGCGGAGACGACGATGTATTCCCGAGTTCCTCCTTTTTAGGGGAGTACGTCTCGTTGGAGGGGTGTGAGTATCAAACTCAAGACGCCACAAATGGCCTCACCCTATTCTCCGATGAACCTTGCCCAAAAGCTCGGTTCACCATCCACTATTGATTCCCTTTGAGGCGGAAATCGAGTCCCTTACAATAATCTTGAGCCACAACCCACAAAAGGATTGGGAGCTTCCAAGTGGCCACAAAAGGCCTCCACCGCCACAAAAGGCGTCTAGGGTCCAAAGACCCAAGAGTAACAAGCTCACGAACTTTCACTTCCACGAATCCTCGTGGAGAGCACAAACCGATGCACAAAAGCAATGGCAAGAACACAAGAAGTGCTCAAGTCCTTCACTCTCAAATCCCACCAAAAGCAACTAATGCTTATGGGAGAAGAGAGGAAGAACAAAGAAGAGAACCACACAAGAACTCCAAGATCAAGATCTACTAGGTTCCCCTCACTTAGAGGAGAGATGGATTGGTGGAATTGTAGATCTAGATCTCCTCTCACTTTTCCCTCAAAGATATGCAAGAATCATGGGAGGGATTGAGAGGGGCAAGCTTTTCCAAAGGTCAACAATGGAGGAGAGAGAGGGGAAAAACAAGCTCAAATGGTTGGGGAACCATTGGGGAAGAAGGGGACTTATATAGGTACTCACGAAAAAGAGTTGTTGCTGGAAAAACCGCGCACCGGATATTTCCGGGTTGAGTACCGGATATTTCCGGACCCCCGAAAAATGACTAAGTCTCCCAAAACTTCAGTACTGGACCTGGGCCGGAAATTTCCGGGGCCGGATATTTCCAGCCTAGGGGCCGAATATTTCCGCCCCCAGAAAACTGCAGAAACACCAAAACGAAAACGACAATAACTTTTTCATCCGGACTCCGATTTCGATGATCTTGGGCTCGTTGGAATCGCAACGAAGAGCTTTACAAGATTATGCAGAGAAACATCATAGTCCATCATGTGAGAAGGAAGCCACAAGAAAAGAGTTTGACCTCTCTTAGAAAAGGCAAATCGGTAAAACCTCCAACATCAAAAACGCAACAAGATATTCGTATGAAATCCGTTTTTGATGAACTAGAGCTTGGTATGGAGAAGAACACAAGCTCTAAATTCTCACATGGATAAAAGCCAAATAAGAACCAAGAAAGATGATATGCCAAGTATGCAAAGGTTTGAGCTCTCCACAAAGATGCGATCAAGTTACTCACTTGAGAGCCCCTCTTGATAGTACGCCGTCTATCCTATAACCCGGTCTTCCACTAACACCAAGAGACCGGTAAAATAGAAACCCTATCAAGATCATACCTTTGCCTTGCGCATTCCACTTGAGCTAGATGATGACGATCTTGATCTCTTCAAGTGGACCACCTTTCTTGATTGCGCTTTGCTAGCACATGCTTGATGAAGACTTCTCCAAATACTCCCCCATACACCATTATGGGAGAGCCTCGCTTAGCTCCGTCTTCATGCATCCACTTGCACTTTGTCTTCTTATCTTGATATAGATGATGGCTTGGAGATAAACATGAATGTTCACTCAATCTTCTTTTCCAAGCCATGCTTGCAATAAGCTCAACTCTAGATGACCATTCTTCATATAAACCCTTGGATAGAATCTTGGTCATCATATAATCTTCTAGAGTCCAACACATGAACTCCAATCTTTTCATGGACAAGATCTAAAGATATCTCAATGCAAACATTAGTCCATAGGATTGTCATTAATTACCAAAACCACTCATGGGGCAACACATGCCCTTTCAATCTCCCCCATTTTGGTAATTGATGACAATCCCTTTTACGAGGGTTTATATAATGAATTAAGCAACCATGCACAACAAAGAGCAAGGATGCAAGAGAAAGAAAGGCAAATGCTTTAGAACGAAACTAAAGCATAAAACCAAATTCCCTTAAACCCTCTAAACTTCTCCCCCATTGGCATCGATTGCCGAAATGGGAGGAAAAATTTAGAAGGCCAATATAGTAAGAGCTCCCCCATAAAGTGTGCATTTCTCATGATATGAGTGAAATCAAATGCACATATCCAATGACGAATAGATGAAGAGAGATCAAACTATATCAAGGATCCAATCAAAAAGAAAGACACTTCGAAGAAAGAAGCAAGCAATCAAAAGGATCCAAAAACAATGTTCTAAACAACAAGAGGGAACTCCCCAAGGTACGTGCACAAAGTAGGATTTGCAAAGCAATATGGAGTGCACAACATGGATCCTCACTCCCTCTTAGATAATTTTGAACACAAGCAAGTGCAAGAAAGCATAAAAATAGAGAAGAAGCAAAACAACTTGCTCAAACGAAATAAAGATGGAAGTGTCACGGAAAGACATTTTTAGGAGACTAATGCAAGGATGAGCGTAAGCATCAACATAGTCTTTCAATATATGGGGCACATAGTGCATATCATGTCTTTCCCATAAACACAACGGCAAATAGGTCCACAAGCTAATTAAGATGCAAAAGGAATACCAAATGAAAAGCAAAGCTTGTGCCTTTTAGAAACCACCAAAGAATCAATTAGCAATAAACGGTGATCACTAAAGAATTGGAATACCAATTAAAGATGTAACTATTCTCATGTGTATAAGTTTCTAAGTAGACATCAATCGAAGATATAAGTCCACAAAGAAACATGCACACACAAAATAGATACTACGGTAAGAACATGATATCCAAGAGGAAGTCATAAATATACAAATAAGATTTTTACTTAAAAGCATAGCACAAAGCTCAATTTTATCTTAAAGGGATATAGATGAACTTCCAACACAATCTCATCATAGCATCAAGAAAATCCACAAGGGAAAGGATAATGGGATGCTCCGAGAAAGATAACAAGTATCGCAAAGGGCAAATGATTTTGCAAATCATCAATATTGCACATGAGAGACTTTGAGAAGAATTGCTAGATTAACATATATGGGATAGGTGAATCATGAAAATGATTATATAAATTCCCTTTGATATGTAATCATCCCGGCTTGCTCACATTAGCAATAAAGACATCTTAATAAGCACTTTGCGAAAACCACATCAATTGCAACTATTCATGCCAAGAAGCAATCTACACAAGGTTGAAAGCTAGAAATGTATGCATGAGGTAGATACTCGTTACCGAGATAGCATTGGTGATGTAGAAGATAGAAGTTCATGATCATTCAAGCTTGGCTCCAATAAGCACATGGTGACACCACCTTCCTTGTAAATGAGACAAGCTTCCAATGCACCTCCGATGTACCTAAACAAATTCAAGTACAATATGGTTCCCAAACTTATTGGGCCCAAAGTAGTTAGAGCAACTACAATACATAGGACAAACTCCACATAAATATGTGCATATTGATATGAAATTGAATTTCATGCACATCTTAGCCATTTAGGATTTGATGGAGTTTATCCTATATATTGGATCAACAAAAGTAAGCATGCCATAAGGTATACATAAAGGAATATGCATGCACAAGACTTTCGAGAACCCAAGGGGATACAAATTGGACAAAACACCAATTAAATCAAGAAAGCACACACAAGTGTGACTAGAAAAATAATTGTCCAAATTATATCAAGACCCAAATCAACACATGATTGAAGATACCACTTTGAAAAGATGCCAAATGAAAGAAGATACCAAATGATGAAAATACCATCAAGGAATAAATCAAACCCTCTACACTTCTCATGGTGACACAAAGTACCAAGACGAGAAATGTTTGTCTTCCAAAGAGACACGTCATCGGGATCAAATACCAATTGAAGACAACTAATGTTCAAAAACATATAGGATTGCTCCCCCGATATGTGCATTATTTATGATCTTGCATTTGAATACAAAATGCTCATAAATGGGATCATCACTTTCCATACATATTATTCAAACACTAGTCATGTTCAAGGAAAGCCATAGGATACAAAATCAATTTAAAGAATGACGTTCTACTCAATATAGGATAGCTTCCCCAAAAATAGTGCATTATCTAAAAGTATGACTTTGAATGGAATGCACTCGAATGGGATCATTGCTTTTCCTAACTAAGAAAGCATAAAACAAATTTTGAGTAGAGCAACAAGGATCCAAAAGATACAAGGAAGACAAGAGGATTTAGATCAAACTAAGTCCTTGGCAATAAAAAAGGCAATTCAAAGCTAGAGCCAAAAATGAAGATGGTCTACAAATTCCACCACAATTATGAGTATCACTTGTCATGGACAAGGAGTATATGGAGATAAATCTCGGTGGTATATAGGAATGATATTGAAGACCAATTTCACAACAAATAAGCATATGGCAAAGGATAAGATTTAAACACCATGCTTAGATAGATAGATATTCTTGGTAGCTTCAATATTCACGCGATCATGCAAAGCAACTCCAAAGAGTGGCTTGAAGCACTCGGTTTCCCAAAAGATATATGCCAACATGTTTGGGGAAAGCCGTACCAAGAACGTCCATCACAAACAAGATCCAAATAAGAGAGACAAAAGGCATTTAAGCAAATATGGAACTTGTTTGAGAAACATGCCACATAGGAATAAGATAATGAAGAATATCAATTCTAGGTGGCAATACCTCACATGTTCACATTTTCTAGGCTTGTAATATGCACATGCTTATTACTCCCCCATAATGTGATAATCCAAATTTTCTTAACAAGAGGCAAAAAAACCAACTAGAGATAATTAATGGACATTATAGAATTTGAATTTCTCATGAGAATGACATACCACATAGAGATAGATAATATTGATATATCAACACTAAGTGGTATTCCTCATGTATACACATTTTTAGGATTGTGAAGTGCACGAAGCATATCACTCCCCCAAAATGGGATAGTCCATTAATCTCTCAAAAATAGAGCCAAAAGATAAGATATCAAATAAAAGCAATAAGGCTCAAACAAGTAAATGGTGTGCAAACCAACATACACATACTTGATTACTCAAGATAAGTAAGTAGAGAGCACAACACATACAAACACTAGCAAGGTACAAAACCAAACACATGCAAGGGTGCAAGCAACTTTCAATGTATATATGATTCAAATAAAAGTTACCGCAAGGAGGAACATTGGATATGAGATAGAACAATATAATCCAAATGACTTGGCTTGAGAGAATATAATTGATGAAGATCCCTTAATTCTTCATGATGTAGCCAAGTCTCCAATGCCCTCCAACAACACCTATTGATCAAGTTTTAGCTTGTTGGTCCCCAACCAAGTTGGGTCCTAAGAGGTTAGTCACAATAGGCTTGGCAACCCAAATGGTGCTTTTCTTGACACCACTTTGAGTACCAACATATTTGGCAAACACATTGCCAACCTTATCCTTCCGAAGAGAATAAACATCATCAATAATAATGGGGTTGGATAAGGTACCATTAGTGCATGAAGAAGCAAAGTGGCCCTTCTCACGGCATATGTAGCAACATTGCTTCCTCCTTTCTTCTTAGTTGGAATCTTGACTTGAGGAGGGTAGCTTGATTCTTCTTGGGAAGGGCCGTTCTTCAACTTGAGTTTGAGCTTGAGGCTCTTCCCTTGTTGCTTCTCACTAAGAGGCTTCTTCTTCAAAGGGCAAGATCTAACATGGTGCCCTTCAACTTTGCACTTGAAGCAAACAATCTTGGCCGAATCTTTAGCTTGTTCTTGGCCCTTGTTCTTCTTGTTAGACTTGGACTTGTTCTTGTTATTGGAGTTGAATCCAAGTCCACTCTTGTCATTGGGGCGTCTTTGAACACTCAACACATTGTCAAGTGTGGACTTCCCAACATGACGCTTTTCCAAGTCTTTCTTCAAAGAAGCGACTTGGGCCTTGAGCTCTTTTAATTCCTCTACATGGTTAGTATCAACAAAAACACTAGAGGAAGTAGATGCTTCATTGTTAGAGCAACAAGGCATGGAAAGTAATTCATCACAAGATTTAGCAATAGTATGTGATGTAGAATTACAAGGACTAGCACATGGCAATAAAGCATTTAGAGTAGAAGTAGTGCCATTGTCCACATGAGGCTCACAAGATGTTACCTTTGTAGTGATAGCCTCATGAGCTAACTTTAGCTTCGCATGGGATGCTAGAAGATCCTCATTAGAGCTAGAGAGCTTTTCATGACTTTCTTCCAATTTCCCATACTTGCTAGTTAGCAACTCAAGTTGAGCCCTTAGCTCAACATTCTCCTTCAAAATAGATGCTTCACGAGAAATTGAGTTAGTAGCACAAGCATCATTATCATTAGAAATGGAAGAAGACAACTTGGCAAGCTCATCATTCAACCTAGCATTTTCCTCAATAATATTAGCATGATCACATGAGGAGTAGAGGAACTAGGCACATCATTTTTAGATAGTTGAGTTTGGAGTTGATCATGAGACTTGATAAGGAGAGAGTGTTCACTTTCTAAAGCCTTGTGAGCTTTGTCAAGTCTCTCTATATCCTCAACTAGTCTAGCATTGCCAACACCAAATCAACTTTCCTTTTTAAGCACTTTATATTTAGCAATAGCATGATCTCTTTCCTTAATGATTTTAGCAAAAATAGGATCATTTGTTTCATCAAGAGATTCAAGTTTCTCCTCAAGAGACACTCGAAGCTCTTTCTCTTCCTCAAGAGCATTTTCTAAGGATGCTTTTTCCATAGCATCCTCTCTTTCGATCCTTCCCTTTTCTTCAATGATTTCCTTGCACTTAATAGCATAAGTCAAAATTTCACACAAATAAGAGCAAGCTTTACTATCATTAGGGAGAGCACCAAAAACCATATCACTCTTCTCTTTTAAGGAGTCAATATCATCCTCTTTTAATCCATAATAATCCTCATCCTCGTCATCACAAGATGTAGAGGGTTCCAAAGGTGGAGATACCTTTGAATCCCTTGCCATAAGGCAAAATGAGAAATGGACGACGATGATGATGAAGAATTGCTTGAAGCACCATTGGAATCCATGTCTTGTTCCAACAAATGTTGGGATTCCTCTACATTGTTAGCCACACAAGTACTAGAGGATATGGAAGCATTATTTTCATGGCAACAAGACATAGAAGGCATATCATCATGAGATTTAGTTAAGCAACTAATACATGATATGCAAGGACTATCAACACTAGCATGTAAGACATTTGGAGTGCTAGAAGTGTTTAAGTCCAAAGATAGAACATTGCAATGAGATAGAGATGAAGTATAGTCAATAGAATATTCACCATCAACAAAGCAATTTCTATCACCACTCACCATATCATTACCTTGTGACAAATCACATGTTGGTGGAGTGGAAGAAGTTGTGAGCTCATCACGACCGGAGGTGGAAGGAGAACAATCATCCTCAATAATGTTGGACACTTCATATTTATCTTGAAGCTTGGTCCAAATCTCATGAGCGTTCCGGAAAGGCATGATTGATGCAAGAACTACATCGCTCAAAACACAAATGAGACCATTAGATACTTGAGTATCGAGATGAGAGTTTTTCTCTCCTCTAAAGATAATTCTTGGGAATCCTTTGGAGGAGAAAAACCCACATCTACAATGCTCTCAATATAATTTGGACCCATGTCCCTAAAAAGATTAAGCATGCGAATTTTCCAAACATCATAATTTGTGCCATCGAATATAAAAGTGGGATCGTGCACTAATTCTCTAAACGACATCTTACTCTCGGGCGGTAAAGCCCTAAAAGAGAGAACCTTGCTCTGATACCAATTGAAAGGATATGGATGTCGCCTAGAGGGGGGGGTGAATAGGCGTTTAAAAACTTTTCCGGTTTAGGCTTGATAATTGCGGAATAAAACTAGGTGTTTAAATTAACAAGCCAACAACCTAAATAACTAGGCTCACCTATGTGCACCAACAACTTATGCTAAGCAAGACAAGCAACAAAGTGATAGCAAGATATAATACTTCAAGCACGAAGGCTATCACAATGTAAAGTGCATAAGTAAAGAGCTCGGGTATAGAAATAACCGAGGCACGCGGAGACGACGATGTATTCCCGAGTTCCTCCTTTTTAGGGGAGTACGTCTCGTTGGAGGGGTGTGAGTATCAAACTCAAGACGCCACAAATGGCCTCACCCTATTCTCCGATGAACCTTGCCCAAAAGCTCGGTTCACCTTCCACTATTGATTTCCTTTGGGGCGGAAATCGAGTCCCTTACAACAATCTTGAGGCACAACCCACAAAAGGATTGGGAGCTCCCAAGTGGCCACAAAAGGCCTCCACCCCACAAAAGGCGTCCACCGCCACAAAAGGCGTCTAGGGTCCAAAGACCCAAGAGTAACAAGCTCACGAACTTTCACTTCCACGAATCCTCGTGGAGAGCACAAACCGATGCACAAAAGCAATGGCAAGAACACAAGAAGTGCTCAAGTCCTTCACTCTCAAATCCCACCAAAAGCAACTAATGCTTATGGGGGGAGAAGAGAGGAAGAACAAAGAAGAGAACCACACAAGAACTCCAAGATCAAGATCTACTAGGTTCCCCTCACTTAGAGGAGAGATGGATTGGTGGAATTGTAGATCTAGATCTCCTCTCACTTTTCCCTCAAAGATATGCAAGAATCATGGGAGGGATTGAGAGGGGCAAGCTTTTCCAAAGGTCAACAATGGAGGAGAGAGAGGGAAAAACAAGCTCAAATGGTTGGGGAACCATTGGGGAAGAAGGGGACTTATATAGGTACTCACGAAAAAGAGCCGTTGCTGGAAAAACCGCGCACCGGATATTTCCGGGTTGAGTACCGGATATTTCCGGACCCCCGAAAAATGACTAAGTCTCCCAAAACTTCAGTACTGGACCTGGGCCGGAAATTTCCGGGGCCGGATATTTCCGGCCTAGGGGCCGAATATTTCCGCCCCCAGAAAACTGCAGAAACACCAAAACGAAAACGACAATAACTTTTTCATCCGGACTCCGATTTCGATGATCTTGGGCTCGTTGGAATCGCAACGAAGAGCTTTACAAGATTATGCAGAGAAACATCATAGTCCATCATGTGAGAAGGAAGCCACAAGAAAAGAGTTTGACCTCTCTTAGAAAAGGCAAATCGGTAAAACCTCCAACATAAAAAACGCAACAAGATATTCGTATGAAATCCGTTTTTGATGAACTAGAGCTTGATGGAGAAGAACACAAGCTCTAAATTCTCACATGGATAAAAGCCAAATAAGAACCAAGAAAGATGATATGCCAAGTATGCAAAGGTTTGAGCTCTCCACAAAGATGCGATCAAGTTACTCACTTGAGAGCCCCTCTTGATAGTACGCCGTCTATCCTATAACCCGGTCTTCCACTAACACCAAGAGACCGGTAAAATAGAAACCCTATCAAGATCATACCTTTGCCTTGCGCATTCCACTTGAGCTAGATGATGACGATCTTGATCTCTTCAAGTGGACCACCTTTCTTGATTGCGCTTTGCTAGCACATGCTTGATGAAGACTTCTCCAAATGCTCCCCCATACACCATTATGGGAGAGCCTCGCTTAGCTCCGTCTTCATGCATCCACTTGCACTTTGTCTTCTTATCTTGATATAGATGATGGCTTGGAGATAAACATGAATGTTCACTCAATCGTCTTTTTCAAGCCATGCTTGCAATAAGCTCAACTCTCGATGACCATTCTTCATATAAACCCTTGGATAGAATCTTGGTCATCATATAATCTTCTATAGTCCAACACATGAATTCCAATCTTTTCCTATGGACAAGATCTACAAGAATATCTCAATGCAAACATTAGTCCATAAGGATTGTCATTAATTACCAAAACCACTCATGGGGCAACACATGCCCTTTCAATGGTTCAAAATTATTGCAATTCTAAATTAATTGTTAACCTTGTATAACAGAGAACACTATATTTTTGATATCTCTATTATATTGTTAATTGCTTAAGTGTTATATGAATGTACATTACTTTGAATTGTATATGTAATTAGTGAGTTATAAACAAGTAAAAAAGTTCAGTATAAATAAATGATAATCATTTATTTTAATTCGTATGGTGGTACGCACCGTGGATCCCATTGGCACATTATTATTTGTCTTTTAATAAATTACGATAACTAATAGTTTTGTATCCAAATGGGAAACAGTTGTGTCCCTGCTTAGCTGATATGGTTTGTTCTCTTTAGTATGTTTTTTCGTGTGGCTGTTTTACTGTTGGATCGTTGGTCTTTTTTGTCACGGTTCCTGATGTCGTTGGTTTTTTTTCATGCACAAGTAGGAATGTGCTTATAGCCACCAGCCTACCACTGGCGGATGGCCCTTGGCGTCCGCCAGCGGTATTACCGCTAGCGGGCGGTTTCGAGCGCCCGCCACTGGTGCTACACGTACCGCTGGCGGACGTCCCACGGTGCACGCCAGTGGTAGTTGCAGGCAGGTGCGAGGAGGCGGTGCTAACTACAGCTGGTGGACGGCATCAGTGCCCGCCAGCGGTAGTAAACTTACCGCTGGCGGACGGTGTATGGTGCCCGCCAGCGGTAATTGCGGGCACCATACACCGTTTGCCAGCGATGAGTAGAATACCGCTGGCGGGCACGCTACACCGTCCGCCAGGGGTAACTTGGCATGTAAATTCATATAACTAGGAAAATGATATTTATAAAAATAATTTGTAAAATCCCTTCAGAACCATTGCTTCCTATACAAAGACACGCCTATTTGTCGAATATGAGAACTTTATCACAAACTATGTCGTGGGAATTGTCATAACTTGGTCATTTGGCTTGAAACTTATATATGTTTATACGTGATAGACCTTTTTGTGAAGAATTTTTTTGAACAATTTTTCCAAAATCAAGTTTATCATTTTTCATAACAACTAGTACACATAAAAGGACTCCATGCCAGAGGATATGTTTTTTGAGGGTTTTTTCACTTTATTTGAATTTTTTTGAAAAAAGGTCAAAATGGCCACCATGATCACTATTCATTGAAAGAGGTCAAAGTTTCTAAAACTATCGATATTTCTATGATAATTCATAATACTTGGGGATTATCGATCCATTGCTTAACTAATACAAAAGAAAGATAAAACAATGTTAGCATTAGCAGAATAATTCAAAGTAGGGAACATTATTAATTTTCCTCACTTTATACAAAAGCAGCATTGATCAAATATGCAAAATTATAGTATCACTCATACATCTTTATTTAATCCAGTTACATAGCTCGGGTCCATTTTTATTTAACCCTAATACATCACGAATATTATCACTAATACATCTCCTCTCCCATGCATGCATGAACCTCTCAAACAAACTTTGACCGGGTCCTGAGCCGCGGGGTGCTGAGCCGCGGGCGCTGCGCATCCAAAGACTAGGAGCCCTCTAAAGAATTTTCCTAACAGAGGGAGAGGGCAACACACCATGGGGAGGGGAGAGGGAGGGGAGGTCCACGGCGGTGTGGAAGATCGAGTGCGGCGCCGGCACGGAGGAGGGCTGGCTCGGGCGGTGCCTGGCGCGGAGGAGGGCGTCGAGCGGCGCGGAGGACGCCAGGCTCGGGATCTAGATCTAGTCCCTGGACTAGTCTATTTATAGAAGCAAAATATAAAAGAAAAAAAAGACCTTACCGCTGGCGGGCGGAACACACTGTCCGCCAGCGGTATAAAAAAATAAACAAAAAATAAAAACCTTATCCCCTCCCTCTCCCACCAACCCCCACCTTGTCCCCTCCCTCTCCCACCCCGCGCTCGGCCGCCCTCCCCACCCACCCCACCCACGCGCCGCCGTCGCGCGCCGCCCCTGCCCACTCACCCGCAGGCGGCCTCTCTCCCACCCGGCCACCCACCCACGCGCCGCCGCCGCCGCCCCCCACCGCGCCACCCACGCGCGCCCACGCCGCCCCACCCCACGGCCGGCGCGCCCACGCCGCCCCGAACGCCCACGCCGGCGCGTCCACATCCACGGCCGGCGCGCCGCACGCGTCGACGCCGCGCTCACGCCACCGTTGTCGGCCTTGAGCGCTCCCCGCACCTCAGCCCGCCGCCCGGCCAAGGTAAGCTAGCACCCACCCCTCCTCTCCTCCTAGCTAGCACCCACAAGGTGTTTGTGGGTTTGCCCACCCCAATATTTTTAGAAAATAGGGTTTCAAATTAGAAACTAGGGTTGCAAATGCGGTTTTTTTCGCTGCAAATGCGGCTTTGTGGCTGCGAATGTTGCCGGCAAATCATAAATATGGTTTCTATATATGAAACGTTTGCAGGTACCCCTAGAGACCCTTCAGATTGCCGGAATGTTGATTAACTTCCATTCCGGCAAATTCGGGTACTCATATGTCCTATTTTTAGCCAAAGTCATGCCGAAATTTCTCGTGAATTTTGGCATGACTTTGGCCGAAATGTTGTTATGTTTTGTATTCTTCTTACATTGCCGATGATTAAAATTCTTACATTTTTTATTTGCCTTGTATAGAGCATGGCGCCGGGCCGCCGCTCCATGAGCGGGTTCATTGGCGTCCGTCACCGCCCATCTGGCCGCTGGTCCGTGGAGATCACCGTGGACGGCCACCGTTGGTATATGGGGACCTTCGACACGGCGGAGCTCGCCGCGCGCGCGTTCGACGCGGCAGCCTGGAGATTTGGTCGGCCGCGTGCTGAGCTCAACTTCCCTGACGTTGAGTCCCGGGAGGAGGCTGAGTTCCTCGCGCCGCCGATGGAGATCGTCGACGTAGACGAGGCGCGGTGTAACCGCCGCCAGGGGATGGCTCGCCGCACTGCCGAGATTTGACGAGTGGCGGATGGACGCACTGCGCCACGACCGCCCCGATCTGGTGCAGGCGGAGCTGGACTTCTACGCCTCGAGGAACAAGAAGAGGCATGCGAGCTCCGACGCTGGACCCTCCACTGCAGCGCCGCCGTGCCAGAAGACCGGCGCTGATTCGTCTTCGGACCTCTCGAGCATCTGGGATGATAGCTCGGACTCATCCGACTTCGATTTCGGACCTCCTTGAGTAGTTTTAGGTTAATTTCAAGTTAGCTTAAGTGATGAACTAATGCATGTTGTTTAGCCTATCGAAGTTTAGCGTTTGGCAGACGGTTTACCATTCCGAAGGGTCCCTCCATGTTATTCTACATGACAACGGTGTGTTGCCTGACTATTTAATTAACTAGCATGCCTATCTCTAGTTTCAAAGTTGTATTCTCTAGAATGCCGATGATTAAAATGTTGTGACACAATGTGATCCAGAGGCGGGGCTAGCGAGCCTTGTGATATGCACGAGTACACACATCTCGTGCATCCTACTTGGCTCGCTGGCTCCGCCCTTGAAGCCTGTGTGTCACTTGTAAGTATGAGGCATCATTCTTGTTTATAGTTTTGTATTCTCTAGAATGCTGATGATTAAAATGTTGTGACCCACTACGTGATACCCTCAAGCTTCGTTGAGCCTTGTGATATGCACAAGTATAAGCTGTGTGCATCCTACTTGGCTCGACGAAGCTTTGAGGGTTGCTTGTGTGTGTCCAATCTAAGTATGAGGCATGCATGCTTTTGAGTTTACCCTAATTTATTTTTTACATTGCCGATGATTCAAATGAGGTGGCACTATATGTTATTCAGAGGTGGTGTGAGTGAGACCTGTAATATGCAAGAATACAGATCTTCTGCATCCTATTGGCTCACTCACACCATCTCTGAATCTGTGTGTCCAATCTAAGTATGAGGGGGGAAATATCCGGTGGAAACCCAGTTTCAATGGAAACCGGTGAAAACCACGAAAAAATCATATTTAAAAACTTCAAAAAATTCTTAGCAAAAATGTATTGCGTTGGGTTACTATTCATTGCTGATTTTGTCATTTTTGTATCTCCTAAAAAACTTAGAGTTTCAACTTTCCATTTTGCATGCCTATAAAACTTTACATCCCCAACGCAATACATTTTTGCTAAGAATTTTTTGAAGTTTTTAAATATGATTTTTTCGTGGTTTTCACCGGTTTCCGTTGAAACTGGGTTTCCACCGGATACTTTCTCAGTATGAGGCATGCATGCTTTTGAGTTTATCCTAATTTATTTTTTTACATTGCCGATGATTCAAATGAGGTGGCACTATATGTTATTCAGAGGTGGTGTGAGTGAGACCTGTAATATGCAAGAATACAGATCTTCTGCATCCTATTGGCTCACTCACACCATCTCTGAATCTGTGTGTCGATCCAATCTAAGTATGAGGCATGCTTTTGAGTTTACCCTACTTCATTTTTTTACAATGCCGATGATTAAAATGATGTGGCGCACTATATGATATCCTGATAGTTTGTTGAACCTTGTATCATGCACACATACAAGTTGTGTGCCTCCTATTTGGTTCAACAAGGTTATCAGGATTCCTTGTGTATTTCAAATAATATTATAAATATGAGGCATAGTTTTTTTGAATCTTGTTTTGTCTAAGTCTTACAATGCCGATGATTAAAATGAGCTGACACTATGTTATTCAGGGGTGGTGTAAGTGAGACTTGTAAAATGCAAGAATATAGAGCTTCTGCATCCTACTGGTTTCGCTTACTCCATCCCTGAATTTCTGTGTCCAATCTAGTATATGAGGCATGCTTTTGAGTTGGCTTAGTTTATTTGTGTCTACTTTGCTTATTTCTGCACGACATGTGAACAATTTAGTTGCCTAACATTTTTATTTGCCTTTTGTGTATACAGATGAAGAAGTGGGAGAGTACCTAATAAGGAGGCGGAAGATAGGGAATTGAAAGCAATGAAAGAGAGCAAGAACCGGATGATCGAAACCAACTTCATCGCCCCCTCTCTTAGACATTGTGGTTCTCTATCTTCTGTGATGTATTTGTGTATGACAACTTTTGGTATAACTTGGCTACTATGGTTTGTAATGCATGTGATGATGAACTAATGTATTTGTGTATGACAATTTGGTCATTTGTATGTGGTATTGTCTATATTCATGTTGTTTTGGTCGCTCGTACCTGAATATACTGTATTTATACTGGATATACTGCTGGAATACGATTTTCTGCAAAAATATAATTAATACACGAAATAATACCGCTGGTGGACACAATTGCTTACCGCTGGCGGACAGAGCACCCATAACCCCAAACCAGCCACCAGTACCGCTGGCAGGCGTGGTGGATACCGCTGGCGGACGCCCTGCCCACCAGCGCTGTAGCAACTACCGCTGGCGTGCGCTTTTGTTGCCCGCCAGCGGTAACAGCCCTTACCGCTGGCGAACGGCCCGCCCGCTAGCGGTATTTGTTACCACTGGCGTAGTCATCGCTGGCGGGCGTCCGCCTGCCAGCGGTAGCACATTTCCGTCCGCCAGCGGTAGGGGTTTCCCTACTAGTGACGTGTGCTCGTGTGTTACATAGATCGTTAGTTTTTTCTTTCACGTACTATCACCATCAGTCTATCACAATGGTTTACAATTTAGGAGTAAAGTAGCTAAATGCTTGTGCATTGCAAAGGGTCAACAAAAATGTATGGATATTAATCATTCTATTTGTTTGATTGAAATTTTAGTTGCAGCATGTACAACGTTCACAACCATCAGGTGATGTACATCACGAGCACTCATTTTGGGCCTAGGTCAAAGTTTAGAAATAGAGGGCAGTCAAACACACAAAAAAACTAATCACCAAGGACACAACTACTCAATGAGATCAATAGGCTAACACACAAGATCGATGATGAACGAATGAAACAGCTCAATACAACCGGTTTGTCTTTTGCCTCGTGAAATGGTGAGTTGGTACTCTCTTTTTTTTTGCGAATATGGTGAATTGGTACTTCACCCATTATACCGGACCAATAAGAAATCAAATGCCAGTTTGGTACCGAACCTACACCACACATGATCCAGCAGCTACCTATAGAACGAGAGCAGCTGAATAAGGATCGGTAGGAATATTGAAACTGGGCCATGAAGATTGACCAGCTATGAGAGGGAGCCAGCCTTTGCAACTTTGAGGAGCAGTGTCGGGTTGTCCAGGAACGGAGCAGTACCGCGGCATGGGGCGCTAACATGCACCGAGTCGATGGATCGAAACATTCAATCGCGCATCAATATTAGGCTTCTTTACTTACCCTACTAGTGCGGACAATCGAACGTGCTTTGAAACATGCGACACGGACATGGGTGCTTCTAGCCCAAGTAGGTTTATCGTGTCTTGTACTATTGTCGACCTTGCATTATTGGCTTCAGCAGAAGACTATCTCCTTCATGAGTGTAGCCAGTGGGTGACTATTTTTTACTCTTATAAAGAGAAATCGGTGGCGGTTGTTCATCCCACCTTACTCATCTCATCTCCCAACAAACAGAAAGGCAAGAAAGAAAAAGGAAATGAAATTTTAATTAAATTGCAAGGAAAAAGAAAAATAATGATTCACTTTTGTTTAGCAAGGGAAAAAGTAATCAGCAAAGTTTGAAAACATGGATTAAAAGAAATGTTTATTTTCGAGCAGGAAAACCCTATAAAAACATGCATAGACATGGTGGTTTTGAAATGACTATACGCATGTATTGTTCTCCAATAAACATGTTGAATAACTTCATTGTTACATAGGGGAAATCTGTTTTGACTTGTAGATGCACCCACTATGAAAAAAACATTTTAAATGTTAAAAGTTTCAAACAAAAAAATTAGTATACATCCTGACATTTTATGTCCGCACACAAAATTTACTTAAAAATACATTTTTGTGGCACGTTTAAAAAGACAGATTCCGGTGCTCTAAAGTGACTTTTCCCGAGACAATTTTTTTTTGTCTTTTTTACATGGGCCACCAAAAATATCTTTTTCGCGAGACTTTGTGCGCGAATATATAATGTCTAGATGTATACCCGGAATTTTAAATTTCATTTTGCACAACGGGTGCATCTAGACTTATGAGTCAAAACACCGTGTCCGTTAAATGGTACAATAATTAAGTCAGTAACCATAAACGTTCTAGAAAACACATGCAGTTCTGCGACATGGTTCGAAAAAAAGAAAAATACGTTAGACACACAAACCCTGAGTAGGAGACATCACTGGAGTGAAGATTTCTTGCTCCCGAGCACGAGTGCTCCCTCTGTTTGAAAAAATAAAAAAAAATCAAAAACATCTAAAAAACATGCATGTTGTCAATGATGTATTCTACATGCGTGCAAAATCACAGTGCGAAATACTTTCTATTCTGAGCTACACAAAAATGAGAAATGTTCACATCTGAGTATAGTTGTTTCAAATTTCCAAATTTTGTTATTTTTGTGTAGCCCATATTACGAAAAAAAATCGCGTTGTAATTTTGCACGCTTGTATTATACATCATTGAGAGCATGCCGGATTTTGTTTGGATTTTTTTGAAACTTATATTTTGTATTATGCATCATTGAAAACATGGCTAAGTGACTTTTGCTATAGCCTCCCTGAACCCGCCAGAAAAAACAGATAAGCTGAACCAAAATCTTGGCTGTGACTCGTCGGCCGTCGGTCCTACCATGGCACGCACAATCGCCTTCTGCTCTATTGGAGATTTGTACTTAAAAAAAACATCAGAGTTATTGGTCGCACCGACGACGTCTGGGTGCCAACCCACTACGAGCAAGCCCCCGTGATTCGAATATTAACAGTGGCAGCAAGGCGAGATCTACCAAGGACAAGGGCACGACGAGGGGGTCGGCCACCCTTCCTCATCCACACCATCTCTCAGTCAATCCACACCACCAACGGTACGGGGCTGTGATGAGGTGCAGTCACTTCCTAGTGTCACTTGTCAGTTGTCACTCACCATGCCAGGAACCACACCACATGTCCAAAGACATTCCCTCAACTGTACCATGTGGAATATGGTGCTGAACCAAAATCTTGGCTGTGATTCGTCGGCCGTCGGTCCTACCATGGCACGCACGATCACCTTCTGCTCTGTTGGAGATTTGTACTTAAAAAAATCAGAGTTATTGGTCGCACCCACTACGAGCAAGCCCCCGTGATTCGAATATTAACAGTGGCAGCAAGGCTAGATCTACCAAGGACGAGGGCACGACGAGGGGGTCGGCCACCCTTCCTACACAGAGGCGCAATGCGTCTCTCTCCTCCCTCATCCACATCATCTCTCAGTCAATCCACACCACCAACGGTACGGGGCTGTGCTGAGGTGCAGTCACTTCCTAGTGTCACTTGTCAGTTGTCACTCACCATGCCAGGAACCACACCACATGTCCAAAGACATTCCCTCAACTGTACCCTGTGGAATATGGTGCTGAACCAAAATCTTGGCTGTGATTCGTCGGCCGTCGGTCCCACCATGGCACGCACGATCGCCTTCTGCTCTGTTGGAGATTTGTACTTAAAAAACATCAGAGTTATTGATCGCACCCACTACGAGCAAGCCCCCGTGATTCGAATATTAACAGTGGCAGCAAGGCTAGATCTACCAAGGACGAGCTCACGACGAGGGGGTCGGCCACCCTTCCTCATCCACACCATCTTTCAGTCAATCCACACCACCAACGGTATGGGGCTGTGCTGAGGTGCAGTCACTTCCTAGTGTCACTTGTCCTTCCTAGTGTCACTTGTCAGTTGTCACTCACCATGCCAGAACCACACCACATGTCAAAGACATTCCCTCAACTGTACCCTGTGGAATATGGTGGTGCACACACTAGGTCATTCGGAAATGGTAATTGTGCCCACACATTACAGCCACAAGCATGTCATGACAAAATCAACTGCTTCACTGGTGTGATCGATTTTTTCCAGGCATGCAAAACTTATACATGAACAGGTAGAAACAAGCAGCCTGAAGATCCATCTATAAAAACTGTTGTCGCTAAGCATAAAAAACAAACTGAAAAATCAAATATTAAAGGCAAGATGACTAAGTGTGTATTTGGGTCAACGCGCCCACTCTAAACCTGTTACATCCCCTTTTATGGTCAGCAACGCATGAAGCTAGTCCAGCGTCAAGTTTGGCACACACAAAAATTTGCCCCCAGAGGCTGAATCGGCCGGTGCTGCCGAGATGTGTTTGTCGCATGGAGCTGACAGAGTGTCATCACTTCGTCTTCTTGTCCTCCGTGCTTGTCTCAGCCTCGGCCTCGATCTGTTGGGTTGCCGCTGCTGAATCTGCTCCTTCCAAGGTTTGGGGCGCTGGCGGTTCGTCTTCCCCTCCGAAGCCGAACTCGTTGACACGCTTCTTGTCAACTGGGTATACCCACCTCTGGTAAAGGTATATCAAGAAGATAATATCTGCGTGGCAAGAAAAAATGGTCAGTTAACAACCTATGGTCACGAGCACGTGAATGGTATGTCCAAAGACTAATGCTGGGGGCCGCAGCCACTGTTATCAGCAAAGATAGTTCATCTTACCATCTCTGAAAACCGAGAGACGATGCAACAATGGCATCTTGATGACAAATGCGAAAAGGTCATCGATTATAGTGTTGAGGAACTTGTAGGTCATCTGCCTCCATGGCATATGAGCAACAGACTGTAGCTTGTAGTTGATGAATAATTGTGGGCACATCATGATAAAACCTGAACAATGTGAAGGCGTATAAATAAGTTCCATTGCTATTTAGGCTTAGTGAATCATGCATAGAACTAGTGGAACAGAGTTGAAGGAATTACTTACCGAACATGTAAACACAACTTGTGAGGGAAGAAAGTATCCACGAGTACCAGCTCTTGTGTTTATCATACTTGAGTGAATACATAGCGAAGCCAACCATAAGGAAGAGGAGGACATATGTAAGGTACTTCATCGCAATTGCATCATACTCTTTTGTCTTATTCTGTGCGTATGAATCACGGTCCCGGAACCTCAACATCGGAAACTTTCCACTTCTGTCTATCTGGACTCAAGTAAAGAGAGATTATGTCAAATCGTTCCAAGTAAGAAAAGAAATTTTCATCAGAAAATACAACAGATTTCTATATCAGATAGCTCATAATATATATATCATAAGATAGATAAAATGTATATCTATATCAGGAAAGAATAACTTGTCAAGGACGAAAGGAGGCGTTAGTCCTGAATTAACTGAAAGAACTCATCATTATGGATCGAGTCATGGGTTTTACTAAATGCACCTTGGTGAATGTAACAAACAATGTCAATCCAGTATTGCAAATATGCAACTGAACGATGAGAAAAAAAACTGTAGTTAATTAATAGTACAAGTTTGTTTCTTCATATGTTCATTCATGAGCTTGATCATTTCCTTTCCTCTGTATGGCGTTTCATTCAGTGTTTAAAGTAGTTACTTTTCAGGTGAAGACAGCTAGGATCAGGTAGTTCCATTTAATGCATATATTGTATGTCACGCAGACTGACTCTGTGTGTATGCTTGTAAGACACTAACAGAACCAAATAATACAATGACTTAGCAAAAAAATAACCAAATAATACAATGGTCATTACGGCCATTACAGGATAGTGGATAAATAAAAATATATATATATATATCATACATGGCTTACCTCAACATGCATCGCTTTTCCGATCTTCCAAAATTCAATGCACACACCAACTCCAGAACTAGCAAGGATCATCCATGAAGTATCATTGTCAAGCAGGTACAGAAATATGATCAGCTGACAAATGAAGTTTAGAACAACAGATTTTGCTGATAGACCTTCCATGGACTTGTTCTTATTCCAAAACTGAATATCTGGTCAATGTCAAATGTCGTCAATATAATTGGATTTATTGTAATACTTATATTTCCGATATAAAAAAACATGAAATGTACTTACCATTCTTGAAAGCCAGGAAATCAAACAGAGAGTGGAACAGAGATACAATCATGGTCAATCCCAGGAGATATGGATTTCCTTCAAGGAAAACCCTCTGCAGTTTACGAAAAAGTCCAAGGTCAGTAAAAATATGTAACGAACATACTGACTAACAGAGTAGGTTTATGACAGAAGCAACCGATTTTAAGGAACGTGATTCCAATATACTATGTCATCACACAAAGAATAAAGTGTGTGATCTCAAAAAAAAAGTGTGTGAGGGCCTTCGCTTCCGAATAGAACAAACTAGGAAACGGCATATCCAAAAAAAGGAAGAATTTGAATAAGGTAGAGTTGAGAATAATCCATATATACCTTGAGTTCATCAGCCTCGCCTTCAAGCATACTTCCATAACTACGATGAACTTGGAAAGACTGCTCAATCTGGAGAAACAATTGCCACTTGGTCATGCTAATAGGACTAACTTCAAGGTTTAACGCTAGTTCCTTCACAGTCTCATTGAGTGCTGTCAATTTGTCTCTCAGTAGCCAAAATTCATTGAAGAACACAGTGGGGTAGTAGCCTTCTGTAGTTGGATCCACATTCAAATCTGCATTTCTATTGTCAAGGAATACCAATCCTCCCTCAACAGAAACAGAAGCTAATCTTTTCTTGTAAAAAAAACAGAAGCTAATCTTTTTAAGATAGTATTTTGAACAACAATTTACATCCATCATAAGCTGGCTACATGCAATATTGGCTACAACAATGTACAAAATTGATTAAATATGAGATTGGTGACAACAAAATAGTATTAAACACATGCATTTGTAGTAAGATTGCAGCAAAAAAACATCAAATATTTACAGTTGAGGATACATGGAGCAACATTGGGGGGAAGATTGTTCTGGGGATACCTGTGAATATAACGGGCAAATATCATGTAAGAAATCTTAGGAAGGATGAACAGAAACTGAAACCATGAAATTAGAAACAAAACATTGAGCGGTAGTTGCGTTGAAAAAAACATGTACCAAAAGAATGGCTGAGGTGCAAAATGTGAAGCTGGGATGGCGATCCACATATATCAAAATTATTAAGCAAGATCTAGAACAGAGCCGACACATAATTTAGCAGCGCAATTTTCAGCAGAATCTTACAAAACAGACGACCACATAGCTTAGCAGTGTTTGTTTGTGATTAGCATCCACTGAAGAAAAAAAAACAGATACCAGCATGCACATTGCAATTTGATATGTGGGGAAGCAACGCCTTCCCTTGCGGTAAAACAACATGCAGATGGCACAAAAAAAAATTCCTAGTTTGAGCAAACACATGGTTCTTTCAAATGCACCAACTATATTGGCTTGACCTTCTCCTTCTTATTGGAGACAGTCAAAGTGGATCATAGATTCTCTTGACTCTAAACTGAGGCATGTCATCTACTTATACCAGTGTTGAAAGAATGCTGAAGCAAAACATTTCCTTACCCAAGAAGTTACTAACTAATACTTCATGATATTTTTTGAAGAGAATAAAAAGGTAGTAATCATGCCAATGGGATTCTTAATTCTTTTGAAAACAAACAACAATGGTTCCAGATAATTAGAATTGATAAGTATATACTGATCTTGTGCATACCGTGTGAAGTCATCAACGAGATTTATTGTGACATTTGGTTTCCAATAAGAAATATATTCGACTGGGCCCTCCTCTTTGTCTTCGGATTCTTTGTTCTCCTGCAGAAATCAGATGAGGTACTTAGTTATTCCTGAAGATAACCAATACTACAACTTTCTAGTTCCTACTGTCTCAACAATAAAGGATGGGGTTGAGGACCTTAAGCGGTGGTTTCTCCTCGGACTCATTCGAATCTCCAAGCAAGCTCTTCTTATTACCAGCTTTTGATTTCCGCAAGTATGCCACAATAGCTAAACATGTATAATGCAGTGAGCATTTCAAACATGCAATCATTAAAAAGGACGGTTGGAATGAAAAATAAACTTACGATGTGTCCTTCCGAATGCAGACTTTTGCTCATATTCAGGATCGGTAGGGTCCACAGGGTAACCCGAGCGCGCAAAGTAAACATGAGCATACAAAGAGCCATTGTGCTTGAGAGCCTATGGCAGTAACATTCACCAACACAAAATTAGGCAAACCAACAATATAAATTATAACATAATATGTAAATTACAGAAAGTAATATCCTACCTCCGATGGATAGTATGTCAGTGAATGTGTTCTGGTACTGGTAGGCGCCCAGACTGCATATGGTATGTTGGTTTCATGCCAGACTAGTGCTTCCTCATTACTGAAGTCATTAAATTTATCGTTCTCAGATAAGTACATCCACATATCCTGCAGCAACATAACCACATTTCAATTTGTGTTTAGGAAAACATAAATGGCTAAGACTAGTGCTTGATGCATGAACCGTGCCACCTCCATACAGTCAAAAAAAATTGGGCGGCACTACTGAGGAATTTAGTTTAATTGAGTAATGTCCTTTAGTTTGGTTTAATTGCGTGGCACTACATTTAAACCTTTGTAACTTAATTATCTTAGTACGCTATTCAGATTGCATAAGACACAAGTTACTGAATCAACAACCTGGCCAATACAGGGTTTCAACCTCTCATCAAAGATCTGAAGCAATATGATACACCAAGTTATAAGCTCAGTGTGCATGCAGAAACACCAGAAAATCACTTCCCTCCCAAATAAATAACCTGACAATGTACTGAACAGCGGTCGCTTTATTCAGAACACCTAATCTAGACAACATTCAACTCCCTTAACTCTACACTACAGACCCAGTAAGAGACATTGTCCATGGATGCTGTGACGTTTTCGACTGCATTACGCAAATACGGTACATTCTATACCATCCATGCATACTGTGACGTGACGTCCTCAGCTTCATCGTGGTCAAACAATTCAAAGACAAATGCCTACCATACACAGCACAACAATTCAAACACCAAATGTTCACATCAACTCAATTGTAAAGCATCCATATACCCTACACCACATTACCAAATTGTCAAGACCCTTGATATTTCTTCTCTTTTTCGTTTGCATACTAGTTCTGAAAACTATGGACGCCCAAGGGCCCCTGAGATGAGATCCACTCAATTAGAACCTCCAACTGACATATCAAAATGTGTGACCTTCTTTTCAAAGTAAAATCAAATCGCAATGTTGTGAAGCACCACTATCTTACACGATCTGCCTGTTTTAGAGCAGAGACCGCTTACTTGTTCGACAGTCACCAACACACACAACCAACAGTCCTCGCACAATACCGCGGAACCATACTAATCACCCCAAACACGCTCTCTTATTATAGCATCCGCAAGCTATTACTAACAGAATAGAAAAGTTCCAGATCACAGTAAAAAAAAGCTGATAAAACCCTACACGACTTTTGCACCTGAGCAAACAGAGCCCAATTGCTCGCGCTGCATAAGCACGAAGCCGCCTCTCTTCCTGGAACACCGACAATAAACCGCTCTAAAACCGCGATAGAAACCTAACACGCCTCTCTCCACCCAAAATCAAAGTTCCTGGGGATTGGGGTGACGTCCTCACCATCGGCTCTCCCTTCTGGAAGAGGTTGGGCATGAGCATCCCGGGCACCGTGGGGGCCTTCTTGCCCCCGAAGAACTTGGAGGCGAAGTACCAGAAGACGGCCATCCGCACGATGCCGGCGATGCTCTGCCCTATGCCGCCCCCCTGCCGCCCGGCCGGGGCCTGCCCCTGCGGCTGCGCCGCGACGGCGGCGGCAGCCGGCTGCGACATCGCCGCCGGCGAGTTGGATCGGGGCGAGGAGGGTGGGATTGAGCCGCCGAGATGCGGAAGGAAGAAAGTTTTCAGAGGAGCTCTGTGTGATTGATGACGCTCTCGGGATTTAAGCGTGGGGTGGTTTTACGATAGATTTATATGTTTCTTTTGCGAATAGAGGCGTGAGTTGTTACGGAATTGTGTGTTGACTCCCTGACCGTGGAGATGCTGGACTGCTTTGGATCGCGTGATTTGGATGGAGGCGTGATTTGGAGAGACTTTGGGGCGCAGGCGGTGATAATGTGAATGATGCTGGCATTTGCGCAACGAGGCGAAGCAAACTGTTAGATGCACCCGGGGTCAGCTGAACATTTGCTTTCACGTGCAACAGGAAGGAGATATACCACGGAAGAAACCAAAATGAAAATGTCAAAACATATTGTATTTTGGAATGGAGTGAGTAGTATATAACTGAAATCTTCTCCACGACGCCGAAGAGTACTTCTTTCCTAATACACATCTAGAAGATTGTAAAATCCTTCTCGCCACTGGCACCCATCTTTGTGTATGCTTGATTGATCACATTCTTGAGCATGAACGCTCCCAAACTTTCTTTGGTTTTTCTTTGTCTCCGATATCGCATACGACTCATTTCACCTACATGTACTTAAGATGGTGACAACGGGATCGTTAAGGAATTTTTGCTTGAAGGCATGCATCATTGTGTGTCTTCCAAATTGTACAACAAATTGTTGCCCTTACACGTAGCACCACAAAGCCAAAACGAATGTGTCTATATATAGTTATGATACATCGGTTTTGCATACTCCCTCCATTCCAAATTATAAAAATGATTTGACAACTTCAATGTGGACTAAATACGGACTGAAATTATTGAATTAACACACTAAAATACCTCTAGATACATATGAATCGGAAAAAACTAAAAAGTCTTATATTTAAAACCAGAGGGAGTATAAAGTAAGTTTTTTTCCTTGTTGGAAAAGATACAACACCTTTTGGGATTGAGAAAAAACTTTTTTAACTTTTAAAATTATGGAAAATACTCACACATGTACGAACAAACATGTCAATGTGGATTCTAGTACAAAAATATGAATATTTGCGGTTGTGCAAAATCAATATTAAAAAATAAGCAGTCTACTGTGTTAACTTGTGGTGTAGCATATGTATTTTATTAACTCATACTCTAATTTATTTATATCTTCTAACTAGTCATATATATATAACCTCTTTATACACGAGCGAGTTTATTTATCTAATCTCTACCTATATGACTAGACTTCTGAAGAATTAGCACTTTGACAAGGCTAATGACACTTGTTTCTATTTGATATTTAACTCGCGTTGTGCGGGAACTCTCGTAAAGCCGCAATGCAAATCTAGTGCTTACCCCACTAAACAAATTATATGCAGTACCCTAGAAAGGTTTGGAATTTAGTTTTTATCTACATGATGAAACACTTACAGAAGTCTTGTGCCACTTAATCTGTTAACCACATCACTGTTTTTTTACATGATCGCCCCATGTGTTTTAGTGAGAGATTTCATGTTGCCTATAAATTAAATTAAATTCCACTTCAGTGATTACTGATTAGGAGATGCAAGTGTTGGTTCGTGTGTGGGGTGCTCCTAACAGTCTCTCTTTTTTATATGGGCCACTTTAAAAGCGAATCTGGGGCTGGGCAGACAGATATTTTTCAAGGCTCTCAGGCCGTGGGACCCGTACCTACTCTATGACGTGGCGAATGAAAGGGACCCATCGATATGTCGATGGGCTCGAAACATCCCTCCACTGGTTTTGGGCCCTTCGATTCGAAGCTCGTTAACTTGGACTAGGCCCACCGGGACTGGACGTTTTGACCTAGACTCCGACCCAAGAGCCACTACTTGCTCTCGCAGCGTCTCGTTACATGGAAGAAGCAGACTCCCTTCGAAGCATCCATTTCTACGGTGATTTCCGATAACATCGTCCATAGCAACTCTTCCAGAAATCAAGCCATGCTTCTTGGCAGCGTAGGTTCTCAATGTGAAAAACTTGCAGCAGGTTGGTTTTCATGCAACTGTACTAACGTGGTCATACCCTTCGGGTCCCCCACTTTTGGTATACCTGGTGCAGCCAGACGAAGTCCCACCTGGCGGACCGGCTATTACTTCAAGCACAAGCCAAGAACTCCAAGTCGTAGTCTACTAGGACTCATGTAAACCCTACCTGGCTCCCTTTATAAAGCCAGGCAGGGGCACCCCCATAGAAGAGATCGATACGAGACAACAGATAGGCATAGCCCTAGCGAGACCACGTCTCTCATCACCACCATCGCCATTGCGGCAACCATGTAAATCATACAATATATACAGATCAGACAAGCAGGAAGTAGGGTGTTACCCTCCGGGGGCCTGACCTGGGTAAATCGCCTTGCTTATTAGCCGACGGAACTACCAGCGCGCCAACTTCTCCCTCTATACGAAACCCTAGGTATCTCACCTTGAGATTTGTCGTGGCCACCCCACGTCAATTGGCGCCGTCTGTGGGAAGAACGCGCGCTGGATTCAACGTTTCGGCGGCTCCAATCTTCATCGACAACGGCGGCTAGATCGCATCTGGCCGGCTCATCTACTTCGACGGATTCGACTTCATCAACAACTACTGCGACGACTGCATTCCGAGCGCAGCTTCTGCGATCAAATATGGTGGCGGCGTTTCGTGCGGACGATCCAATCTGCGGCGGCGTCCCGCACGGATGCCCCGACCGGTACCATGCGTCGTGGCAGCGCCTCTACTCCATCAACCATCGAGGCCCTCTGTCTCGCCTGGGAAATCTCCAACGGATTCGCCTACCGCGATAACTTCAACGCTCTGCAATCTGGTGGAGGCTTTGTCACCTTCGAGTCCTCGCGGGAGCTGCGCGACAGCGTCGCACCAGAAAAATCATGCAGCAGCTGCTGACCAGCTGTGATCCGATCAGGAATCCAATACGCGGATATTCCCCCTTTCCCCTCCCAAGACGCTCCCGCGAGCGGCAAGGGGGGAACCCTAGTTTTCCGCCGCCAGGCCCCCGCCCCTCCGTCCCCCTTCCCTCACCGCCGCCGGAGGGCGTCGCCGGGTTAATCCCGCGCGGCGCTGGCGGCGGCGGGGCCTCCTCTCCCCTCGTGCGGTGGTGGCGGCGCGGGCCGCTTCTGCCGGTGGGGCCTCGCGCTGGTGTGGGGCGCGACGGCGTGGTCGCCGAGCGACGGTGTGGTGGCTGCGCGTCCATCCGCGAGCTCGCGGCGGCGGCCCCTGGCGCGGTTGCAGCGGCGGGCGGCGTGAGCTCGGCCCGGCGGGGCTGCGTGAAGATGAAGACGACGGTGCTGGGCTTCGTGGTCTCCGCGGCAAGCCTGGCCGGCGGTGGCGCTGCTGCTCGCCGGCTAAGCGTGGATTCCGGGGGTGTGGTGGGCAGTGCGGCCGTGGTCGCCTCGACCCGGGCCGGGCCAGGGGGCTCGGGCCCTCTCGAGCCCATCCGGCACACCAGTTCCGACCTCGCCTGTAGCCATGGGGGCTGCAGGCCGTCGGTCGGCGAGTTGGGTCCCCGCTGAAGGCTCGATGCCGCCTTGTTGCGGTCCGATTGGCGTCTCTCGTTCTTCGCTTCAATTCTATCGGTGCAGAGTTGGTACGCCGGGGCGGCGGCCCTGGATGGTGGGAACCTTGTGGGTTGGCGGGCGAGCCCCTGGTTCTGGTGCTGCCGGCGCCATGGCCGTGTGGACGGCGTGGTGTCTGGTGAGCTGTGTTCCGTGGCAGTGGTGCGGTGGCCGCCTCGGCGGTTTCCCTAACCCTGTGTGGGAGGTGGAGAGGTCATGCCGAGGGGAAACCCTTGCCCTGGATGTGTCTCGGGCCGTGGCGGCGACGTCCATGGACGGCGTCCCCTTCTTGAAGGCGTCGTGGCGGCGTTCCTCTCCCCTCCTACGTGCTCCGGGTGAAAACCCAAAATCCTCGGATTGGGCGGTGGCGGCGCTCTGCGTCGTGCTCTTCTTGAAGACGCCGCCTTGGAGCTCTCGGACTGTAGCTCTCCGGAGGTTGGGTGGCGGACGCCTCTTCGGCGTTCTTCCTCCGGCAAAGCTTGCTTCTTGATCTGCACTCCCAGCGTGTTGGATCCCCTTGGTGTGCCTCAACGAGTTGGTGATCCCCTGGTGGTTGTTTCTGCTGTTGTTTGGGCGGGTCTCGGCGGTGTGCAGTGTGTGCTGGTGAGCCGGCCTTGTCTCTAGGGAGTGCTTCGGCCCGACGACTTTGCCCGTGTTGACGGTGTGCAGTGTGTGTTGGTGTGTCGGTCTGTCCCCGAGCGAGTTTCGGCCCAACCACTTTGCCTGCCAGTTCTCAGCCTCATCAGAGTAGTTCTTAGGTGGTGTCCGCCTCGCCGGAGTTTCCTCGGTTGTCCTTTGTTTGGGTGTGTGTTGTTCTTCGATGTAAGCTGGGTTCAGCACATTGTATCTCTGTCGCCGTTTCGGCGTTATTAATTTAACGTTGGGCCCTGGCCATGTATCTAAAAAAAAATCCAATACGCGTGCAAGGGAACTGAAGAATACGGGTCGCATGCAGCAGCCAAAGCAAGACATTGATCGGTGTAAGGAAAAGATCTGACAAAAGCTACCATCAATCCAGGGAGAATCACGTCCGATCCAACTAGTACTGCTTTTCAAAGCTATGCTCAACATGCAAAAACCCAATTTGTATCAACAAGCATACCATCACGTGACCTTGTCTCATGCTTTGAAAAAATATATATATAAATCATCAGGAGGCTAGCTCGTACGTGCCTCTGGATTGTCAAACTCCAAGTCCGCCGTGGTGCGCCCGACTACTACGACAGCGATCAACGACGCGCGTACCAGACAGACTGTCGACTCGGGAACATGGCGTCGTATGCACGCGCACCCGAGGCTCGGAGGCTGGCACTCGACATCAACAACAACATCATCTTTGACTACGCGTACCCGACAAGACCGGCGACTCGGAGCGGCGGCGGTGCTGCGCATCTTCGTCGGCCACTCGTCAACCTCTACACCGACGCAGGGCGCTCCTGATATTCGGGGGCTGGCGTTTCGACATCACAACATCACAACCATCATCGTCGACTTGCGCGTCGTGGTTCACTCCAACCTCGTTGCGGCTGCGTCACCATCGACTACGACCCTGCTGCGGGCAAACTTCGACTCCCCACGGGTTCATCGACCACCACGGCGGCGAGGCGCGTGGGCGACACCGACACAAAAAGCCTGCTCTCTGGAAGGGCACAACAAACCCTCGGGGGCTGGCGCTTCAACGTTAACTCGTCAACAAATTCTTTGACCACGGCGACAGTGATCAACGTCGTCGGTACCAACACATACAACCGGCTCCTTGGAAGGGAACCACGTACCCTCAGGCCTGGCCCTTCGACGTCAACAGCGACAACAAGTTCATCGTTGCACTCGACACGCGACTCGAGTGCCTTCATCGACTCTGCATCATCGACTCCGCTTCGCCGGCTTGACAAGGAAGACTCGGGGGCTGAGCGTTGCCCGCGCCGCGTCGACTCCGGTCCGCCGTGTCGACTCCCTCCGCCGTACCACTTCACGGCGTCGACTCCGTCCACTACGACGTCCATGACTCGACAAGATCGGAGTCCATGACTTGATAACTTCTACCACCACTTTGACGAGTCGACCTCGACAGTCTACAGATTTCCGTCGCTCATGAACAGTTAAGTCACTTTCATATTTTATTTCTTCAATTCTAACCTTCTTCGGTTGCAGCCAACACTCGGGGGCTGGCGTTTTTCAATTCCGACTCGTCGACTCCCTCTGCCGCACTACTCCGCCGCGTCGACTCCGGTCCGCTGCGTCGACTCCGGTCCGCCGTGTCGACTCCTTTCGCCGCGTCGACTCCGGTCCGCTGCGTCGACTCCCTCTGCCGTACAACTCCGCCGCGTCGACTCCGGTCCGCCGCGTCGAGTCCTTCCGCCGCGTCGACTCCGGTCCGCTGCGTCGACTCCCTCTGTCGTGCTACTCCGCCGCGTCGACTCCGGTCCGCGGCGTCGACTCCCTCTGCCGTACTACTCCGCCGCGTCGACTCCTTCCGCCGCGTCGACTCCGGTCCGCTGCGTCGACTCCCTCTGCCGTACTACTCCGCCGCGTCGACTCCTTCCGCCGCGTCGACTCCGGTCCGCTGCGTCGACTCCCTCTGCCGTACTACTCCGCCGCGTCGACTCCGGTCCGCCGCGTCGACTCCTTCCGCTGCGTCGACTCCGATCCGCCTTGTCGACTCCTTCTGCCGCGTCGACTCCGGTCCGCCGCGACACAACAAATTTGCCTTGGCCGCACCTGATGCTCTACCGGGTGCTGCGCCCCACAGGCCGCAACAAATTCGCCTTGGTCGCACCCAATGCTCGGGGGCTGCGCCGCACAGGCCGCAACAAATCATCGACTCGGCTACTTAGACCCATGCAAAAATTCACGACTAGTGCAGTCGCAAAAAGACTTCCCGAGATGCGTCCGCCGCATATAATCCTCGGATGCTGCACCCATGGTGTAAAGATAAGACCCGCCGATCCGTCGAGCCAGCCAGGGCTCGCACCCGCTGCGTTCACCCTGTAATTTCTGTGTCTGCGACATGATGAAAAATCCCAACGGACGCGTTGGGTACCCATTTACTGATGCTGGAGTTTGGCTCTATAAGATCTCCGCGGCCTGAGCCAAGCTTCCCCAGCCTACGATAGCTAGCAAGGTATTTGCCCTAGAGCAATTAGCCAGCCCGATCCGTCGAGTGCGTTGGGCCTGCTAAGCTCACAACTATCAAACAAATAAAAACCGGGCATTGAGTCGACGTACTTCCGACTAACAACCTCTTCTTAAAGGCACCCGATGAATTCTCGACTATGAGTCTCTGCCCGATTCTACGAATTGACCAGACACTCGGGGCTACTCCCATCGGGAGCGCTGGGCGCTGGACGCGCACCCGACGTACTACCGAGTAAAAAATACCCGACAATGCAGCAAGGGTGCAAGGACTAAGCCCAAGTTGAGCACCTCCTTGGACAACTCAAATTTCATTCGACTACTCCCATCGGGAGCGCACTCGCCGCCGGCTCGAGTGCTACACAATTTTTAAAGTCGGGTTCTCTACAGCCCGCGTCGGATTTTTCAATGTCGGGTTCTCTACAGCCCGCGCTGGATTTTTCAAAATCGGGTTCTCTATAGCCCGCGTCGGACTTTTCAAAGTTGGGTTCTCTACAGCCCGCATCGGTATTCTCAAAATCGGGTTCTCTACAGCCCGCACTGGATTTCTCAAAGTCGGTCTCTCTATAGATCGCATCGGATTTATCACTATTATTGGGTTTCTTACACCTACACTGGATTTCTCATAAATGATTCAACTCTCAAGGCATGGTTAATACATCCATCACATGATCATCAACACACCTGACGCATTGACTACTCCTGCTCGACATGCTGCTATAAGTCTCTGCCCGATTCTACGAATCGACCAGACACTCGGGGGCTACTGACGTGGTCATACCCTTCGGGTCCCCCACTTTTGGTATACCTGGTGCGGCCCAGACGAAGGCCCACCTGGCGGACCGGCTATTACTTCAAGCACAAGTCAAGGACTCCAAGTCGTAGTCTACTATGACTCATATAAACCCTACCTGGCTCCCTTTATAAAGCCAGGCAGGGGCACCCCCATAGAAGAGATCGGTACGAGACAACATATAGGCATAGCCCTAGCGAGACCACTTCTCTCATCACCACCATCGCCATTGCGGCAACCATGTAAATCATACAATATATACAGATCAGACAAGCAGGAAGTAGGGTGTTACCCTCCGAGGGCCTGAACCTGGGTAAATCGCCTTACTTGTCAGCCGACGGAACTACCAGCGCGCCAACTTCTCCCTCTATACGAAACCCTAGGTATCTCACCTTGAGATTTGTCGTGGCCACCCACGTCATGTACGTTTTCCTTCACATCCTTGTTACATACAGAACCGGCTTCTCTAACGTAGATCGAGGAGGCAAGTCAGGCAAAAATCTGAAGGAAAGTCAGGGCCTGTAGCATAAGTTGTGTATTATACTATTATGTATTGTAGAATAAAACATATAAACTGATTTTTTAACATCGTACTTTTGATTGCAAGTAATGACGGTAAATATATATACCTTAGATTTGTACCATACAAAGTAATTTGAATCATATCAGGCTTAAGATAATATGTCTTTGAAGAAGGCAAGTTTTTTTTTAATACTCCCTCCGTCCAAAAATAAGTGTCTCAAGTTTGCTCAAAAGTGGATGTAATACATCCACTTTTGAGCAAACTTGAGACACTTATTTTTGGACGGAGGGAGTATTAAGATAATACTCCGTATTGTAGAAGAAGGCAAGTTAGAGTACTCTTGCTTAACTGACTTGCCTCCTCTACATTAGAGGAGCCGGCTCCGTTAACTTATATGTATCTGATTGTGTCAATTCGAGTATTGGTATAAAAATAGGGACGGACACGGTGTTTTGACTCGTGGTTTTAGATGCACCCGTTGTGCAAATGCATTTTAACCGAATTTTAAAATGTCAAAAAAAAAAATCGGGTGTACATATGAGCATTCTATGTTCGTACAAAAGTTTTGCGAAGAAAGGATATTTTTCGTGGCCGGTGTAAAAAAGAAAACCGGCCACGAACTTTTGTTCGCGAATTTTTTTGTACGAATATAGAATGTTCATCTTGTCTTTTTTACACCGGGCCACGAAAAATGCATTTTCTTCGCGAAACTTTTTGCATGAACATAGAATTTTCGTATGTACACCAGAATTTGTTTTTGAAATATTTTGACATTTTAAAATTCCGTTTTTGGGTAGTGAGAACATATGGTCTTATGACCCAAAACTGATTTCCGATATTGTACTATCTTAGTTAAGGGAAATAGAACATCGAAATGAAACACCACGAGTAACCTCAAGAAAAAAAAAAACACGAGCTGGCGGCTGGTCGTCTTATATGCTCGTGAGATCTCCCTGGTCGAAGTCACGAAGCAAAGCTTGTTTGCAGTGAAACTTTTTTCCTTTTCATATCTTTTTCTTATTTCGTGCTGGGAATTAGTGCGATGTTGACAACGCATAATTCTATCTTTTAACTTCCCTTTAGCTTATGACCGGAGCAAATTCAGCTATGTTAATCGTGCCGTGGCATGCTGCTCTCACCTGTCATGTATAGGAACGTTTCCTTCCTGTTCTTGCTTTTCTCCTTCTTGAAAATATAAGAATAGTTCGTCCCCACTCCCCAAACGTCAATGAAGGCCTGAAGCCCAGCAAGACACTAGACTGCAGCCCAAACACCAGTTGGCCAGCACACTTGTGAAGACAAAATTCACTAAAAAAACTTGTGAAGACAAAAACAAAACAGGTCACTGTCATTAATGTTTAATAATGCTCATCTATAGATCAAAGCAAGATAGCACGTACTCATACAAGGCAATACAAGCTCAGTTATGTAAGATGTTTGATGTCCAAACAACTAGAAATTCAACAAAGACTTTTACGCCCCATGTCAAATTTAAATCTAGCTTGAAAGAACAAACTTATGATCATCCTATTTGCACTGTATTAAAAAAATTAAATTTTTGTAAATCCAAAGTTGAGCATAAATATTTATCAAACGCAAATAGAAATAGAGCTTTTCGATCCTATCCAATAATACTATCAACTCAATACTTGTTGAACGCACAATCTTAGTGTACGAGACCATGCCAAAAAAAAACTATTGTATGCAAGTTGGCATTGTGTAGTTTAGGTCGGAATACCCAGTGCACTAAGATGGTACAAGCGAGATTCCTCTCATGAGTTATATTCGAGGTTTTTCTTCATGTTTTGATTACTCAGTAGTTAGAGGAGCATCCACTTTCGCTTAGAAACACATACCTACAATAAATTGAAACTTTTACTCATCATAATATTGATGTTAAAGATGTTTGATCAACTCATTGCCGAAATCAGATATTTGTCTCGAGTAGATCAGCGTAGCTTGTCAGCCCCCAATAAAGTGCGACAATGGTGTAAGCCACTCATAAGTCATAACGCAATATCTCACTATGTTCACAAGCAAAATTTTGACATAAGTAGTACGTCTTGAAAGTTTGAAATAATTTGAGCCTATTATTTCTAACACTGTTGGGTCGACCTACTCTGTAACTATTTTCTTAAGACAATTATGAACAGTGGCAACCAACAAGTCTCCAACACTCTGGGGTCGACCATCCGATGGGTTAGATTTACAGCCATAGGTGCGCTTTCAATGTAGTGCAAAAAAACTTCTAGAAAGCACTAAAGAGCATTTTTTATCGATGCATCTTTTAAAATAAACCCTACCAACATGCATTAATGATAGTCTATCTCTACATGCAAGCTATCCATTATTATAGCCAATTGTCATTGTCATCTCACTACCATATTTAATGATTATCTATCTATACATGCATTTTATCCACATCCATTTTTTAACCATCTAATTTTTTACATCACCAATTAATTTTTGGCAGTCAAATACAGGCGCGAAGCAAGAATTCAAGCAAACCCCGGGCTAACTTTGAATTCAGCATTGTAATTAGTCTAAATCGTAGGACAAATCGTCAATTTCTACTAATGTATATGTAAAACAATTCTACACCCCGGGCCATGGCCAGGGTAGTCCGGGGTGCGGCTTCGCCCATTATCAAATACACAACCATTTCACATCGATTAAGTTTGATACTACTGTGACCCATCGAATGTTGCATATATATGTATACAACTTTTGGTTTCAGGCATTGTATACCTTACATAACATTGTTCTTAAAATAGTTCTCGATACGATGGCAGGTACGCGTCTTGCTTAAAAATGCCCACTGTGGCGCTGGTGAAGCATAGCATCTTATCCTACAAAGTTGTTTAAACGCGAGTGGCCATGCCACTTGTTTTCTTGTCGATGCTTAGAAACTAAATTGACTAGGATGTCAGCGCTATGTTCATACAGAGTGCACTACCTGCACACTAACACAATATAATATATCTTTTGAGTTCTCTAACTTTTCCCTTTCTTGATTTGCATAGATATCACCGAGCACCCAGGTAGTTATTTAATCCCTTAGTTTCAACAACATTTTTTTTGGTAAGGATCCATGAGAACAATAGGAAGACAATGACGAAGAAGATATGATGCGCAGCTCGATCTCCTTGTTATGCTCCTCAGGAGAGGGAGGGGAAAAACAATGGAAGTCCAGTACCCAAGTGCCTAACTAGTGCACAGGTACACTCCTACTAGAGCTGGGGCTAGTATAGAAGTGTTCAAACTTGTACTAGCTCCGGTGTATTTCTGGAGAAATTATATGTATCAAGTCATGGGGTTCTTATTTCCTGTCGAATGGTGACATTACGTTAAGTGCAAAGTTGCGGTTTACGGCCTGCCATTCTCGGTTGGAGATCTAAATATATATCCTGCAGTAAGTTGGCAAGAAAAACCACACTACTTGTACAAGAACTTCAAAAGCATTTTTGCAAGGGTGTAGTAGCTTCAGCTTAACTTCGGAGAATTTCATAGAAAGATCTGATCCTAAGTCTAAACAGATCCTCGCAGAACTAATGGAAAACCGAAACCCGCTACCGCTATATCACGCAAGTTGGCACTATAGTAATCCGCAAGCTTTGATTACTATAAGCACAGAATCAAGGCGATGTTGCTGTTGCTTTCCCAGGCTCGGTTTCCTCTACGTATTTCGTTTCTGTACTTTGTATGTGTACTGTGTACGATGTATGTGGTACCTTGGTGATTAATATACGTAGAAAAATTCAAAAAAAAAAGGAGGAATAAACTGGAATCTTGGCCCTTGGTTATTGCCAGGAGATAGCCGGCATTATGATAGTTTATGTTCTTGGTATGGATTAACTAACATCGTTTGATTAGTGGAGCATGGTATTGGTACGACGCTTGCGGCACAATCTGCCAATAGTCGAGCCGGCAGGGGTTGCTTGCTAATGCTTGGTCGCTGCAACTCAGGTTATGTTTTCTTTTCTGCCCCCTTTTCCTGTGCCTTGCTCCCCTAGCTTCCCACCAGCAACCACGCAGATGGAAGAGAGAGTCCACTGGAATAGGTTATAGTCGGAGCAATAATGCAGCATAAAAGTAATCCTTGATGCTGCCTTTGATTATCGTCTAGTCGTCAGAAGGCAGGATTAGAAAACTAGCTCGTCGTTAGTAATTGGCGCGGTTTGTTTAGCTTTCGCCTAACTTGACTTCTGAGCAGGATTCACGTTCTCGACTGAAACTTCGATGTAAAGCGTGATAACACGGCCTAGTCGAGCTGGGCCCGAGTCCTCGTCTACAACTTGTAGTCGTCGGCTCCATCACTACTTTGCCAAGAAAAATAATTGCTTGATAAGCTATGTTTGGTTTCCGGCCGGGTTCAGTTTGTGCTTGACGCACTATATATGTATTTATCTTTTCAGAAAATTTTAGATGCAAATTTCCCACAAGCGGAAAAATATGCTTCCCGTGTCACGGAATTTCAAATACAAATTCCACATGCAAGTTAAGAAATGGACCGTAGGAGTGATTTCTTAACTGTGCGTGCAAATCACTTCTCCATGGTGAAAACCCTAGGTCTCTCAATTTCATTAGATGGACCTCTCAATAGCGAGTTTTCTAGCTGTGTTCCTTGTTGAAGGCACTCTTTGGGGGTTGTTCGGACGTTTCTCCATGGTAAAAATCCATTATATGGCTTTGGTGGTTGATCAATGATGAAGACCCTCGTGCATTGTCACCTCACCAAAGACGTTGTTCTTGGAAAAGCTGTGTCGTAGTTCAGGTGATACTATATTGGTGGGGTGTGTTTACTATGTTGCGCACCGCTGGTCGATTTGGCGAGGACTTGTTTTTTCCTGATTTTTTGGGTGTGTGCTTATTTGATTTGTCTCACAGATATAATAGGCTTGATATTAATATATTGAAAATGGTTTAATATCCTGTGAAGTATGTACTCCCACGCTTAACATAACACATAGATCAATCAATTATACACTTTATTTTAATATACTTCATTATTTAATGCTAGATACCCCAAAGTGAGGTTTATGAAAAAATCCATTTGACTCCATGTAATTTGTAATATTTTCATATATACTGTTTTTAATTTGTACGAAAAAAAGGATATATGAAAAAAACTAAGTGATCCGATGATATTTTTTCATACTACTTGTATTGGGATATATTAGAACAATTGATAAGATGATAAAGAGATATAATACACTCGTCTATGAGATATATTGAATACATGAGTACGTACTCCCAAGGGTGTATTTTTTGCGAGAAGGATCCACATCTATTAATTATAAAAATAAAGTTCACAAGAAGCACAAAACACCTCAAATGTAATAACAATTACATCAGGATTTTAGACCCACCTAATGACCACTAATGCTGCTGGAGCGAGCCGATGATTCAGCGTTGTCGCCGCTCTCCTATCGGAGATGGCCCGACGTTGTTGATGACCGCCGAAAAGTCCTCGTGCACGTGTCCCTAAGGACTAGTGCCCTAAAGCCGAAGTCATACCCCATTGAGCTTTTGACTGATCTGAATCTTCAAACACCGAACCTGTTACACACGTAGACTGCACGAGATCCACCACTAGGAGCAGCGACCAGACGAATCCCCGTCCTCCTCAACGCCATCGTCGAGATTTCCACCGATGAGGTGGACGAGGAGGCAGGTATACCTTATTCTTGTCCCGCACGGCGCCATCATAGCCACCACGACGTTGGTGCCTGTTGACCAAACATTAACTTTAGGGACGAAAGTACGACGCCAACCGCAAATCCGAGATCCCCACCCCCTCCCGCCACCAAAGAAGAAAGAAAAAAAAGGCGGGAACCCATCGATTCATGGTGAGAAACATCGGAGAGGGACACATGGCGCGGCAGCTAGGGGGAAACCCTTGATCGCCGCCTTTGTTAGTCTCGGGAGGAAAAAAAGCTTCCGCCTTGGTGTCCGATGTCGGATAGCTACTCCCAAGATCATATAAAAGAAGTTCTTATTATATTTGCTTTGTCAGAAAATATAAATCGATCATCGTTCACTTCGGGTTTTTACGTTTGATGATTATGGAGATATCGGTGGTTGTTTCCACCCGCGTTATCGTTTTGCCCGTGCACGGGCTCACGCGATGAACGTGCCCGATTGGTTGTGTCGTATGGCGCGTCACATCAGGTTATCTAAAAATGTCCCGACGAATGGTCAAATGAACCCACGAGAGAACTTGCTCTCAAACATGGATTACAACTTATTGACAATATGGGTATATCATCGGTGATTGTTGAATCGGATAATTTGGAGCTGGTAAATGCTTGCAATGGTACTATTAATCTTTGGAGCCCGTTCACAGCTATCCTGCCTGATTGTTTTCAATTATCTCAGAGGATTGGACGTGTCAGCTTCCAACACTGTTCTAGAGAGGCAAACAAAGTGGCGCACAATTTAGCTAGACATGCTTTTGATTCAAATTCTTCTATTTGTTGGGACTCTGAACCCCCAAGTTTTATTTTACCTGATGTAATAAATGATGTATCTATGTTTGTTTGAGGCAGCAAGTTCCAGACACACTTTTTTCCTTACCAGGGTACCGAAGGGGACTGGAAGGTTTTTAATGAGGCGGCTTGCTGACCTAATATAGTGTGGTTTAAAATTCAAAAAAAAAAACCCACGAGAGAACTTTTCTAGAGAGAAGAAATTCGCAGTTTGGGAGAATTAATCGACATGTAAATGGTCCGGCAGGGAGACAGCTACCAAAACCAAAACCACACGTCGCTCTCGCTGGCTTTTCATTTTCCGATCTCCGATATCAATGAGAATCGACGAGACGAGACGCACACAAATTAAAGCACCGAGAGACAGGCAGACCGACCGTGGGATTCGACGGACAACGATGCGGCCACTACCCTTGGCTCCATTTCTCCTGTTTGTTCTCTTTTTTCTTCTTCTTCCCTTTGTTCCACACGTATCTCGCCTAATTTACTGGTGGAAAGCAGCACGCATGGCAAGATTACTGCTGTCCACAGTGGCGATTTTCCTTTACCTTTGGACTAGACAGGTCGAGTGGTCCATTGGTAGTTCGATTTGCATTTATATTTTGTGTGAGATATTATGTGACGTGACATGTTAATCCTACTTTTTTCTATTCCTAATTTTTTGAAATCCTACAAGCCAAATAGACTCAGAATTACTAGGTCAACACAGGACACCGTACGTGTTGCATATGTTATAAACGATAGGCAAATAAACGATTAACGAAAGCAAGATCAACACACGGGGAAACGAGATTTTAACGTGGAAAACCATTATAAGTAGAAAGAGAAAAACCAAGGACCCCAACCAGCAAAATTTCACTATGTCGGTATAGGTTACAAACGTCGGGATATTAGAAATTACGACTTATCCCAAACCGGCGGCGTACAAGCCTCCCTTGTTCCGGCAGAAGTTATCCTTATCTTTATTTAGATCACAATAAAACAACTTCATATCCATCGCACACCACCTTTCAAAAATAGTAGTAGCAAGTTGCAATAGTCCACACCACACCAAGTTGGTACAATGTTGCACTAAATTTGGCATCACACCAGAGTAGACGAGTACGAGTGTGGAATTAAATGACGTAAAACCAATTAAGTCTCTCTCCTGTGCTCCAGCGTCCAGGTCCATCGGACCAGCTACCACAGTACCACTCACTACGACGGATGGAGCGAGAGCATGCACGCACTAGTCCAGCCGCGTTGCTGGACTTTGCATTTACATCCGATCACATGGCTGGCTGGCTGTCTGTACAGCACGCACACGCACGCACGCGCGGCCGACCCGTCGCTGTGATGGACAGCTTGTAGGTAGAGAAAAGAAGGAAGATGTGGTTTCGATCGTCGCCGCGAGCGACATGACTGGCTTTGTGGTAGGGTGCCGGGTCGGTGAGGGACATGCTAGCTAGGCATGCAGCAGCTACAACTTCAACGCCCTGGTGCGTTAAGTTGTCCGATCGCAGCCACCGGAGCGCTCAGGTCTCACGCCGGCCGGCGGACGCTCTCCGGCGGTAGAAGAGCAGCATCTTTCTCTTCTTTTCTAAGACCATGTTTGTACTAAAAATCTAAAATGCTCCATGATTAGCAGCAGCCAGTATAGTATTACTAGTTCTAGCCAAGGGAGCAGGAGATTAGGCCACATGAGGAGCCACGCGGGGGTGGAGAAACTGTCGGTGTCGGCGGAGTCCGCAGAAGATCCCCGCCGGGCAGCATGCAGCGGCGACACGACACGACCTCATACGCTGCGCCCATCCATCAGCAGCAAAAGATTCGCGCTCGCGCAACACGACCGTGGCGTGGCGGAGCAGATAGTGCAAACGTACGCGCGAGAGAGATGTGGCGGGCCCTGTGAATCCACCGTCACTGTGGCAGTGTCAGCATGTCGTGTTTCTCGTGCCAACACAGGAGAGGAGAAGCCACGATCCAACCACCGTACGTGCACAGGCACAGCAGCGGCAGGCACCGATCCATATCCCATCCAGCACACAGTCTCAACTATCTGACTCGAATAAAAACATGGAAAATGGAGCTTCACGTCTACTCGGATGTCCCTGTCTATCCGGAACGTTCAACTACTTTACCATCCGTGCACAAATTATTAACGAATTTTTAAATATAATACATTATCATAACTTTTGGATTTATGTAATCTAATTTTTTTGCTTCATGTACTAACAAGAAATTTCCGAACATGCATAAAAAAATAGCAGAAATTTCCGGACATGCATAATTTGTTGTAGATTTATGTAATCTATTTTTTTTGTTCATGTACTGACAAGAAATTTTCAGACATGCATACAAAAATTAAAACCACACATCTTTTGTTTTATTATTTTTTGAAACAAAACGGGCATAGATATTGCCTCATTTTATCTAAGAAAGAAGGAGAAGTTGACCAGCTAATTAGCAGAAAACTAGCCTAAAACCGATACAAACACCCTCGCAAGCCGTCATGTAACACGACGCCTTCGATGTAACACCCTGGCTACCAGCACGAACTACACACACCGCTAAAACGAGGACCGTCGTCGTGGTTGCCCACCACCAGCATCGTGATCACTCCTCCTCAAGCAACAGACTCCGACTTCACTGAAGAACAACCACCTAAGAAAGCCTCACCGCAGCGGCATCGAGAAGCCCATATCAGCGTATGCCAAAAAGATGACTCATCAGAGAGCTACGGAAAGGAGATATGCATGACCTGCGCCGAAGAAGATCTTCGCACCAGACCGCCCATGCAGGTCATCGTACACCGCTCATATGACGACTTAAGAACATAGCGGCTCCAACTTCATGACCCGTGTAGACCAACACGAAGACTCAGACACGTCGGAACAGAGCCGACTAACACGGTCTTGCCGCGACCAGACCATCGCTCGCCACCATCGTCGTTGCCAAGCCTGACGCCAAACGGAACCTCCACATCGTCAATTGGTCTCTACCAAGGGAAGAGGCCGGAGCGCCCTCAGAGCCGCATGCGCTTCACACGACCTGGGAACACCGGACACACAGTAGGTCACCCGCCAACGGACGAAGTCGCGCCGGCCGCAGGACGTCGGGGCCGAGGCTCCAAACCAGCAGCGGACACCGAGCTCGAGGGGGGTGGCGGGGCTAGGGTTCCCCCGAGCCGTCGGGAACGACGCGGGGTCGGTTTTTTCGTTATTGTATTTTTTATTTTATTATCAATACACCAGTTAGTAGGAATCCTTTCAAATTCGACATTTGGTGGATTGGTAGAACAGGGAAAACAGCGCTGAGAGCATCTCCAGCGGCGTCCTCCAAATGGCCCCGAAAGGCCCAATGGGGGCCCAGACGCAAAAAAAGGCCACTGCGGCACCCCAATGGTCCAGGCCGAGCCATTTTGTGGCCGGCACCCCCGAAAGGGCCCCAAGTTTAGAGGCCCTCTCAGGGGTGTCGGACACCGGGCGGACATGCCCTCCGACAGGGGTGGCCTGCCCGTCATACACACAGGGCCGGAGCGACCTGATTCATTTGCCCCCACCCCGTCCTTTTGTTTCCTCTCGTCGGTGAATCGCACCATCGTCGCCACCCTCGTCGTCGCCCACTTGATTCGCACCTTGTCGTCTAGCTGCAGCGACCACGCAGGCCTGCTTGCCCGCCGGTCTCCGCCCTAGTTTTGCGCCGGCTCAGCTCAATTCAGTCGGCTACGGCTCTTCCTCCCTGCCGCCCGTACGTAAGGTGTTCGACCGTTGGCCAATATGCTCGTTTGATTGATTGTTGATTTGTGACCTATTTTTATTGTTTCATTTTGTCCAATAGGCTATGGATAGCGACGACGAGTTCTTTTTTTTTCTCCAAATGATGGGGGGAGGATGTCGCCCTTGCGACCGACGACGTCAAGATGAGATGGTCATCATGGCCACTCTTCTAAATGCGCAAGTCGAGGCAGAGGCCGTGCCGAAGCGTGGAGAATCAGTGGAAGGGCGGATGGCCAACAAGGATCATCATAGGGCAACTGGTCACATGCTCTTGTACACCGACTAATTTGCCGCAAACCCGACGAACTACCCTCATGAATTTCGCCGGTGCTTTAGTATGTCCAGGGATTTGTTCAGGAGAATCGTGCATGGCGTTCGGGAATACGATGACTACTTTGAGCTGAAAAGAGATTGCACCGGACTTTTTGAAATTTTCATCTCTTCGTGATGGAACAAGGCACCTGCAGCTGCACGATGACCTCGTGGCGCACTTGTGGACGATCAAAACAAACAACGTAGAGCTGGCGCTGGCTTGAGACTTCCATGTGTCCTTTTCGAACTCTTAAATGATTTAAATTTAAATTGTTGTAATAACTTAATATACATTTTTTACATTTAGATTCTAAATGAACTTTGCAATGAAGTTAAAGTTATTCAAAAAAATGATAAAAAACAGTTGGGTGTTGGTTTGGGGTGCGTCGCTGTGTGCCGCACCCCCAAGGCCCCAATGGCCCGTTGGAGCTGAAACCCAAGCGCCACACCGCCCAGCCCAGTCCTATCCAGTATCCACCCAGACAGAGAGACCAGTCCAGTGCAGTGCCGACCCCCACCCACCGAGGCGCGCCGCGCCCATCTACCTCCCCCACCCCACGTACTACGCTGCCTCCTCCGCCTCGTGCAGCTCCCCTCCCCCTTCCCTTCCTCCTTCCACCGCGACCGCGACCGCCGCTCGCTGTTAAAACCAAAGCGAGACTGGTCGACCCAACAGCAGCCAAATCCGCACTCACCTCACCCGCAGCTCACACCTCCTCCCCCTCCTCACCACACACGCCACACGCCACCTCCCCGCCCCGCTCCCCTTCCACGACGGCGGGGCGCGCGGCCTCCCCGTGACCCGGATCCGATCGCGCAGTCAGCCGCCCCTCCCCCCGGCAGGCGCGCAAGGTCCCGCCCACGGGCGAGCGCATAATTCGCGGGAAATTCCGTGTGCTTCTGGACGCCAGGCTGTGAGTAAGGCCCGTCGGCGTCGAGGCAGATCCATGGAGCCGAGCCGGGCGTAGCATCATCTGCTCCAGTACTACATCACAAGGAAACCTCCTTTTGGGTTCCTTCGCCCGTACCGAGCGAATTCTCCGGGCGTTCTGGTTTCGGGAGCATGGCTGCAGCGATGGAGACACCACCGAATCCCCCCGCGGCCGGTGGCACAGGTTCGATCTCAACTCGCAATTTCCGTACATGCGATTTTTGCCTTTTTGGGGGGAACTGCTTTGGTACAAAGCTGCTCTGGTTTCGCTCGCCTGTTTAAGTTAGGCTGCTTCGCGAAACTGAGACGGTAGGTTTTGATGAGGTGGACTTGACTAGTTGACTCTCTGTGTGGAAAATTCGGTGGATTTCTTCTTCCAATTTGAGTCCATGTTGATAAGCAGAATGTTATTACCCCAGTCACCCTTGCCAATTTGTTTCAGTAGTTGGGTTGCAGTCGCTTTGTTGATCCGGTCAGTAGATATTGCCCCCTCTCTGTTGAGTGTATCCATGATGCTTGTGTAATTCTCTCTATTTACTTACTACCACATCTTGTAAGATGTGAATTGTGATCTGCTTCTTTTTCCTAACCAAGCGTGACCAATTCAATTGGAAAAGAAAAATATGTATGTTCTTGTGGACCGTCTTATGTTTTCTGTTAATATGTTTGATTTGTGTTGAATTCTCACGGTCCATTTTTTTTTTGCAAGGTAATACGTTTCTCATTGATAAATAAAGAAATTGCTAAATAAAGAACAAGATACAAAGCACGTACACACGATCTTACAGATCTGTAAAGATAGGATAAACCTATGTGACAAACCAACGCCTATCCCTATCCTTCGGGACCACCAAAGTAGACACCAAAGTGAAGCGAGACAGATCACCTCTTCACCCGAGCTCGACGCGGCTCCATCGCTGATCATCAGCTTTACGGACCTCCAAAGTAGTTTGCCAGAAGCAAAACCATTGTCATTGAACGAATCAGACCGGGGCAACATGTCCCCGGACACACCATCGAACTTCAGAACTGACACCCCGCACGACTAGGACGTCGAAGAAGCAAGTCAGAATTGTCAGCCTCCATCCACAAACCCAACACAGGATACACCATCTTCCAGCTGTCACATGCGCAGACAACCGTCTGCATGTACTCCTGGACGACACATCCTCCCTGCTCCACCATGACGTCGGAGAGAACGCCGCAGCAACGGGGACAGAGCAGAAGGAGACACACCTGATGGGGTCGCCGCCTCGCTGACACCATCCATAAACCCTAAGTTCGCCAATCCGAAAGATCGACAAACACACGATGCCATCAACTCCGAGACGCTGCCATGAAGGACACCGCCGGTGTGGGAGTGGAGCTGAGGCAGATTTATTCGTCCGGGCGCCGCTCCCACCACCCCAACGGCACACCACGATCTGCAAAACCAAAACCTAACTACAGAGCGGAGGAAACCGGATCCCCTCTCCCTCCCGCCGGAGCAGCAGGCAGAGAGAGAGGGGACCAGCACGTTCCGCGGTGGAGATCGGCCGGAAAACAGTCGCCTCCTGATCGCCGTCTCTGGCGGCTAGGTCAGGAGCGAAATCGTGGCCTGCCCGTGAGTCTTGAGTCACCCACTCATGGTGCCAATTTTAGCACGTACTACCGATGCACTGATGATAAATACCACACTTCAGTTTGGTAGACTTTTGTGCATGATATTAGTTGGAATTGTTCAATTATGGTTCAGACAATTCAAGATAAATCTCGACAATACAAAATACAGAAACCAACTAGTGTTGCACCTACCATGTATCCTTCGTCTCTGCTCTTCTGAACTTCTGATGACCTGATACTGTAAATCAATTGCTAAAATGCAGGAAACTGTAGCGATGCACTATTCCGGGAGCTATGGCATGCTTGTGCCGGTCCGCTCATCACGGTACCTAGACAAGGCGAACAAGTTTATTACCTTCCCCAGGGTCATATGGAGCAGGTACTCACCGGTCTATGAGTCTTCTCCGCCTATCTCACTTGATTAATTTTTTTGGTACATATACATTTTTCCTCCTCAAACTGATCACGATATACTCTATAGCTTGAGGGGTCTATGAACCAGCAGCTTGACCAGTACCTGCCGATGTTCAATCTACCATCCAAAATCCTATGCCGTGTGGTCAACGTAGAACTTCGGGTCAGTGTTTTCTTTATCTGTCTTCTGTAACCTCCTTCCATGCTGAGTGTCCAGGAAATAGTTAGTAGCTAGAAATGTTACACTTACCTAACTGGCTGCACTCTGTAACGCAGACAGAAGCTGATTCAGATGAAGTTTACGCTCAAATTATGCTGCAACCAGAAGCTGATGTGAGTTTTTCTGTTTTAACAGTTGCGAACATGCGATTTGCAATGTACAATCTTATGGCATATTCTCTTTTCATGTTGCAGTTTACTTTGTTAGTTCTGTTTCATGTTCTTCTTTGCATGGTACATTCATTAATTTTTCCAATTGAATTCTCTTGATTAGCAAAGTGAGCTCACAAGCTCGGGTCCTGAGCCACAAGAACTTGAGAGGGGCACAATACATTCCTTTTGCAAGACACTAACAGCTTCGGATACGAGTACCCACGGTGGTTTTTCTGTTCTTAGGAGACATGCTGAAGAGTGTCTTCCTCCTCTGGTTAGCATTGAAAGCATTTTTTTACTCCAGTTGATGTCTATGCTATTTCTGGCTTATTCGATGGTTTGTTGCTTTGCAGGACATGTCTCAGAATCCACCATGCCAGGAACTGGTTGCCAAAGATCTCCATGGAACTGAGTGGCATTTTCGTCACATATTTCGTGGTGAGTTTACAATTTCAGCATTCAACTTGAAGCCCCTATAAACCTCCTATCACTATTTTCTATATTCATGTCACAATTGAATGCTGAATTGTTACCACTGTAGAAAGTAGAAACATCCATCATCTAGTGATTTGTTAGTTCATGCGTACGTGTCTGGCTGTGTGCTCACTCTCTTTTGTTCCATCTCATGTCTTCCTGTGTTTTGTGTTTCAGGACAACCTAGGCGGCATCTACTTACAACTGGCTGGAGTGTCTTTGTTAGCTCAAAAAGATTGGTTGCTGGTGATGCATTTATCTTTCTGAGGTACACGATACTGTAATCTTGTCAATAGGAGGCATTTTTTGATGCATTTGCACATCTCTCCCGGTTCGGTTTAATTCTGGTGAATACTACTAATTATTATTCGTATAATTTGCAGAGGTGAAAATGGTGAATTGCGGGTTGGAGTAAGGAGGCATATGAGACAAGTAAATAACATGCCATCATCTGTCATATCAAGCCACAGCATGCATCTTGGAGTTCTTGCAACAGCCTCTCATGCTATCTCCACTGGGACCCTCTTTTCTGTTTTCTACAAACCCAGGTAGGGTTCAACCAATTTTCCTTTTAGCTATGCCCTTTTTGCATAGTGATGTTTATTTGTGGCAACCAACCAGTAGCCCACAAAAAAAACTCAGTAATGCAATGATAATGAAGCATCACCAGTAATGCAAGATAATAAAGAGTTACCAGTAATGCACGATAAATAAAGAATACTCCGTACTTCTTTGCAGATTTTATAACTCTGGCAATTCTCTGTGTATTATTGTACATCCTGCTTAGGTGTGAGATATAATTACTGTTCCTTAAGGCCTTTAAGATTGATGCTTATACCTGTTCTGCATTTACGTCCGAGAATTTACCCCTTCCAACCATCCATTTTTGCTGAAGTGGGATAGCATTATGGTTATATCATAATGCGTACTAAAAAATAGAGAATTTTATTATATCCATACAATCTTGTCTAAAAGACCTAATGCTTGTCTCTGATTCTGTTCCCAGAACAAGTCGATCTGAGTTTGTAGTGAGCGTTAACAAGTACCTTGAAGCGAAGAAGCAGAATATTTCCGTTGGAATGAGATTTAAGATGAAATTTGAAGGTGATGAAGCTCTTGAAAGAAGGTAATGTGGGGTTGCTTTTGGACAAGATGTTGGCTTTGCCTTTTACTACAACCATCTAGGTGGATTGATAAATATTTCTGTGTATTACAGTTTCAGTGGAACAATTACTGGTATTGGGAGCACAACGACAATGCCAACATCTCTATGGGCAGATTCTGATTGGAAATCTCTGAAGGTACGAAGATACTGAGTTTTGAGGTTTCAACTAGAAGAACCATGTGTTTCTCTGGAGTGCTTATAGTGGTCCATTGTCATGTTTTCCTTGTTTGCTTTCCAGATCTGATTCTGTCCTCTAATTATTGCCAGGTACAATGGGACGAACCTTCATCCATTCTTCGTCCAGATAAAGTTTCAGCATGGGAATTGGAACCACTGGATGCAGCTAATCCACAACCCCCTCAACCTCCATTGAGGAATAAGCGTGCACGGCCTCCAGCTTCACCTTCTGTGGTTACAGAACTTCCTCCGAGATTTGGTAAGATATCTGAACTCCTTAGCTCCTGTTACAAGTAATGATCTGGTTTGCGGATTCAGTGCTCAGCGCATAGTCATGAATGTCATATTTTTTATATAACTTAGTGCCTTCTCCAGTATTCTTTTGCTTTACATATCTAAGCTGGTGCTATTTATATCAGGACTATGGAAGTCCCCAGCTGAACGAAGCCAAACCCTCTCATTTTCGGAACCACAACGTGCTCAAGAGTTATTTCGTACATCAATCTTCTCACCATCATCAAACACTGCATTCAATCAGTTCTACTGGCCAGCAAGAGAATCAAGAGAAGACTCCAGTGCTGCAAGCACTAACAAAGTCACAGTTGAAAGAAAGCTTGAACCAACTACTGGTGGTTGCAGATTATTTGGAATTGAGATAAGATCTGCTGTCGAAGAAACACAGCGTGTGGTTACTGTTTCAGGTGATGGTTATGATCAAATGGCTGCATCTGCAGACGTGGACTCTGGCGAGCTCTCTCAGCCATCCAATGTCAACAACTCAAATGGCCCAGCAGCAAGCTGTGAACGTGTTGTCCTTGAGACCCAAAGTCGCCAAGTTAGAAGCTGCACAAAGGTGATAGTTCGTCACATTTTAAAGATGCTCGACTTTGATTTCTTGTAACTTACAGAGTTATTAGTTACTGTTCCTCATGTTTCCTCCTCTAGGTTTTTCTGACAGCGTTTTTTTTGTTCCTACTCTAGGTAATTATGAAAGGGATGGCTGTTGGAAGAGCAGTGGACTTAACAAAACTAGATGGATATGGCGATCTTCACCGCAAGTTGGAGGAGATGTTTGATATACAGGGGGAGCTATGTTCCACACTCAAGAAATGGCAGGTTGTTTATGCCGATGAAGAGGATGATATGATGCTTGTTGGGGACGATCCTTGGGAGTAAGAACCCTTATCACTGTCTGTGAATGGATGCAAATTTCTTATATCCAAGTCCTAATCACACTTTAATTCATGATATTGCAGCGAGTTTTGCAGCATGGTGAAAAGAATTTACATTTATTCGTACGAGGAGGCCAAGCAGTTGGCACCTAAGGCTAAGTCACCGGTCATCAATGACACCACCAAACTCAGTGGTGTGGATTCATCACATGAATCACCGCGGAGTGGCTTAGACTACACGGCCTCATTTACCAACACAGACTGCTGAATGCTAACTTTGCTCTAGTTCTGTTCTTTCTTCCGTTGATCATTCGGGAAATGCCCATGATCCTTCACACTGTTGGGGAGAGCTATTCATAATTGATTCACAGACTAAAGGCGTTGTCTGCCTTTGTCTTGAACTGTGGTGGCCTTTGGCAGCAAGGAGTGCCGAGAAGAGGCATTCTGGCATTTCATGATGTTTTCCCTGCCAGTTGCTAGGTTTTAGGCGAGAACTGGTGAGCCGCAATATGCGTAGTGCCCTAGCCCCTGCCTTCATTGCTTGCCAGTAAATAGGCGTATGTATGTATATATCGATGTTCAGGTATGTGTGTGAATTGCTGCAGTTCAGCAATTATTGCTTTTAGCAGCAGCAACCTTTTGGGTAGCGTTGGTGGTAGTATGTTTTTTGTAGCATGTATACCTTTCTCCCTGTGGAAACTATCTGTATATATCTAAGAAGAAACGTTGTGCATTCTAGTCTTTGGCCTTTGTTCCTTCGGTTCCCTGAGTTGCAGTCTGATTTGTGACTTTTACGATGGGAGAAGATTTTGTCGGCATGCTTTTTGCCCTCCCATTTGAGACGAACCGTGCACTTTAGGCCACTGACTTAAATGTAGCATGCTGTATGCGATTTAGTAGTAGGTTATTAGTTTTTCTAGATATCTCCTTTTATAAGGCACTACCTACAGATTCACTCATTTGTATATATGTGGCCAAAATTGAAATGGTAGGTAGAGTCGGAAACCTACATTGGAGCCCGAGCTACATGGCTCTTGGTATTTTTCAAAATTCAAATTTGACATTTTGAAGTTTCAAAAAGTTCTGAATTTTTTTCTAGATGTGGCCAATGATGCATTCTAACAACGGGGAAATCTTAAGGTGAAATACATTGTATTTTTGGCAACACAAAAATGACAAATGTTTTCAGATCCACGATTTTGTCAATTTTGCACAGCCTAAAATACAGAGTTTTTCGATTTGGATTTTTTCACACTGTTAGAATACATCATCATCTACATCCATGATTTTTTTTCAGAATTTTCTGAAACTTTAAAATGCCATTTTTGAATTTTGAAAAATCCGGGTTCCATGTAGCCGGGCTCCAAAAATCCACTCTCTAGCTAGAGTGTCTTATAAAAGTGAACGCGGGAGTACGATTTTTCATCATGCCAAAGATGCAAAAATTTAGGATAGTGGTGGGACACATAACGGGTATTGTAATCGGAGAGAGTTTGCAAAAACCCTACAAACTTTTTCAGGCAAAATACCGAGCAACTTGTGTTCGGAGGAGAACGATGTGGAGCTCGAGTTTTCGAAGAGCTGAGGTCGGCGTCACCCAAGCTCACCCGCGGCGGAAACAAATGGTACATAGGTGGCGGGTCATCCAACGGCATCGGGGATCGAGGTGGAGGCAACGGCGAGGACACGAGGTGAGGCCGGAGGTGGCGCTTTGGTGGGAGATAGAGGAGTTGGGCTAGGAGATAGTGACAGGGTGGGAAATGGGCTTCAAAGGATGAGGTGTGGGTTAAACTTGGCAGGATACCATCATAGAAACAGACGAGACCGAACATGGACAATATCCATTCGGTTTCAAAATCGGTCCCAAATGTTTGAGGTAATTTGAGCCAATCCAGTGCAAACCGGATGTAGAGCATATCTAGGCCATGTTTGGTTACATGCAACCATTTTGCCTTTTTTGTATCCGTGACCCGGCAGGGTCTAACCCTGGAAAACACGGCCTGAAACACGTTGTGCAACCCATTGTTTTGCCAACAATTTCCTAGCTGCATAAGAGCACCATAAAACGCTCAGTGTTTGGTAGTCTGCTTATCGGCGTGTCGGTGTTTTTGTTGCTAACACGTGGCGTTTGGTTATGTGCAAATCCCATGATGTGGTATCCTTCTCGGAGGAGTGGTGACATACCATCACTCGACTAAGAAGGTGAACACCGAAAGCATATGAGCATAACTAACTCGGCAACCATATATGGCTTGAACAAAACATGCCCTAACCAGATCACAAAATACTTGATGCACCACGAATTCAGCACAACAACTGCTGGTGATGCACCACAAGTTCATCATCTGAGGGGTTTAGTATATACTCCCTCGCAAAATATACACATCTCACATCAGTTTTAGTAAGTACTCCTTCTGTTCCTAATTATAAGATGTTTTAGGTATTGCAATATTACTACATACAGACTAAAATGAGTGATATACACAATAAAAAGCATCTAGATACATACGAATCTGAGAAGACTGAGAGAAAAATAAAACATCTTATATTTAGAAACGAGGGAGTAGTTCATAATTGAGAGGATCTAGGTCAAGGCATCACACAAAACACATCAGCAACACCACCATCATCAGCTCATCACAGTCAGAGCTTGCGAAGGAAGGAAGTAAACCACCATTTCTTCTGTTCAGGGTCACGCAAGATAGGTGATACGTTCCACTCCATTGTCCATGAGGTGGCTTAGAGCGAGCTGCAGCGTCTCAACCCTGACAGGATTCTTGAGACGAATCTTTCCCAAGATGATCTTCATCTAATAATTGTTCTGAATTGGCTTGTTGATGACACATTCATCCTTGGGGTGAGGCTGAAATGACAGGAGAGTTAGTTTCGGAACACGAAGTAGCGAATAAATTGAAAATAGTGAAATTATGGAAGCTTGCCGCGACATGTTTTAGGAACACATCCTTCTCCATGAAAAAATAAGTTGTGTCCTCTCGCCATTCCACTCCTTCAACTTGTGTCAATGTGCGGAGCATGTTCCACCTATATCTCCATTTCCTGAGGTGGTTGTACACCTGAGTATTGCTGACCTTGCTGCCACAGAATAAAAAAACTGGTGCAAAATCCCTTCCAAGGTCTTGTCTTTGATTTCCTTTTCAAGATCGAGACCACCCTTGGCGAGCTCTTACATCCTAGCGAGGATGAAGGTGGACAAAACAGCTGGCCATTCCATTGGGAGACTTTTAGCCTTTCGAATTTCGAGATACTTATGAGACGCCAGTATGTATCAAAGCGGCTTCGCAGTCAGCGCTGGTGTAACCAAAAGATCTGGGAAGGTGGGCGTGTCCGACAGAGGTTACCATTGTAAGCATGCATCACAAGGGGATAAAACAATCAAGCAGATCAGTTGTAACAATGCATCTTCAGTACATGCTTTTATCTACACTGGAAATGTGATTCAAGAATGATAACTACACTGTGCATGACCATCAATGAACTACCGCATCGAAAGCTAAACATGCATTATCTTCACTGCATTATGTCATGTAGGGAGAAACAGTAGTACAAGGATGAGAACTACACGTGTAGAACCAAGCGTCGTACCCGGATCTCTCTCATACACGAACTGCATATCAATGAAGTTTTTGCAGTCAACGATTTCTCTCATACACAAACAAGAGAAAAATGACCACATATCAGAGTGACATGGCCAATATAGCAAAACACTAACCAAGATGACCGATCTAACACGACAACACCCACATTATCACTGCCAAGAAGCCAAACATACCATAGAACCTACAGATCTATTCAAATATACCACATGCTTACAGATCTAGTCTACACAAGGGAGGGTTGCATGCTACTTACAAACATGGAAGCGGCGAGGGAGGAAGAGGACATCTTAGATAAGAGGATGAACAAGGGTTGCCGCCGCCGACCAGAGTAGGAGATGCCGCTGCTTACCTGCTCCTCGGTGAAAAGACCTGCCACAAGGGAGAGCTCAAAGGGGGAAAATGGTGGCGGGAGTTTCGGCGGTGAGCCGGAGTGGGTGAAATAGGGGGCAAAAATGGTGGGCGGTGCCAAAATATCTCCCGCCGTTTGTTAGCGTGCGCGCGAGTTCGCGCCATCTCCATGCTCGCATGAGCTCGACACCGCGTTTCCAACCCTGTCCAAGAATGCACGCGAAAATGTTGGTTGAGGGGAAACGACCGAATCGATCGTTCCTGCATGGCCTGGCTGAGAGGTGCTTTAAATTCCATGCGAGCCAACAACCGGAGTGGGTCAGACATGTAAACGGCCCATTTTTGCATTCCAGATCCTGGTTGAGGGGCTTCCAGGTTACCAAACACGACCTACTAATGCCATATCTCATATGATATCATGATACCACTCCTCCAAATTCAACTTTTTTAAATACAAAATAAATTTGCGGATGTTCACAATACGTGCATTCACAAACTCTAGAATTTGCAAAACTAAATCCAAAATACACGCAGAGAAATAAAAAAAATAGAAATCCAACATGAATAGTGTAAAAAAATACAAAACGACACTATTCGCATAGCAATTTGTCTATTTTGTTTCTTTGTGTGTATTTTGAATTTGGTTCTGGAAATTAAAGAAATCAGAATTTTTGTGAACACTCTGAAATTTTTGACACTTGTAAATTTGAATTTTGATGAATGGCGTCATGGTTTCTTTTAAACTGTGGTAGGCTAGATATTTCCAAACCGGACAGTGTCCGGGATTCGATTTTGTCGGCCCCATTTGCTCCCTTCCCGGAGCTCGCGGCCGCGGCCCGCGCCTACGTCGCTTCGCCGCGGCAAGCTTTCCGGCGACTCGACCCTCAGTCGACCTTCCCCTGAGCTGGTCTCCGATGCTCCTCCTCGCAAGACTGGGGAAACCCGGATGCTGCTCCCCCACGACCTCCACCCGTCTCGCGCATGCCGCTCTCTGCCGGAACCGGTTCCACCTCCACACCGGGGACGCGCACAACGTGTTCGGCGCGGTGCCTCCGCCGGACCACAGGCAGTGCAGCGCGCTTATCATGGCGCGCACCGCGAGCGGGGATCACTCCGGGTCCGCCTCCCTCTTCCGCGGGATGCTGGGGCAGGGCCTCCGGCCAGACAGGCTCGCGCTCGCCGCGGCGGTCAAGTCGGCGTCGGCACTCCCGGACGGTGGCGCCCTCGGGATTTGCCTCCACGGGTTTGTCGTCAGGGCCGGGTACGCGCGGGCGTGGCGGTGGCGAAGGCGATCATGGACATGTACGGGAGGCGTGGGGCTCTCCCGAGCGCCCGCCTGGTGTTTGATGAAATGAGCTGCCCTGACGCGGTGTGTTGGAACATCCTGATCACCGGGTCCTCCCGAGCTGGGTTGTTTGACGACGTGTTTGGCTTGTTCCGGTCGATGCTTGCGTGTGGTGTAGATGAGAGCATGCCGACTACGGTGACAGTGGCTGTCGTCATTCCGGTATGCGCAAAGTTGAGAGATTTGAGGGCTGGGAGGAGTGTGCATGGCTACGTCATCAAGACTGGGCTGGAGTCTGATACTTTGTGTGGGAATGCATTGGTATCCATGTATGCAAAATGTGGCAGTGTGAGCGGAATCACGGATGATGTGCATAGAGCGTTTTCTTCAATTCGCTGCAAGGATGTTGTTTCATGGAATTCAATCATCGCGGGATATTCCGAGAATGGGTTGCTCGAAGAAGCATTCACACTATTTGGAAAGATGATCGCAGAGGAATGTCTTCCGAATTATTCAACAGTAGCTAATATTCTTCCTGTATGCTCATTCATGAAGGACGGGAAGTACTATGGCAAAGAAGTGCATGGTTTTGTCTTCCGGTCTGGTTTACATATGGATATATCTGTTTGTAATGCGTTGATGACGCATTATTCCAAGGTGTGTGAAATGAGGGTTGTGGAATCAATATTCAGAAGTATGAATTCAAGAGATATCGTTACATGGAACACATTAATTGCGGGTATGTGATGAATGGGTATCACTCCAGGGTATTAGACCTGTTTCATAGGCTTCTGTCTACAGGAATGACCCCTGATTCAGTATCTTTCATCAGTCTGCTAAATGCTTGTGCTCATGTTGGTGATGTGAAAGGAGGGATGGTGATTCATGGTTATATTTTTCGACGCCCAGCGCTTCGTCAGGAAACATCCTTAATGAACACTCTTATTAGTTTTTATAGCCAGTGTAACAAGTTTGATGATGCTCTTCATGCTTTTGCTGATATTTCGGACAAGGATTTGGTATCATGGAATGCAATTCTATCATCATGTGCTAACAGAGGACAACATATTGACGAGTTTGTCAAACTCTTTGGTGAAATGCGCCGCAAGGTAACTCGTTGGGACTCGGTCACAGTCTTGAATGTTATCCGTATGTGTACCTCGTGTGGGATTAAGATGGTTCGGAAAGCTCATGGGTATTCCTTGCGAGTTGGTTATATTAGTGAAATTTCAGTTGCAAATGCTATTCTTGATGCATATGCAAAGTGTGGCCACCCACAGGATGCAGATATACTTTTCAGAAACCTTGCAGGTCGGAACATTGTAACAGACAATACAATGATTTCTTGCCACCTGAAAAATAACAGTGTAAAGGAAGCTGAGATAATCTTCCACCAAATGTCTGAGAAAGATCTGACAACATGGAATCTCATGATCCAGTTGTATGCGCGTAATAATATGTGCGACCAAGCTTTCAGTCTGTTTCATCAGTTGCAGTGTCCTGATACGGTCAGCATTACAAATATTCTCCTGGCTTGCATCCATTTGAGTTCGGTACAACTTGTGAAACAATGCCATGGCTATATGCTTAGAGCATCCCTAGAAGACATTTATCTTGAAGGAGCTCTTCTTGATGCGTACTCTAAGTGCGGGAATATAACCAATGCGTTCAACCTATTTCAAGTCAGCCCTAAGAAGGACCTTGTCACATTCACTGCCATGATAGGAGGTTACGCAATGCATGGGATGGCAGAAGAAGCGGTAGAGCTGTTTTCTGAAATGCTTACACATGACATTAAACCAGACCATGTAGTTCTAACTGCTCTGCTGTCAGCCTGCAGTCATGCTGGACTTGTTGATGCAGGAATCAACATTTTTAAGTTCGCCAGAGAGATTTACAGAGTTGAACTGACAGCAGAGAACTACACATGCATGGTTGACCTTCTTTCCCGTGGTGGGCGTCTCCAAGATGCATACAGTTTTGCATTGGATATGCCCCCTCATTTGGTCAATGCCAATGCATGGGGCTCTCTGCTAGGGGCGTGCAACGTCCATGGAGAGGTCAGAATCGGACAGCTCGCAGCTGATCACTTGTTCTCCATGGAGGGCGGGGACCTGGGGAACTATATTAGTGTGTCAAACATCTATGCAGCTGATGAGAAATGGGATGGCGTTGAGCATGTCAGGAAACTGATGGAGTCCAAGGATATGAAGAAGCCTGCAGGATGCAGCCAGGCACTTGTTTATGGCCAGTGATGTTAAACACCAAGATAGGTCTTCTATCTACAACATGTTAGGAAGTTTGTACCAGCAAATGAAAGATACACAGGCAGGCACAGAACATTCAGTTATGGGTTTCAACATTGGTGCAGTCAAACTGGTCAGAGGTTGCAGAAACTTGAATTCAAGTATTTCTTGTCAATCGTGTCTTTGATAGCTTGCTTCCATCCATAGTATTTATCTCCCTTAGGTATGCAAATAAGCAATTACCTAAGCACATTACTTGGTATGCATTTTGTGCATTCCCATTTTTCTCCTGACATCTGGTGTAGTTGAAATATGCATGAACTTCATAACTTTGTATCCATTACTGCTTAGTTATACTAACAAATTCATCCTACTGGCAGAGTTGAGGCAAATAAGTAACATGCCACCATCCACTGGACCACAGCACGCATCATGGATTTGAAGCAAGCAGCAACCACATCATGTGACATCTCCATAGGAACTCTCTTTCGGTTTTCCACAAAACCAGGTTTGATAACATCTCATTTTATTCATGCCTTTTATCACATGTTGTTTGTTTCCGACATCTTGTTAATTTTATTATGATGCTGAACTAGTATAAGAGAAGGGTTCTTGCTGATTTATTTTAGCTACAGAGGGAGCTATGTATTTCTTTGGGCGCGACACGGAGAAAACATTCTTGTTTAATCTGGGCTGTGGCCTTATTATCATTAATACTTGTACCTAAATCCTTCACGCCCGGCAAACTTATCTTTCTGATAATCATTCCTTTAACCAATAAAATTGTCATGGTGATCATATCGGGCAATGACATTGTTTCCTTCATAGAAGTTCTGACTGTTCCCAGTACAACTATATTATGTTAACAAGACATCCTTGATGACTCGTTTCTCTCACGAGTCAAACTGACGAAGGAGCCCAATGCGACAGAGCTCCTGAAAGAAGTTACAAACTTTGCTCCTTGATGACAGGTCTACTCTGGAAATCTTTGGTAACAATTTCTGGCATCGAGAATGTCAGAAACGTCATCTCCTTGGGCTCTGTTAACGGTGCTAGTCTGGCTGAGGAAACATCACAAGCAGCAGGAATTCGAGTCAGAGCTCTTGTTAAACAAGCTCGCTGATTGTGTCGATTTGCAATGAAGATATATTTCGGTAGGTAACTCACCTCGATGATTGTGTCGATTTGCAATGAAGATTTGTGCATATGTGTTGTATCTATACTGTTTAACAAAGCCCTTCTGCTGGATCTACAGGTACAACATCATCAGGTGGCTGAAGAAAAGAGAAAGGTTCACGTACGCTCGCTGCAGGTGCAGCCAAGCCCAGAAGACGTTGGGCCCAGTAGTGTTCGTAGAGTCAACCACTTGACGTGAACGGGCCCTCGAGAAAGAAAAAAGAAAAACTTGTCGGGAACGGAAACGGATACCGAGTCCACCACGAGCTTTACCTCGCTGGCAGTTGGCACGCGTTTTTTACGTCCGCCGTCCGAATCGGAGGACGCCACCTACCAGGCACCAGGCTAGCACGGCCATATAACAACGAGCTTCCCCTCTCACCCACGAATTTGTTCCCCTTCGCGACCGCGTGACAGACAGAAAAAAAACGAGTCCCTCACGTTTGCTCGCCGGAATCCTCCCCCGCCGCCGCAACCGCAGCAGTTGATGGATTTCGGAAGAATCGCCGCAAAAACCTGGACGTCTGAAGCGAAGAACGGTGTATTCCCAAGCCTGTCCGGTCTGCCCTTCCCAGCGGCCTCCTCCACGCCGTGGTTCCGGGAGCTCTGGGTCAACGCCTCAAAATAACACTCTTTTTGCAAAGGTACGTACGTGCGTTGCTTATGAAGATACGATAGTGGCCTGTTTGAATATTGGGTAAAGATCATGAGGAAGTATTAAGCTGTGTGAGGTTGGAGCTTCTGCGGTAGATTGTGCAATTCTTTGTGAGATGGCTGTTAAACTTTTAAGGGGGGTTATTTGGGATTAGCCAAAGGATTGGTAGCCAGAAAACTGGATTCAGTAAAAACCAAGTGCACAGTAGCTTTATTTGCCTCTGGATTGCTGTAAAAGAAAGAGAGCTCTAAATTGATGAAGATCAGAACGACTGTCGTTTCTGCATTGTTGTATTAGTGAGTTGGCATCATCACAAAAATTGAAAAATATGGGCCAATTCATCGGCGATGGACCTGTCCCCAATTCTCTATGAAATTCATTCGTTCCAAATTGGGCCTAAATTTTCCAATCAATAAAGCACTGGAAACAGGCAATAGCAGCCGTACACTGAAAATAACTTCAGATGTTATATTTTAACTCAAAAAATTTGATGTAAGGAACAGTGATTTGTATTCTGCAGTGTGACCATTTGTACCTTAAATACTCTCTCCGTTTTTAATTATCCTACGTTCTGGGTTTAGTCAAAGCCAATCTTTGTAAAGTTTACCCAGAACGCAGGGTAATAAACAGAGGGAGTGACAGACCCGTACATAAGTATCTTATTTATTTCTAAAGCTGGCTCAATGTTAGATAAGCATAGGGCATTTAGAAATAAATATAGGAATTAGTGCACTCATCAAATCAAAATTTCAATTACTGTATCGCTTTTTTTTCTTCAACTAGCTCAAAGACTCATTGGTCGGAATACTACACGTACTAGTTAAGCACTTCCTGTACTAGTATGATCTAACGCGAGCGAGAAAATTTTGTTGTAAATTTTAAAAATGATGGCTTAAAGATGGATTCTGTTGTTCTTGGATTTATTTATTTTTGTCAGAGATATATCTTTGCATTAGATTAAGTGAGTTGACATCTTTGCCCACATTATAGGACAGCATTGGTGTAATTCGTGATTGATTGAAGGAAGTAAAGCGAAGGCAACCAGCATCCTTTCGGCGAGCATTGGGGTCTTATCTATTTTTGAGCTAACATAAGACCATTTCAAGAAGGCTGTTAACTGTAAACATGTATAGGCAGAAGATCCCCAATTCTGGGTGGGCTGCTTTCGATCGCAGGTTGCGCAGCACAGATGATGGAGGGGTGATCCTGATGCCAACTCGTTTCCCGCTCTCTCAGGTTCAAGAGGCTCCAGTTCTGCTAGCAGCTCAGTTACAGAAAGTAATAATATGCCAAAGGCAAAGCCTTTTGCATCATGATTCGCCCCCTGTTGAATTTGCAGCTGTTGGTAATGAAAACAGGAATAAGCATTTGATTGATCTCACAGAGAAAACAAATTTTGTTGCAAACTCTGCACCTGACAACAAAATTAAGCTCCTCAAGATGCTCATAGTTGGGCCGATAGTAATTTAATTGAGGACATATTGGCTGGTGTGAATAATGATGTAGGCCAAGCATCTGTTTTGTTGAAAGCTATGGTCTCTCCTGACTTGCCACTAGGAAAGGGTAGAACAACTGGTCAACCTGCTTTTGAGATAAATAAAGCCCACGGTTTAGCATCGGAAAATGCTACAACAGAGAATAAACATCCAAATGAATCACAGTTGTTACCGCTTCAAAACATTGCCTCTATGCCCCTGGAACCTGAATTGGAAGAGTTTGACGACGATTACTTAAACCACCGGAAAGATGCACTGAAGATGATGAGGTATGCTTCAAAAGTCCAAACCCTTGTTTATGTTACATATTTAACTAGGTTATGCATATTGTATAGGAGTTTAATTCAAAGACAATGACATGTCAAAAATAATTTCTTCCACAAGTATGCATTGCCAACATAAGTAAGATCTTATAGTTATTGTGTAAATTTGTACAAAATCAGACAAATGTAGGCCTAATGAATGCAAGCTCGCGTACAAATATACTTTGTTAATTTATATCTTGCATGAGCATGATGATTGTCGTCAATGTCAATTTTAGAAGCAAGAAGTAACCTTGTGTAAAGTGAATATGAACATAAGTAGCATAGCACAAGCTAATCGGTCGCAAATGCCTTGAAAACTGATCACTTAAAACTTGTAACCTTGTGTAAAGTGAATATGTTACAACTAAACAATGTGCATATCATTTGACGATAAAACTCAAAGATGTGACCAAAACATGTGCGGCAATCTTGAGGTGAGTCTTTTCTCTGTAACTGACCCATTGTGTTTCCTTTTGATCATAGGGCTGCCACAAAGCATTCTCAGGCTGCCAGCAATGCATTCTTGAGAGGTGACCATGCTGCTGCCAAGGAACTCTCTCTTAGAGCTCAGGAAGAGCGATCCGCTGCTGAGAAGTTGAACCATAAGGCAGCAGAAGAAATTTTACACCTCAGGAACAACAACAATGGCATGTGGAAGATAGACATGCATGGTCTCCATGCATCAGAGGCTATAGCTGCATTGGAGAGGCATCTGCATATGTTAGAGTTCCAGCCACCAGGAAATAGTCCACCTTCAACTGACGAATTAGATAAGTCTGAATCCACGATTGCTGGCGCAAATGAGGTTCCTGCGGAGAAGGTGGTGGTGTTTCTTCGTCCTAGACAGTCTGTATTAGAAGTGATCACAGGTAATATATTGACTCAATTCTTTTTTCACATATTAAGCGTTGCGGTTTATATTAATTATTTCTTGCACAAGAGGGCATCCCCTACTCTTTTTAGTCATACCTTTTGTAAGCAACACCAAATTATCGAGAGCTTATTTGCTATGCATTTTACAGGGATTGGCAAGCACAGCAAAGGACAGGCTTCACTGCCTGTCGCAGTTAGGGGCTTCCTTATTGAAAATGGGTATCGATTTGATGAGCTGAGGCCTGGTGTTTTCAATGTTCGTCCTAAATTTCGCCGCCGGTGAATCCCTGGAAGACTGAATCATTAGATCAAGCTGTATCAGTAAGGCAAATAAATCTGCAAAGTGCGCTGTCAGCAAGAGAAAATAATAGAAATTGTGCTACTCGTAGTTCATGTATCTTGAATGTAACAATTCTGTACAGATGCTAATTTTATTGTGTAGCCACCTGAGGAGAGATGCATAACTGTAAACTGTGCAGAATGACAATAATGGCCACAATGTATTGTTATTTGCTGACTGCTGGAGCATGATTTGTTGTTCCTCCATTGTCTGAATGCCCCAGAGTTCCTCTTCTGCCTTTTTTTTTTGCTATCTTCGGCTTCATGCAAAACATTGCATTAGCAGCCCCTATCTTCAATTCTAATGCTCAGTTTTTGTGATGTAGCCCTTGGTATCCAACAGCTTTTTTACCTATCTTCGGCTTCATGCTAGTTTGTGTAGAAGCCTCAGGTTACTAGATGAAAAATAAATCAAAACTACAAGAAATACAGAACAAATGGAAATCGAAAACATTGTTTCTAGAAAGGAAAAGTAGTAACCTTTACAAATAAAAATAAAAAACAGAGAGAAGATAGAACGAGAAGAAGCGGTTCATCGTTCATGAATACGCCACGTGGTTGCTGTTTCTACGACAAGCTCTGTGGCCGCAGATGGATTTGATGCTCTGTGTGCTGGGTCCCGGGTGTCAGTCACCTACTGCTCGGCCCCTCCCCGAAACTCTCCACTCCTCGCCGCCGGTGGCAGGCACTAGACGGCGATGGCCTCGCCGGCGGTGGCGATGCGGCGCCCATCCCCCACCATGCTCGCCTCGGCCCCTCGCCGCTGTTACGTGAGTGCCCACTCTCGCCGATCCCGTGGCCCCTCGACGGCCGAAATTGTCTTGACCCTTATCCGCGCCTTCTGGATTTGGCGTCTCGGCCTAATTTCAGCGTTTTGATGGCGGAATCATGTACTTTGATTGTGGAATGTGGAACCATGTGTATGATCCAGCTAGTTCAGCCAGCGCTGCAGCCTGCAGAGTTTGACTGCCCCACTTTAATCTTTAGGCATCACAGAAATGTGTAGGGGAGTCCTTTGCCCTTGGATATATAATCGGATTGGCTCCACTTGACGTGAGCGCACAGGAGCATTAGGTTTAGGGTTGAGGTTGGTATGATTTGGCTTGTGTCACAATATGCCCTGTGCATTGAGCAGATACCGAGAATGATGTAGATCAGTAAATTTAAGACTGGTCCCTGCCTATTCGTGCGGTTAAGTATCTACACCCATATGAACGCGGGATCCATTAAACATGAGAGAAGTGAATCATGTATCACTCAGACCTGTCATTACACTGACTTCCTCGCCTGCGTTTACAAATGATTTCCATTCTGGAATCTGTGTAACTTCATTGTTTCGTTCTATGTCTGTTTCTGGTCCTGTGCAATGTTTCTTTATCTTGTGCTAAATTCTGTTCTGAAGCCATTGCTTACACAATTACTTGCAGGAGTATTCGCCTTCCAAATTGGGTTTCCCAGGCTCGGTCTCACGGTTAAAAGTTACTGCACTTTTTGGGTGGATTAAGGGAGATAGAGTTGCGAGGACTCGTGAATTGATCCCTTCTGCTGAATCGTACACTCTCACCGGGTCAGCCTCAGAGGTATTTTTGTGTTTCTCGAGTGAACTCCTTTTCCAGGACTTATGCACCTGTTTCCTGATTTTCTTAACTATTTCTTGATTTTAGGTGGACATGAAGCCACGTGAGGTATCAATTTCTGTTGTGTCTTCTATCATGGACATACCTCCGGCAGAGTGGGATGCTTGTGCAGTTGACTCAGCAGAGCCTGAAAAGCTAAATCCGTTTCTTACCCATGCATTCCTCTCAAGCTTAGAAGAATCAGGTTCTGCGGTGAAGGTGAGCACATAAAGCACCATTTCTTGATTCCTTAACCCCATTACCAGACTTTATATTTATTTCAGTACCTATTAACTACTCCCTCCGTTCCAAATTAATTGACTTCCATATATCTAAATTTGGATGTATCTAGACATCCAAACGTAGATATATGGAAGTCAATTAATTTGGAACGGAGGGAGTATAACCTTTGCTCTATCCGAGTAAGCACGGATGCTACATTTTATAATTATTATGAGCCTCCTTGATGTTCTGGACCAATTTCAGGAAACGGGGTGGTTACCTCTGCATGTTGTTGCACGGGACGAGAACGAAGATATTGTAGGTGTTGTTCCGCTTTACCTTAAAAGGTTTAACATCATTAACACAATATCATCTACTGTTTGTCTGCACTTCCCTTCATCTCGCTCATTGACTGAACAACTGCAATGTGCATTTCAGCCATTCTAGGGGCGAGTTTGTATTCGATCAGTCATGGGCAGAAGCTTACTACAGCTATGGACTTGAATATTATCCAAAGTTGCAGTCTTGTGTGCCTTTTACTCCAGTAACTGGTCAAAGAATATTACTTCGAGACACATCCTACCGGGATCAAGTTTTTGATGCTTTAGTAAAAGCTTTGAAGAATTTAACTACCAAGGTATTGAAATCAGACTACTAGCAATATTTTGTATGTTTGTCATTAATTCTGCATTTGCAAGTGCTTCCTTCGTATGACAATGGCAATATGGCATTGTGATATTCAATAGGAATCATCATTCATCACTTGGTTTTTTTATTACTCTAGTTCTGTTGGCATTTCCAATGAATATAGCAGGGCACCAAGTTTGTTCTACTGAATTGGAAGAACCCTGTTGTCTGCTTGCACTAATGTTTTCAAATCAATGCTACATCTTTATGGAATTGTCTAACAGTGATAATTAATGTGAAAAGTACTAAGAGTTTTATAGTCTGGCCCCCTTTAAACCTGCTGTACCTTCATTGGTGTTTCCTAACTTTGAATTTGGGATATCACGATGTAATAATAGCTTGTAAGTTGCCTATTCATTGTTGGTTTCATTGATAGTTTTTGTGACACTTAAATAGGTGGATAGCCTTCAAATCTACTGAACGAATTGACAATCTTATTGCTTTCTGCTGCATTTCAGCTGAACGTGTCATCACTGCATATAACTTTTCCATCTGAAGGTGAATTCAGCAAGTTGAAGGATAGGGGCTTGTTGCAAAGAATTGGGTTGCAATACCATTGGAGAAACCGGAACTACAAAAGGTATGCTAACATGGGATTTATAGGACTTCTGGATTTTAGTGCTTTAAAGTTTAAAGTGCACTTCTGACCATATAAGACTATAACTCAGGGCTCACATTTAGTCATAAGAACGGCCTGGTAGACATAGTTACATCACAAACAAGCTCACATACTGGGGGCACCTACAGTAGATTAACGCAAACTCCAGGTTTTTTTATACAACAACCTTCCACACCCATTTTTTTTAGACCACCTTCCACACTTCTTGACATATCATGATGCCTGATTGTTGATAGCTTGATATACCTTTTTGTTTCCTTTTATTTGTACAGTGTGGTGAACAAGCTAGTAATACAATCTTCTTAGAGTTCCTTTCTGGTCTTTCTGTCTGTTTTGATTTACTTCGTCGTGACCATCCTGATAGAATATTTGCCACAGCCAGATCATTGTAGAAGGTGTTGAAGTCTATATGTGAAGTGCCTAGCCCTTTCCATCAGTTCGGACTTTTGGTTGCGTTGGCTAGTGCATGAAACTTGACATGGTATCAGAGCCCAGGGTCTCGAGTTCCTAGTTTTCGCAATTTATCTAAAAATTGTTGCCCCCCCTCCTTGCGTCCACGTGTAGGCCTCTTCTGTCGTACGTGAGAGTGTTCTTCTTCTATTCACGTGTTGACTTTCCGCATCACGCGTGAGTGGTCTTCTTCTATTCACGTGTTGACTTTCCACGTCACGAGTGAGAGGGGGTGTTGAAATGTATATGTGGATTGCACTAGCCCTTTCCGTCAGTTCGTACTTTTGGTTGCGTTGGCTAGTGCATGAAACTTGACAGAATAAACCTATTACATTTTATATTGTTGGCCTTAGCTAGAAACGGAGATCAACATGCGAAAATCGTAAACATTTTACCTTGCGGACTTTATGATGGAGCTGTTGCCTGCATTTGCTTCTTTTGAATATTTATGAGATTGCGTGCTATTGATTATGATATATCAATATTTACTGATATCTTTTTGTCCCACCCCTTCAGTTTTGATGATTTTTTGATGGATTTGAAGCAGCCCAAACGGAAGAATATCAGACAAGAACGCAAAAAGGTTTGCCTTTGTTTTGGATTCCCTGGTTTCAATCTTGGCTGTAAATAACATTTCTATTTATATCCTACTTTCCAGATTCCTGCTCAGAACTTAAAAATGAAGCGGCTCCGTGGAGATGAAATAACGGTACTTATTATGGTCAACTGCTTATTTATACTCGATATTAGTTTGCTTGACATCGTCAGATACTTCCAGTAATACCTTCTCAGCCTCCTTTCTATCTCAGGTATTTTATGTTTATTTCACAAAACAATTACATGTATTATTAATTTATAATGGTTTTCCCTCGCATTGCAGAGCAGCCACTGGGACACCTTCTATAAATTCTACCGTAACACAACTGATAATCAGTTTGGTCCAATAACACTCTTCCCTTGTAACTTACTTTCCGTATTTGTTTCATAACAAATGATTTCCCAAGTGGTACTGTCCTAAATAAATCACAAGGACTTCTTTAAATAGTTGTCTGTTCTGTCGACATTATATTAAACTAAACTTTGCTAAACGAGTAACTCATTGTTATCAATACATGTGTCACTGTGCAGTAAGAACTCAAAATTAATTAAACCAATAATAGCTGGTAAAATGCCTTCAACTGGTAAATGCTAGTGCATATCCTTGCATGATGAATATTTGTTAGTAGGTTCTGTTCGAATCTGTGGTACTTGCATCGAATCTGTTCTGCCCCGATTTTTTACTTATAGGATAAGTTTGTTTGCAGCTGGGGCAGAGCGTACTTGACACGGGAGTTCTTTCACCTTTTGGGAGAAAAGATGGGTGACAAGGTAATGCTTATTGTTGCTGAACATGATGATAAACTTGTCGCTGGAGCTCTCAATCTTATTGGAGGCGATACATTATATGGCCGCTTATGGGGATGCCTACCAGATGTTCATTTTCCCAATTTGCATTTTGAAGCTTGCTATTACCAGGTAATTCACACATCTTTGTACAAGAATGTGTACTGTGTTAGATGAGACTAATCCATCATAACAATACCATTCCCAACTTTTATTGGGACATGCTCACTCGACTATTCTGCAAAAAGTTAGAGATGTTTCAAATGGTGGGCTGGCCAATTAGCCATTAATTGCACATATGCTTCTCATCTTGGCATAAGAATCGTCCTTCTGTACAAGTTTGAATTCAAAAGCATCTTATATTTCCAGTAGCCATAGTGTATAACTGGTACTCCGAACAATGAGATTTTAGGTTCTTATTGAACATTTACATGCTCAGGCAATTGAAGCAGCCATAGAACTAAACCTCAGTAAGGTGGAAGCAGGTGCTCAGGGAGAGCACAAGATCCAGCGGGGTTACCTCCCAGTGACCACATACAGCTCCCACTACTTCTTAGAACCTGGTTTTGCGACAGCTATAGGAAACTTTCTTGTACATGAGACAGCTCAGGTATTCCACATGAATACTCAATCAATTTCTAGGGATCATTCAAAAATATTCTCTTAAATGTGGATGGGTCATCTTTTTCTGTTCGCTTCAATATGTGCGCCTCATATGGATCTTCTGAAATCTGCCTTCTTAAATAAATTGCATCCACACTTGCTATTCCGCCATTTGCATGCATAGTACCTGCAAGTACTTACTGCAATGTTGACATCCAAAAGGCAAACTCATAGTAGAAGACTATTATGGCGTCCTTAATCGTGAAATGTGCAACATAGTAGTACCATGTTTTCGATTAAAGTATTCCAGTCTTATGGCCTCATTTATGATGGCTGATGCGCCCGCTACTGTGTAGATTGAGTGCTCTTGGGTTTGCACTGTGTAGAGCATGCATCACCATTAAACCTCATATAATTCCAGTTTTATGGCCTCATTTATGATGGCTGATACGCCACTACTGTGCAGATTGAGTGCTCTTGAGTTTGCACTGTGTAGAGCTTGCATCACCATTAAACCTCATATAATTCCTTGGCCCACAGTTTTGTATTTACTCCCTCTCTCACATTGTACGGTGAGTTATGTTCATAGGACGAAGAAATTTGTTGCTTCTGTTCACGAGCCTCACCTTTTGGAGCTAAACTCATGCAAAGGAGTATGCTTTCTTGCACACTTAAAATAAAGGTTTATGTTAAAATACTAAATAGAAATTATTGAAATGATAACATTTTTCTAAATGTCACTTCCCGCAGAAAAGAATATTGACGCCCTGTACTGACCCTTGTGATTTATTTTCTAACTTATCACTTAAAAAAAATGAACTAGTAAACATTTGAGACTTTACATGTTGGAAATATATAAGTACATAGTACCTCCATCTGATGATGTCGTGATTCATTCGATGTTTGTGACAAATACTATTTCCTCTTTGCTAAGTCCACTCTTTTGAATTTAAGGACAAATAATATAGAACACTGATTTTAATGGCACTCTTTCATTTTATAAATACTAGAATCCTTTTATTCTCCAAGAGATGCTTATCCACCTGGTGCCATTGCTCACAATTCCAACTAATGCTTGTCCTTTGCGTTTTGTGTCAGGTTAAGCATGTCATCAGTGTCCTGCGCGATTCAGGTCCATACAAGGAAGACATAATGAAAGAATTTGCAGCTCAACAAGATGATGAAATGTAGAACAGTGGAAGGAACTTGCAGTTATGCAAATGACTATACTACATGAATCAGAAGTAGCATTAGGAATACGGGTGATCCCATGCCTCAGTCGGCGATATTGGATCCCCACCTTTGTACATTATTAGGCATGTAAATAGAAAATATTCTGTTTCATTTCAATGGCAAATATTCAATCTGAAGTCGCCCATTTGAAAGGTGAAAGCAAACATTCTATCACGCAATTGCGCTCTCTGAGCTACTGTATAAGCGCAATTACGACTATCAAACTTTGAGGCGAAATGTATGCATTTTCTTTTCCCATCAGAAGAAGAATCGGATGCTACTTTAAGGTCAACTTGTGCTGTTGTTTTCTCATGAGATCTGATCTGAACTACTATGAAACAGGTGAGCAGTCGCCGTCGACCAAGCGAAAGGCAAAGAAAAGTTCCCTGAACGTCACATCAGCAGATCAACGAAGATCCAAGCCAAAAGGGACATGAGATACTGCCTGCCTCATTGTGCGTTTTGTACAAGGATACAAGGTGTTCTTCCTCAACTCACTCATCAGCCAAGGACCAAAGAACCAACGCCCGGTTAGAATCATCTCAAAGCAAACAAATCTACCTAAAGCTCCATCCATGGTTGTTGATGCATGGATGGTTCACTGCTCACTGCAGAAGCTACAGAAGAGCTAATACTACTCCTTGCAGAGCTGAGCTGCGGCACGTCATCGGACTGCAGCACAATCACCATAGGGAGAGGAAGGCGCCGTTGGACCATCTGTGCAGGAGCTCGCCCAGGCACAGGATGGCGTAAACCAGCAGGATGAACTTGAACAGGAATGGGAAGTAGTGCGAGAGCCCGGCGCTCGACGAGTGTAGAACCTGAAGAAAACAGAGAGAAGACAATGAGTTATGGAACATCAGATGGTTATAGATTTGGCGTTATGAATGGTGGTGGGGGTAATGACGTGCCATGGCGATTCCGGTGAGGTGTGCTCGCCGTCCTGGCGATGACGTGCCATCCACGACAACGGCGTGGTCTGCGGGCAGCATCCCCTTGCTCACAGTATTGCACAAGGGGTCCTTGGGTTTGGCGTTTGAGCAGCTCCTCAGGCGCGGCACATCCTTGGTCTGAAGAGGCTTCACGATGTAATCTTCAGCGCCAGCTTTCAGGCATCTGCTCCCAGCAAAAGGTTAAAACTGGTTACTATCAGGTATCAGCCGCAGGATTCTCTATAGTACGATCAGAAGATTACAAAGACACAATGAATGCGTGGAGAAAAAGCGAGATCTCCATCAGAGTACCATTTGTTCAAACAAACAAAGTTCACTGGGACGATCAAGAAGCGCCCCATAATTGTGAAGAAAAGGACAGGCAGCATAATGAACTGACTATCAGAGTATTTACTGAAGCAGAGCACTGTGGTCGCGAATCCATGTTTTTAACCGGCTTTAACCCCATGATGATGTACTACTGCCTACGGTTTCCCCCTTTTTTCTTTGCCCCCATATATATAGCTGCATCTGCTTTGCACAAAAATGGGTGCTCAAGAGAAAGAAAGAGCGAGGCTCACCTGCTGATCCTCTGGGGCTCGTTCTCCGACGACATGACGATCACCGGGATTGGCTTAAGGGGACTCATCGCCTGAAAACATCCACGGATATCAGGGGATTGCAAGAACAAATTTTGGGAGCATGAGACATCTACCCACTCATTACAGGTCAGAACATAAATGTGAAAACAAAGTATATGCAGCGAGCGACATGTACCTTGATGGCTTTGAGAAGGTCGTAGCCGGTCATCTCGGGCATGCAGTAGTCAGTGAGCACCATGTCGATGGCCTGCTCCTGCAAACGAACCACCACAGGTTAGGCAAATTAAATTACCCTAATCCAAGGAACAGCTTTTTGTAACGATGCTTTTTACTAGAGGTTTCCTGTCCTCTAGCTAGCAGACAGCCTGGGCAGGCTGCTGTAAGATGACAAGTTTTAATCTCTTTCTTGCCATGAAAAAGTGGAGGCCTTTTCTGTGCTGTGCTCCCCAAGAACACACAAAACCCTCACGCGCGCATGCCCGGCTGCCCCCCGTACGGTACGGCGGCAATGGCGAAAGGCAAAGAAAGAAAAGAAAAGGCAAAGTCTTGCTTTGCAGTTGCTGAATGCGAGGAGATCGACAGGGCGGGTGAAGAAATTCTTACCTTGCCGTCCTTCAACCCGAGGAACTCCATGGCCTTCTTGGCGCTGTCGACGGCGATAACTGAACGAAAGCAAGATGATGTTCAGATTCATTGCAGTAGAAACAATGCATGAGAGAGCAGGGCGAAGAACATGTGACGATGGGGTTACACTTTGCAGAAAGAAGAAGAAGAACAAGCAAGCAAGGCACCGGCTTTTTCATTTCTGTTTCTAGAACGGCTCGAAATGGGACGAACAAAGGACGCCGGAGCGAACGGGAATGCATCGTCCCAGAATTGCAACATGGGAGCTGAGGTAAACCGATTGAACACACTGCAGCCGCGAAACAAAGAAAGAATGAATAAATGAATGAAGGGAGAGCTGACGGACCGTCGAAGGAGCCGGCGAAGGTGGTGCTGCCGAGCACGAGCTGCACCACCTTCCTGTCCACCGGTGAGTCGTCCACCAGCAGCACCCTCATCACCCCTTCCTCCACGCCTCCTCCTCCCATCTCTCTCCCTCTCTCTTCTTAGCAAACAAACAACTCCAGCAGCAGCCGATGCTTGCTCTCCTCCTACTAGTGGTAAGATACTAGAATTGTAACCGCAAGAAGTTGTTGTTGTTGCACCGAAGTGAGGTCACCGAGAATGGCTTTTTATGCAGCCGGGAAGGAGGAGGTGGTGTGAGGGAGGTCAAGCATTTGATGGCCTGCAGGCGAGTGATGAAGGCTCCTCCTCTTCTTCAGGGAAGGGCAGTGGTGACCGCGAGCTAGGGGGTGGGCCCCGCCCGGCGGTGGCCAGGCCAGCTCGTGGGGCACGGGAGAGGAGAGAATGCTTTCCCCTCTAGATTTTGCTGTCGGGGAATCTCTCCACCACCCTTTCTCCAGTTTTCCTTTGCCCTTTTCCTTCCTTCCCCCGGATTTGCCAGTAGTATCAGATAAAATCTCTCTCGCTTGTTTATTATCATCACCATCGGCGTTTCTCTTGTAATTACTAGTTGAATTTTGGCGTGGCGTCACGCCACGCCCTTGGTGATTTTTTTTTGTACAATGTATATTTGTTGTTCATCAAACTGTTAGCTAATTTGGAGTGTTTAAACATGTTTTTATTTTGTTGTAGATAGGTAGCATTTTTTTGTGAGCATTTTTTCAAATATTTTGTAGTATGTTTAAATATGTAGTAGTTTGTAATGGTCGATCGTGTTTGAATATTCGCCCAAATGTTGGCAAAATTCGTGTTTGCAAACATGTTTTTTATTTTGTAATGAACAGTAGCATTTGTTTTTGAGCATTTTTTATATATTTTGTAGAATATTCAAATATGTAGTAGTTTGTAATGGTCGATCATGTTTGTATTTCGGCGTCAATATTTAGTTGGAATTAGAAGAAATGCACTTGAATTACATCTAAATGGTGAAAAAAATGAATACTTGGGGAAAAAAATACCTCAGTGTAAGTATTTTGCATGTAATTTTAGGATTGTTTTGATATATTTGTCGTTCCAATAATTCGCCGGCGCAAAATATTAAAGCATAAGAATAAAACAGAAAATTCAGGGCATTCTAATATCTGACACATTCATGGAATTTTACAACTGAAATTTATGAAGCATAAAAACGTCGATGTAGTGCAATGGATTATATGACCAATTACAGGTGCTGAAATGCATCCTAGATCATGGAGTTAAATTTAAATGGAGTTGGATTAGTTGTCCTTTAAGTTAAAGTAGCAATTAAATTTATAGGGGGAACAAAAAAAGGGGGAAAAACGACATAATATTAAATGCATTTTGGGGAACATTTAATGTGCACATTGATATGAAAGAAAAATATATTAGTAGTGAATATTGTAGTAATTGTAATCTTTAGATGGTACCTTGAATTTTCCAAGTCAGTAATTAAGTAGTAAGTACATCACAATATGTACTGACAGATGTTATTTCCATAAACTCAATAATTAATATTAAAAGCTCATATTAGTTCTTTGTTTTTTTTAAGTTGCTTAATCGTGCATGGAAATGCATTAGTTGTAAAGATTTCATTTTTCTGTAAATTTTGGTATGTTATTTGCGTTTTTTTGGATGCCGGATTAAAAGATATGAATTTTTCAGCTTTTAGTATTTTTTTTGAATTATTTTGGAAGCTGACAGGAGGACCCACATGTCAGGGTTTTTTATTTGCGGGAGACATTTATGGAAAATACGTAAAAGCTGACAGTGGGCCTGGCGTGGCGTCAGCATGACGTCAGCGACGCCATGGACGCTCTGGCGAGCTCGGGCGAGGATGCTCCGCTCGCCCCAGCACGTTCGCGACGCTCCGATCGCGTGGATTAAACAAAATTCTCCCTTGGTGACAATTTAATTAGCTTAACATTTAATATGATAATTTTGTTGAAAGTTCAGTAAAAAAAGCTACCATCAAAAAGTGTATTTCTATGTTACTGCAGTGTCACCTTCATGCATTGGAAGTAGGTACAAACGAGGAACCAAAAAATAAACCATGAAACAATGGTAAAAATACCTAAATGGACAGTGATATTTATCATGCAACTCACAATGCAGGGAAGAAGGTCTATTTCTATGAGCTAGTTACAAACTTCCAGTATTTTTAGCTACACGCTGTTTCATCTACATCATCATTATGACACGGAATCTAGCACCAAAGGGGAACAACACTGTTATACATCATCAAAGGTATACTGAACTGTTATCAGTCTTGGATGCCAAGTAAGAAAAATGCATGAAAAAATCACAGTAAAATTAAAAGGCACAATAATGGGATGTGTTAAGAATTTAGCAAATAAAAGTGCTCAGAATGCAAGTATGGTACAGTGAGATAAGCCCGAAAACCATCTAACATAATTTACAAAAAATGCATTACACTTCACTGAAATGAATGCCCAGCGTATGCCATTATAAAGTAATTAGCAACACAGGATTATGATTTAATTCACATGACCAAGATCCTGTGCCATTCTAAATGACTGAAATGAATGCCCAGCCTATGCCATTATAAAGTAATTAGCAACTCAGGATTATGATTTAAATCACATGACCAAGATCTTGTGGCGTTCTAAATAAAAGAACTAAATATTCTACCACTGTAAAATCACATGGCCAAGACCTTGTAGTAGTCTGAATAAAAGAACTGTTTATCACATCGCAAATATGTACCATAGAGGTAATGAGACTGGGTTCCACCCTTGTTCATCAGGACGGACACCGCCTGACAGTACGACTAACTGGCCACTCATATGTCCTCAAAAGTGGATGCCTCCTATACAGAGAAAATGTATAGGTAAACTTAACTTGATGTAATATGGAAAAGAGAAGTGGTGTTTGTCATATAATTGGACCTAAGCAGAGAGGAAATGAGCTCGATTGCATGAATGCAGATCAGTGCAACATTGTGAAACAACGGCCGCTTAGGATTTCTGAACTAAATGTATGATCTAACATACATATATGATCCTCTGAATAAAAAACATTAGACAAATGTAAACCATAGGAGATCGAAGATAAATCTTTTGAATTAGGGAAATAGTATGTTATAGATGATTTAATTAAGAGTTAAGACTAAATAAGAGAACAGGGGCACAAGTTCACAATATTTTTTGTAATTTTTATATCTATGGTCAGTTAAGTTGAAAAGAATAGCTGACAAAAAAAAAAAACCAGAGTGACAGCAAAACCAATATATCGTTTTCAACAACATCATATTGATAAGAAGACCTTGTCCTGAAATTAATCAATCAAATGGTAGCCATCTGAAACAAATTGTCGAAAAAAGTTGTCCTAGATTCAAACAAAAGAGCGACGGATTGTAGCAAATGAGAAAATTATAAAGTGTTACCTGCTAACGGTGGCAGTACATAAAGTGCAGCAGTTTTCAATTGCAGCATTAATCAAAATAAATGAGTTACTCTGTTCAGCTTCCTAATTTTCAGTTATCATTGAATAAAGTATCTCAAGTTCAGAGGATAATAAAGCTCAATCGGTATGGCATATATATATATCTATTTGTGCGAAAATGTATCTATAAAAGTTAACTACATGTTCTATGAAGATTTGTTCATAACACAGAAGTACTCACATCTATTTTATGTTCACGGTTCATGCACTGAAGGTAGTTGTTTGTTCAGATCAGTCTGCACATGTACACATGTTAGAATGATAGCACACATGATCTCGGTCTAGAGTACAAAGGAAAATATGCATAAAATGTAAGGAATTGAATAAAAAGTACGAAAATGTAAATAAGAAAGTTGATCTGTAGGAAGAAAATGGCATTCTCTTTATTTAGATGGAAAGAGATACAGTACAAATACTATTTGAATTCTATAAAGCTTGAAATTATCCTATGAGATTCATGAGAATAAATTTAGTGGGATGTGATAGTGCAAGATCTCCACTGTAAAATACGCGATCTAGTTCGGGAACAATATGCGTAGTGTTTTAAAAACATGTGCATAACAGCGACACCAATTCTCTAAAAAGACGTAGCCATGCTATAGGTGTAGTCGAAAAGCAACAAAGCTGCATAGGAACAAATCGTCAAGTACCTGCAAGTCCATCTAGCCGGTGACGGCAGGGTCAGCCGTAGACGGGCTAATGACAGGGGCATAAGAATAATCCTTATCAGCAAGGCAGTAAACCATTATAGAATTGACGCACCTAGTAGAAATCATGAGATAAATTAGTTGTGCTCTGTAATATGTGGGCTGAATATTAACATGAAGATTTATCAGCTGCGTTGATATGTGAGAGACATTTACAAAACTAAAGCAAGACAACACATAACTAATATTTGCTTGAATTACTTGCCGGAAGCAATCTAATATCCAAATAATTTGAGCCAGTACAATCTTTGCAATAATCCAATTGAGTGCTTGAAGCATATGAGACATTTGGCATATTATACCAAGAATAGTCCTGTGGCATATATATGGAAAATATAGCCGAAGTTTGGCAGTGGCCACATGAGCACTGACCAATATATGGCTCTGGATATGCACCCAGGTTTCTGAATAGACAGGAAAGCCATGAGTGTCGTCCCGATGCAGCGAAATTTTCACATCCAATACTGAATAATGAAACAACCATCTTATTAGCTAAAATAATCATTGTTCAGAATCTAGCAAAGCATCAGAGCCAACTGTGTAGGTATGAACATAATATTGAACAATTGGTAGCAACCACCAAGAGCTTCCTAGCTAATTGATTTCTGGGGCAAGCATTTCTGGTAAAACTGCACACCCATAACCCTCTAAGCATGCTACCAAAATTATATCTTGCCAACAGTGTTCTTCGGCATTTACAGAAACTTTTAATCCCTTTGCAGTGCAGTGAAATGCAAAAGATTCCACTGCAGCTTTTATTCCCTTTCTTTTGCGGACCATCATTCCAATACAACTCCATACGGAAATTAACAAAGATAGCCTCTATTTCTAAGTGAGTCGAGAAATTCTTATTTCCAAATGGACAAAACTGAGTGTTGATTCGATCCAAAAGAAAGCAGAATTTGTAGCACCAAAAACTACAGCAGTTGCAAATTCTGCTCCCCAAGAAATACAGCAGTTGCAGTTTACAGCTAGGAATCGGGATGAAATCAAGAGGTAGAGGCAGTAGTAGTATACCAAGAAGAGGAGGAGGAGGCCTCAAAGGGCCGGCGACGCAAGCCACGCCGGCAAAGAAGCCACCGTCCACTCCTCCACCGTCCACTCCTCGGAGGAGGAGGCGCGGGGATGATGGCGCGAGGTGGACGAAGCGCTGCGCCGCCCTTCGTGGGTCGCGTCCTGGTGGGCGGCGTGCACCACCGCACGCCGCTCCTTCGGCCATGGGCGCGACGCGGTCTGGCGAGTTCGTCGGAGAGGCGCGCATCGTCCTACCGTCGTCGGTGGCGCTCCACATGGTTTCCCGGAAGAGGGAGACGGAGTAGGGGAACCGAGGAAGAGGACGCGGTCGCGACGGGAGCCATGCCGGCGGCAGCTGGTCTGGATGCGGATGCGGGCGCTCTCGATCCGGAAATCTTGAGCGACAGGCAGGGCGGCACCTTGGACCATATGGTCGCCGGAGCGGCCCGCGGCGACCATTTCCGCAGCGCGACCTACGAAGGCGACGGCGTCGATTCCGGCCTGGATGGAGCGCGCCGGCACGTGAGACTGGGCGAGGATGGAGAGGACAGGACGGCGAAGATATCCGTGAGCTTCGATTCATCGGAGGAGCAGCGGAGCGGCAGCGATGTGCGGCGGCGGCGACTTTCCGCCGCGCGCGAGAGAGAAGAGAGGAGGCGGAGTTTCTGCGGAACGATTTGCTAAAAAGTCCGTGTGTTTTCAGTAATTTGCGAATTGGTCCCTCGACTCGCGTTCTTTGGACCGCGGGTTTGGTTTCTGTTTTGGGAGGGGCCTTTTTGCAAAACCGTCACGGATGCGTTCCGTGGGCCGTCCGATCGCCGATCGACGGCCGGGATCGAGGAACTGTAGAACACTGTTCATTTCTACAGTTCCTACTGTAGTTGCTACAGTTCGTGGAGCGCGGAGAGGCCGCCGTTTTGCTCAGCTTTGATATACTTAGTAATGTGCACCGCACCGGTGCCGAGATTTGATTTTAAAACCGTTTGACCTGCACGGATTCTGATCGAGTTTCGATCCTGTGACACGACGGGGTTCGGTTTCGGTTGTGACTAGAAAAGTCAGCACGTGGATTCGGTGCGGGATACGGTTTCGTGGGTTTATGTAACAACTTGCGGATGTTTATTCGCATGTCTGTGCCAACTAAATCATGCTCTTCTGGATGCGTATCTTGTGGATTTATGTACTTGTGCTCGAGTACGTGTTGGGGATATGATATCGTGTTGGAGTATTAAAGTTGATTGTGTTAAGAAGACGAGCTTTGGCTTATCCCGTCGATGTCGAACTAAATTGCAAGTAGACTGATGTATTCACATTTTTATGTTCAGGTTGAATACAATTAGTAACCGGTATACTAGCAAATATGCACATCTCAACTCTTCAACTTGTATTTGTAACATAAAAATTTAAACCATGTATTTGAGGATGGTTTCAACGAAAAGTGCAAATGGAGACCTTGGAGCTCGGTATTTTCAAAAATTCAAAATCGATATTTCAAGTTTCAAAAAAATCAAAATAGAAATCCGAGGTGTAGATAATGTCGATTTTTACCAACGTGCAAAATCTCAATGCAGCATTCATCTTATTTTAGACTCAGCAAAATGTCAAATGGCAAAATTTCATTTTTTTTCTTTTCAAAACGTGTACTATCAAATCTGCTCACAGACTCCGGCTTGAGTAGAAAATTCGAAAAAAAAAAATGTAAAAACACTTTGAAAACATCTGAAAACAATCAGAGATAAACATGGACACGGTGTTTTGGCTCATGGGTCTAGATACACCCGTTATAAAAATGTTTTTTAAATATATTTTAAAATGTCAAAAAAATGAAAAGAAAATTTTCGAGTACACATCCAAACATTCTATGTTTGTAGAAAAAGTTTCGCCAAAAAAAGACATTTTTCTGAGCTGTGCAAAACAGACAAAAAAAACTCGTACAAAGTCATTTTAGAGCACCGTGATTTGTCTTTTTTATACAAAGCACAACAAATGTCATTTTTCCACGAAACTTCGTGTGTCAACATACAATGTCCGGATGTACACCCGATATTTTTTTGGATTTTTTTTTACATTTTAAAATATGATTTTTAGTTAGTGGGGTCATCTGCTCCTACTACCCAAAACTGATTTCCGGATAAACAAGTCCAAGTGTTGTACATGCATGCAATGTTTCGTAAGGAAATGACATTTTTGTGCTCTGTTCCAAAAAAAGTGCTCTAAAAAGATATTTTTATCTCCTATGTTGGCTACTGACTTTTGTTTTTTCCACACAGGGCACAAGAAATGTTATTTATTCACGAAACTTTGCTCGTATGTAGAAATTTTGAATATGTTTTTATCTTTTTGTTTCAGAATTTTATGAAGTGTTTTTCTATTTGTTTCGAATTTTGTATACAAAACCAGATATTTAAAAGCTCGTTCTATCGTTTTATTGTTGCTATTGGAATATCACACATGTACAAACAAACACATAACTACAAGATACTTTTGTTGTTGCATGAATCGTGAAAACATACAACTATTTATTTTCATGTGTTGATGAAGTTCAACCATGTGTGCTTGATTATTGTAAAATTAAATTGTGTACATTTTATGTTTAAATATTATTCTTCATGTGTTACTCTTGTTATAGTCCCGATTATCCTCTAATTAAAAATGAAATAAACTCTATTGGTTAAATCCTATTATTTGAGTAAACACTTGGCGATCATGATCATGTAATATGGACAAAATATGTTTTACCCTACAAAACGAGAAAGAGATGGAGCTTGTAACATACTAAGAGAAAAAAAATCATTGTGACAAATACAATACAAATGGATTAGCATTGTTGGCACAATTTTTCATCATAATAGTGATGCATGTCCTATATACAACATTTAATCACGGCAATGAAGAAAATGTACTAGCAATTAGTTTTTAAGTTGCATATCCAAGAATATTGGTTAGAAATAATAGTTTGGATACAATCACGCAAAGCCATCTCCAAACTCGCTGGTCGACAATGAAATCAAAGGAAACACCCAAACCCGACACAATGCGACAAACCAAAGCTAGATCATTTTCGTCCCTTTGGACCTTATAAAACTCCACATTGAGTAAGCTAGCACTTAAGGAAAACTCTGAAGAGTGCCCGAGCTCGTTTGGACTTGGATATATTGCACTACACCAAGCTGCCATGATCATTTATTGATCTATGTATCAGGAAATGTACATAGTTTCTAGATGCTTGTATGAAATACCTGTGATGAAAGTAGGTTGAATAGTGTGGTCATTAACTGTTGTGTGAAGAAATACGGAGATCCTTCTCTCGCAAGGATCAGGTAAAACCTGTACCAACAGGTGCGGTAAAAATTATTCACCTGTTACCGCCCAACCAGCAGTCACAAACCAGACATTAGGGCACCAGTCGTAAAAATACATTTTAGCCCAGTGAACGTTTGTATGTTCAAAGAACATTTTTGCTGTGAAATTTGTTTTCACCCCATGAATGTTTATTTACCATGAAAAGTTTTAGAAAAATCATGAACATTTTCTCGAACCACTCGTCAATATTTATTTTAATTAAACACATAAAGAAATTTAGAACCAGGTGAACTATTTTTTAGAACCAGACAAGATTTTTAGAAACGATGATATCTTGTAAACAGTGAAACTTTTAGAAGTGAACCTTTATTCGAACCGGTGAAAATATTTTTTAACGAGTGAATATTTTTTGAATCCTCTGAAAGTAGGGAAATCATCTTTGTCTCATAGGTGTAGATTAACCTACTATTTAAAAATGGCATTTAAAAATGACAAAAAAAAATTAAACAAACATTTCAGATGTATACTCGGGTATTCATGTTCTCACAAAAAGTTTCGTGAAAAAATGATATTTTTATGGCGCGTGTACAAAAGACAAATTTGGGTGCTCAAAAATAAATTTTCACGAAACACTTATTTGTCTTTTCTACATAGACCACAAAAAATGTCTTTCTACATGGACCAAAAAAATGTCTTTTTTCATGATTTTTGTGTGTGAGAATATAGAATATCTAAATGTACACCCGACATATTTATTTGGAACTTTTTGAGATTTTGATAAGTTTTTAAAATTTATTTCCTCATGCGTACATCTACACCTACGATTCTAAACATTCTGTCCGTGAAAGTATCTGTTTTAAGCCCACGAATGTTTTTGGAACTCATTGATTTTTTTCAACTCCCTAGAATGTTTTAGAAACCTCATGATTTCCTTTGAACATTTCTGAATCTCGTGCAAATATTTTTGTGAACCATGAAAAAATATTTTAGAAACCATGAACATTTTATTAACACCACAAATATTTATTTAAACCCTTAACATTTTTGGAGTCATGTGACCATTTTGGAACCATGAATATTTTGTAACCCGTGGATATTTTTCTGAATCCCGTGGAAGTTTTTTTTGTGAACAACATGGATGTTTTTTGGACCCATGATCTACTTTTGGAACCTGTGATTATTTTTTAGAATTCTCATGAATTTTTTGAATGTGAACATTTCTAAATCTTGTTTCAAAATATTTTTGCAAAGACATGTCGGCCCATCCACTCATGCAGTCACGGTAGAAATGTGAATTTAAGACTAATGGTCAATCTCTGCCCCTCCATTACAGCTTCACAACCAAGGCACCCCTATTTACTCAACCGATCGTACATGTACACATCCAGTATGATATCTGTACCACTAGCATAGGACTACCCATGGACCCTCATACACCAGTCTGCCCATCTAGTACCGCATCAACGCGTCGACTAAGAGCGAGCGAGCTCGAGCTCGCAAAATCCACGTCCAGCACTTAAGATTCCTATTTATGTTATATTTGAGATTGTAGTCAGTCCTACTATTCACTAGGCTGATGGGGAGTCGGTAATAATTGATCACTACCTATTTATACTAAACTTTTTTACTTATTTATATATCTTCTTAAATTATATACAAATGGTTTTTCATTAATAACATATAATTTTAAATGTTTTTTACTATATTTAACTACTTTAGCCACACATAACAACTTTAATTTCATTTTTATACAACATAATTTGATCCCTTACCATTGAGAATAATGATATTATATCAACTCTATTTTTCATAATATTTTTTGTTATATTAAATGATTGTTTAGAATATCGAAATGAACTAAATTTTCTCTAGTACTTGTAAAACTGAAAATCATATACTGCAATTTGTTAGTGTATATTTTAGTATATTTATATACCTACTCATTGAAGATTGTACAAACATTGTTATGCCTTGATCAATAATGCTAGAAAAAATATCTTCATGCATGGAAATACGGTACATGAGTCTTAACAAATATTTAATAAAGTTTTTGTACAACTTGATTTCCTAACTTGGATATAAGCACTATGACATTTAAGAGCGTTTAAGATGTCAACAAGTAGTTTACTGTTGCCCTCTCTAGTATTCACAATCTGGAGCCAAGTGGCATGACATGTTGCTATGATTAGGAGCACATTGAGCTGACAATTACTTGGTTGGACCCTATTAGATGTTCATGGGTATCCTCATCCCTTCATCGGCTTTCTTTGCTTGTCGCTTATCTCTCACCACCGCCACATCGGTAGCTTGTATAAGTACATGAATAGCCACTCAAATGATAAAATAAATAACAGATCCCAAATGGTTTTATATGCATTGGGGATCTGCCACTTTTGATGAGGCAAGGGAGGAACCTCTTTCTAAACAACTACCGACCGAAATCCGTTTGAATGTGGGTACCATACCCAAACAACTCTAGTTGATGTTGTATTGTACTCCCTCCTTCGCAAAATATTTTACGCAGATTTATTCAAATATGGATGTATTTAGACACATATTTTGGTTTGTATATGCATTCGTACTTAGACAAATTGACGTTGAATATTTTAAGACGGAGGGTACTCAACTTTGACAGATCTCAAACTCAGCGATAGTAGGTCTGACCGTCTGAGCGTTGGCGTGGCACAGGGCATCCTCCTGGTCCTGGACCTGGAACGACTAGGGCGAGTCTAGACAGGGTGTACCAGACTAGTCTACTACCACAGGTCAGAGGAAGATTTCCGATATGACTAGGCAGACAGGCGCTCTCCTCTCCCTCCGTGGATGGATGTACGCACACACACGCCTAGTTGCACCGAATCAGAGCCCAGGGCATCGATCTCCACCGATGCGACCGCTCGATCGGACGTCTCCATGAGGGAAGATCTCTCGCCAGTTGGTACTGTCATCCATAAGTAGATAGATTAATGGCGCGCACGGACGCACTACGCACTCCAGCAAGATCGCCTCAAACAAACACGCCATAAAACAAACGTCCGTGATCTGCTGATCCATATCCAAATCCGATCTCCTGTGATCGCGCATGACAGTCTGATACTCTGCTGATCCATGTCCAAATCCGATCCTCCTGTGATCTCCCTTCAGGCCAAACATCGTATCTTCCGGACGCAGCTGGCTAGCGGGGTTTTAATTCGGCGAACTCTCGCTCGCATCAAATGGCTGGCTGGTTGGCTTCAGGAAATTCAATGCGCGATTCAGGAAATATCGCCAAAGATGTGCGCTGCTAGCTGCCAGCACTACAGAGCTCTGCGTCTAGCTCTGTCGGACAGACCAAATCAGCTTCTGATGCATGGTTATCTTGAATGAATGAATGAATGAATGAATGAGAGCACGCAGAGGTAGAAGATCGTATCGGCAGAGGCGATCGAGCTACTAGTGGCATGGCTGCTGCCCATTCATTCATTTTTGACGCAGACATTCTTAACTGTCGTGCGTGGGGAACCGGGAATGACGCGCCTCCGCCGATCGATCACCGTCTCGCTCTGTCTCTCCTCTGTGGTGGATAAGCCCTGGGCCACGGAGCATTGAAGCATATCCGTCTTCTGACGAGCTGATCTCTCTCAACCTATAGGTCCCGTCCCGGGGGTATCTCAACTATTCAGAGGGACGCTTCTTAGATTCATAGCAATATTGGACGAAAAACGTAGAAATAGGAGCTTTTACTTTTGATGGCAGGCAGGAAATGTAGCATAGGAAAAATGTAGGAATTTTCTTTGCTTTGGTTTTTTTTAGATAAAATAAGAAATTCTACAATCCACCCAAACCTTTTTTTACATCCTATGCATAAAAAAGGAAGCAAAGACCATAAGGTGCATGAAATGACCTAATCTTGCCTCTGCATTTATTTTTACCTTGATTTGATCATGCTTTTCAGGATTTTTGAGTTTTCCAATTCATGCGTGTCGAACACATAGTTTTGCTAAATTCATGTGTGTTTTACAATCATCTACTTTACACGTGCAATCATATCCTATTAGTGTGTTTTTTTCCTATTCTTACGTTTTATGAATCATGTGAATCAAAGAGGCCCTTAAGTAATACTATTAGCACCAATGAACCTCCACTATGAACACTAAATCTTAACATCATCAGAGTCGTCATTATAGTCCAAGCGCGCTTACCCCCCAGAGTCTACACTGGAGCCGGCCTATGTTGTCGTCGGATTGCAGTGTAGAAAGCACATCAAATAAGTAATCACTAAAAAAATACAAGCACATAGGAGAAGAAGGGACAAAATTTATACCACGGCTGTCACCCCCATGGACACATGGTACAACAATATCATGGTGGCCCTCGAGATGTTGTGTGGAGCACGATTCTACAAGTTTGTGGCATCTATACGGCATGTTTGGTGGCTAAACGTTGTTGCGGAGCACACAACAACAATCAATAAGAAGGTGGTACAACATGGATCAGATGCGATGGCGTCACCCTTTAGGCGAATCCTCCATTGGTCGACTAGTTATGCATGAGAAAATCGGTAGAGAGGTGGAGGGCGATGTTGTGTATGTATTCTCTCCCGGTGAAAACCCAAACTTAGCCTTCTTTCTATAGCATGCAGGGCATGTCGTTCACACGTTGAAGTTGTTGTCTCGAAGTTCTACTTTAGCAGGAATAGCTTTATGTTTATAATTAGATCGGCCAATATCGGTGTGGGAAGTGGGAACGACGATATTGAAGGTGTTATCTTGAAACATTGTGTCCTCTACATATGTTGAGTGTGGTTAACTGTCATATGGTTTGTGATACGATTGAGTTGGGGCCACAAGTTTTTCTTCTCTTTTTCGTAAGTCAGCTTGTTTATAATCAATGCATGGTTTGTTTTTATTACGGAGTAGTTAACATAATATAGCTATATGAGTCAATCGACATAGAGGTAATCCTCCTTTTCGAGAAAATAACACGTTATGCCTTTTACTATCGCGTGCATGCAGATGTGGATCTTTAGCAAAGGTGACTTCTTCATTCTCTTCAGAATAACAATATGTAAAATGTACGCTAACAAATTTGATGTTAATATATGACCGTATATTCTTTTCATGCATGCAGGCACGCATATATTTTCTGTAAAAAAATGTTGGAAATTTAGTAAAATGCTAGATTAAACATAGATACATCGAAACCCATCCGTTAAAACTTCATAAATATTTAAAGTTTGACAACATGCCGAAACAAATCACGCACATGCGGAGTAGAAACGTAGCGATGCAATATTTTAGTAAAACCCAGTATGACTGCTTGTGACCTGCACGAAAATGACAAGAAAAATAAGAAATGCTACTGTTTAAGTCGTTTTTTTTGCAGGGAACTACTGTTTAAGTCACTAACTATAACTCAAATCATTTGTGATTTTTGCCCGGTTCAAGTGGGTTTAAATAAGCATTTACCGCCGGTTCTTTCGTATTAAAACAACTGTCCTCGATCTCTCCTAGGATGGAAGTGCTTGCTAATGACGCATGCATCCAAAGGAGGGCCTCCCTTTAAACCTTTCTGTTGATGCTGTTCCTCGAAAGCGCAATCATGGATTGATGGCACATGTCGAGCCTGCATCGAGAAGGAATGATGGAGAGCCAGAGGAACTAGAAAAGGTCGTGGTAAAGTCAATCGAGGGCAAGATGCGCCATCAAACCATGCTTTAAGATCTCACTGTTTTGATCTAAGCATCACTTTAAAGATTTCCAATTGACCCTCTTTTGACCATCTATTGATTGTGAATCAATAACAACTACGGAGCAGAAGATATCCACAGTGATTATGCATCTCTCTCTCTCTCTCTCTCTCATGTTGCTTGCATATCACCCTATAGATCTTTTAGCTTTATTAGAAAGGAATGGTACAATGGAGTTGAGCATGGGGTACATAACATGGCCTACCAACTCAATGGTAGAAGGGCAGAGAGAGATAACACAGGGATGGGTTTGAACTTTTGAGTGGCGCTGCCAAGATTTGAGCCACCCCACTGTGGTGGGGCCAACCACAGATTACAACAAGATTGGTGGTACAGATTCTGAAAACAAAAGGGCATAGCCAAATCATTCATTTGCTCTGATAACCAGCCCGGCCGTTTCCATCAGAAACTCCAAGAAAATGAAAAAGTATCCAACCTCAAGAGCCACCGGAAGAAAATAAAGGATAGCCGTACAAAATTAAACAGCCACTAGCAATAATCGTATTGTACACACATGTGTTGGATCTTGTTGAATTGACCTCCTCGGAAATTCCACAAGAAAATAAAGTGTATTCTGCTACAAATCTTGAAGAATGATGACCGCCATTGTCCACCGTTTTCTTGCATGTACCTCAGGCCGGCTGGATTTAAGATCATACTAGACGAATAAGCGAGTTTCGCCTCGCCACCTGCAAGGATTGTCGCAATGAGCGCTTTGACATGGGACGTAGTCAGGGGCGGAGCTATGTACCAGTCAGAGGGGGGGCGCCCCCCCCCCCCCCCCCCCCCCAGCCCACGAAATTTTGGCTAAAAATCAGTGTATTTTGGCCCATTTTTATCCAAAAACAGTGATATTTAGCCTATTTGCCTCCCCCAATTCTGGCTCAGCAAGCCTCTATGGCCCATTTGCCCCCCCCCCCCCCCCCCCCACCCCCATGAGCTTGGCCCAAGCTTCGCCACTGGACGTAGTACTAAAAGTCGGTGTGTGACTAATGTTCTTTATTGGCAGAATGCAGAAGGAAATCTCACTAGCAAAAAGTGAAGGAATTTCAATGATATGTGAGGTTTTTTGTAAGCAAAAGAAATTTACTCCGAAACAACCAAACATTAGCTCTCACTTGCAAGCATATAGGCAAGAATGTACAGGAAAATACCAACGATATACATGAAGATACCATACATATACCACGAAATCTCAGCTTGGTCTACGTAAATAACCCATGTATTATGTTTCCCTTGAATTTCTTGCCACATGTGACATTTGATGATCTGAAAATGGTCAAACAATTTTATCTATTAATCCCAATAAGAACAGCTGTATTTTAGGACGATAAAATGATCTATAGAAGATAATTGACTAAGACCACACCCGAAGATATATACATACAATGCATTGGACCATATAAATAAACGATTGTGATTGCACTTGCTCTCAAGGGTGATCCCAAATCCAAATAAATCTTTTAAAAGCCAAGGGATTCAGCAATTTAGTATGCCAGCATGAAATCATGGTTCTAAGAAGGCATCATTTGACACAGTCTGATGCATATAAAATTTGAACTGATTTAGAATCTAATGTAGTTTTTTTTGAGAAAACAAAATCTAATGTAATGCACTACTACATTACGGTATTTATAAATGCACAATCTAGATGAACAAGTATATATAGATCATAAAGTTTTAGAAATTTTGGGAGAGGTGAAAGTAGAGGAAGCATACCTAGTTAGTTGTTGATTTCACAACCCCATGACGAAGATGTGGAGAAGGCATAGCTGAACCGAGTCTTGCGTATCTCACGTCGAGTGTTCCTACATCCGTCTGCTTTATCCTCCCCTATGCTCTCCAACAACCCCTTTTCTCGCTTCTTCGCAAGATGTGAGTGTTTCCGGTAGTGTTCCTCGTAAAATGAGATCCTTGTCGAAATTTAGCACTAGTTTACAAAGCTCAATTACAGAAATACTTATATGTTTCGGTACTGCTTGCATGAAAAAGGAAAAAAAAATATACATTCCTAGATCAGTAAGGTTCATAATTTCTCTAACACTCTGGTCATGTTCAGGAATTCCACAGCATTTCCGACCTATACATATTAATCAAGCAGTCCAAGACACAATATGGGAACCATTAAACCAAACCATTTTTGTACCTACTTGAATCAAAACTTAGTTATGAGTTGTGTATGATGCCTTCAAGGATTTCAAGATAATAATACTAAATCATGTTGACACAAAGGTAAATAAAGAAAGGGGACATACAAATGTGGTCGGCAGATGCCCTTAGAAGTGTCGATGGCGAACAAGTTTTTTTTTTTGCGAAAAGTCCTCCGATCTATAAATAATAATCCACAACAGTACAAAAGAGCTCAAAAGTAATAAAAATTACAAATAGATCATTGGAGCACCTAGCGACGACTACGAACACTGGAACGAGCCGAAGTCGCGCGGCTGTCATCACCCCTCCCTCACCGAAGCCGGGTAATACTTGTCGTAGAAAACTTTGTTATAGTAAACAAACGGGAAGTCTCGTGCTAAGACCCCAAAGGCCAGCTTGAAGTAATATGGATCCACATTTTAGTAGACATGCATGCACTCACAGATCACGGCGAGCTTGTTGGCTTGGAACAAAATCTTCAACGAGATACTTATTTTCTTCCCGGATCTATAGATGCCTATCCAGATATCCTTGACACGACACATTACCTACCTAATCACTTGTATTAGTGCCCTGGATCCTGGAGGAGACAGATTAAATGCTCCCTCGCTGTCTTTTTTTTTTTTTTTGAAAGGAACTCCCTCGCTGTCTTGGCTACGTTGTTGTGCGGGTGACCCTGTTCGTTTGGCAGACGGGAGATTGAAGGTTTGAGCGAGGAAGGAAGAGAACAAAAACCAAATCTCGGTCGGGCTGGCTTCTCTGGCTAGCTTAGCTGTGGCAGCGTGTGGCAGAATGCTAGTAAGTGGGGTTAAGCTAAGCCCCAGCCTCTAGGTCCCAGGGATCGGCGAGAGATCCTTGTCCTTGATGACCCCACGTACACACACCCTCCTCCTGCCATGCAGGCTGCCACGCCTATCAATGGGTAGTACGCACGTCACATGGAGATTCATGGATTTGTTCTCATCTGCGACCACCAGCTAAGCTAAGTTAGGTTATCTACAAACATGCATCGACTAGACTCGGTTGCAGGCAATACATGAAGGAATGAGCCAGCTGCTCGACTTGTCTGGCTAATAGCTTCTTCAATAGGTGATGTAAAATAGGAAATATAAAATGTTTTTATGCAAAATATAAGGGCATCTCCAGTCGTCCCCGCGCCCCCAGGACCGCTTTGCGCCGTTTTCTACCAGTCGTCCCCAGAACCCCATTTAGCGCCACTTAGCGTCGTTTTTAGCGCCGTTTTGCGCCGGCGCACCCAAGCCAAACCCAGCGCGCCGGGGCTCGCTTGGGGGAGGGCAAAAGACGTCCGCGGCCAGACCTGTCGGCGAGCCACAGCGATTTCCCTCCATATTTTGGCGCTTCCCTCCATAATTTTGCTCTTTCCCTCCATTTTCGCCCCACATATATCCCCCGCTGGCCGATCCCGCCATTTCCCTCAGATCTGCCCGCCATGGCTCCCAGCAAATTCACCGGCCCCCGCATCGCCGCCGTCGCCGCGCCCTCCGCCGCCTTGGAGGTGAAGAAGCAGCCGAGAAAGCCAAGGGAGGCGAAGAAGAGGCCACCGGGCTGGACCAACGCCAAGTGGATCGCCGACGAGGCGCGCCGGAAGTCCGACAACATCCAGCGCCGGGCGAGGGAGAGAGGCTGCGTGAAAAGCGCTTGGCCGAGGGCCTGGCCGAGGCTGCCGCCGAAGAAGAAGAGGAAGAGGAGGAAGAGGAAGAGGAGGTGGAGGAGCCGGCTCCAGCGCCGCCGGCCAAGCTGAGGGTCGGCCTCCCTCCTCATCCTCAGTTCGCCGGATGAGCCAGCCAAGCCAGCGTCGCGTCGCCAACTGGCCACTCTCCATCCCCGTCGCCGCGCTGGAGCGCGTCCCCGCACCGCTACTCCTCCCCTGGGTACGCCGACGCTGACCCCCATGGTGGCTTCAACCCCAACGTCGCCTTTCCCCACCCTCCTCCGATGATGTACGCTTCGCCGGGCTACTCGACCTCGCCGTCGCTTCGCCGCACGCTCCCTTTCGCCCCTCAGCAGGACCCCCGCCTCCTGTTCGGCGGAATGCACGCCGACTCCTTCATGGAAGAGATCATCACCACCGGCTCGATGGCGACGGCGGCCTGCCCGGGCTTTCTCTCGCAAGGTGGGGAATTTTTCTCACAAAGCGGCGGGGAGTCCGGCGGCTCTGGTGGCGGCGCGGCGGCCGATCACGCCGCCGCCGAGCACCGAGCCTACCGCCGAGCCTACGGCCACTCCGACCTCTGCCCCTGCTCCGACGACCACGCCCATCGAGCTCGACGATGATGTCGAGGTTGCCGAGGTGTCGCCGGCGACCATCTAATCTGATCTGATCTGCGTATCAGCAGCATGCCGAATTTGGCCAATTCACCAGATTGCCGAACTGTGGCTTGATCCATTCGCCGAACTATATGGCTTTTTTGTATGATCACCCAACTGTGGTTATTTCGATCGCCGAACTCGGGCTGTTTTTGGGGCGGGAATGAGAACTTTGAAATTATGTTGATTTGTGTTTTCTGGGGGCCGAAATGAGTGGAAACTTCGCCCCCAGGTCCCAGATAGCGCCGGCGCAAACGCAAAAAGGCGCCGCATCAAAACCTGGGGGGGGGGGGGGGCGAACGGCTGGAGATGCCCTAAATAAAAAAGAATGTGATTTTTAGCGCACCGAGAATAACCAACTTCAACAGGTGATATATTTTAGGTCACGGTCGATCCAACAGCTGCCCTAAAATACATCTGAACATTACATTTCATACGAAAAACCGATTTTTTTATAAACGTTCGACCTAAACATCGAACTAAACATATCGAACTAATCAAACCCGTCGATTGACGAGGACGAATCCGAGCTCCGGTCGAACGAGGAGGATGAAGAGTCCACGGTGATGATCGTCGAGGGTCTAGCCTCGCCCTTCTTCTTGACCTTCACCGTCGAGGGTCCAGCTCCGGACTCCCTCTTCTTCCTCCTGAGGTCGCGCTTCCAGTAGAACTCCCAATCATACTGCACGTAGTGGGGATTCTCCCGCGCAAACCTCGAACCGCCTCCTTGTCGCTCTCCTGGATGTTCGGCTGCTCCTTTGGCTTCACCCAGAGAGAGTCTTCATCTTCGTCACCGGTGGGCCGATGAATTCCGCATCCTCCCGAGATTCGATATTTGGAAAGTTGAGCTCCGAGCGCGGAACTCCGAGCCTCCAACCGGCGATGTCAGACATGCGGGAGGCGATGTCCGTCATCTCGAACGTGCCGATCCAGTAGCGCACGCCGTCGCGCCCTTGAAGCCGGACTTATGCTTCGTCTTCTTCTTCTTCGGTGCCAACCGTGGGCCGGCGGCTAGGGCGCGGCGGCAAGGCCACGGCGAGTAGGGGCGCGGGGCGGAGGCACCGACGACTGTGGGTGGTCATCGACGGGAAGGGGGCAAGGGCACCGGCGGATTCGAGCTCGGTGTTGGCGGGGCGACAAGGGTAGGAGGTTGATGCAGCGCGGAGGGCGCACGGTGGCGACGGATTCGGCACAATTCAGCATCGGCGGCGGGTGGAGGTGAAGCGGGTGGAGGGTGCGGGAAGTTGCCGCGTGTGGGTTTTGGGCACAGCATATAGTGATGTATATTTAGATCACCAGTGTCCTATTTTACATCGGGATGTAAAACGGTTTGCTCAATTTTTACATCCCGGCCAGATCGCGGATTCGCGGCGAATCCCGTGCGGCCCGGCGCTTGACCAGCGAGACCAGACCGCACGCACGAGCACGGCACTGATTCGGGGAGCAGAGTACACCAGTCCACCCAAGCGCACTGATTCGGGGAGCAGAGTACACCAGTCCACCCAAGCGCGTACCCCAGGCCGGCCACGCATTCAAGCGCCGAAAGGAGAGGAGGCAGAGTACTGTACTGTACTTCTCTTGGTAATAGTACTACTGTTACTGTACGGGCGATCCTGCCTTGCCTTGCGTACGGGCAACGGCTGAGTCGAGTCACCCCCGCCGGGATCGATCCCCCTCCTCCGTCCGCCGCGGCACGGATGCGGAGGTTGGCGCGTCGGCCTCGCGAGAGAGAGATGGAGGAGTACACTCAGGCTGCAAGCGGGACGCGATGCGGTCCCCCGCGTGCACGCCGCGTTCGCCGTTTCGGCTGGGCGGTATGCCGCGAGTTGGCCGTCTGTGGGCCGCGGCGGTTTGCGGCGCCGCTCGCGAATAGCGTCGTCTCGCTCGCTCGCGTATAGCTAGCTCGTGAATTCCAAATTAAACTGGGTCAACACTCAACAGGCGTGAACAATTTAGACAATCATACAAATATGAAATGAATAAACTTAGCATATTAATGAGATCTCCTCCCATATTACAAATATGCCCTCAAGCTTGGTTTAGTACAATTTAGACAATCATACAAATACTGTGAACTGAGGACCATGTCGGCTACAACTTAAGACTACAGTTTTGGTAGCTCATTCAGGTGTGTATCAGAGGCATAGATGTCACACATGGATAAATATTCAGGACGGTAAGATGAAGACATGCACCTCCCAGTACTTGACATTGACTTGGCTTTCCCTGTCCAGATCGAGATGCATCTTAATGTCATCACGTAGCTCTTCCATCTCCTTCATTGTTGAGCCCATTGAAGGCTATACAGACAGGCAATGCCTTCAGTTTGCAATGCATCAAAAGCATGAGGAATATGACCTGCACCTGCACCCATGGATACACCATTAAGAAACAACACACCCTTGGAAGCTGGAATCAGCCATGTAAGTCTGAAAGCACTGAGACTAAAACAACGAAAATGAAGAAACTTCCCTTCTAAAACTAGAAAACCTTTTGCCTTCAAGTTTTTCCTCAATGAGTTGACCATTGCAGTGTTGACAGATGCATTGTCCAAAGTAAAGCCAAACAGCTTGTCTTCTATATTCCACTCTTGAAGGCTGTTTACAACTAAGTTGAACATATTCACTGAGTTGTGCGGTGTCTCTAACATAGAAAACCTTATGATGTATTTGTGAAGCACCCAAGAATCACTAACAAAATGGCAAGTGAGACAGAAGTAACCCAATTTCTGGTTGGATGTCCACATGTCTCCTGTGAGTGATATGCGAGAAGCATGGTTTTTGAAAACCTCTTTCATTATATCCCCATGATATTTGAATGCATCTATACAATCTTTCTTGATTGTTGTCCTAGATATATCTTCAAACCATGGATTCAAAGAGGCTGTGAAATCTCTAAATGCTGTGTACTCAACAAAGGAAAATGGCAGTTCATTTACGACAATCAGCCTTAGCAACATCTTTCTTGCCCGCTTGGGATCGAACTTCCAGTTAGGATCAATCCCATCAGGACGACCCATCTTCTCTATCATGTCATTCATAGCGGTTTTTGATTCACATACCTTCAAATGACGTTTCATGTGGCTGGTACCACTGTCTCTGCTAGCTGCAAATATCTGAGAGCAATGATTGCATTTGCCTTCCACAAGCTTCCCATCCTTATAGATTGGTTCAGCTTCTCTCCAAATTTTGGATGTCAACTTGCGATGCTTTCGTTTTGATGCTACATTAACGAGCAAAAGCATAGTTATCTCTACAAGTTGTGGCTCACAAACCAAACATTAGACAACCAATCTCAAGAATTAAAACTTGGTCATACCTTGTGAATTCGCCGCTCTTGTATCAGGAGATAGATCATGAAGAGAAGGGGAACCTAATTGAGAACTTGGTGGCTGTGGCGTTTTGGGTGATCCAGCCATACTTGCTCTAACCATTGCTTCCTTTTTCACTGCTGCAGACTTGAGAAGGAAATTAACCCCCGGTGAACTCGTTGCTTGAATTGGAGATCGCAGTCCTTGATTTCTGCCAATGGAAGGTTTCATGCCAATGGTGCCCTGGATTGAACGAAACAAACATACATGCTCAGAGCACAACTTCAAACATCAAAACATAACGGCTGATGAGCTATAGAAGACTAGAAGACAACCCTGAAACTATGATGTTTGTATGACATAGCAACATTTCCAGAGAGAACTGAAAACTGGAACATCAGGTGGCCTGCTCATTAAGTTCACCGTACTGAAGGTACACAACTCAACAACCTTAGCACATAAGCAAAATGTTACTAGCAAGCATCTCAGCACTAAGTGGGATCCACACATTCTCTATCTAATCATGCTGTAATGAGGAATGAACTGCACCAAAGAGGGGTTTCCACCCTACAACAAGCTTGCAACATAAACAAATCAAAGACTCTTATCTTAATCCGAGCCACTAAATTTACCAGGGCTGACAAAACTCCCAGTATATGGAAACACTTGCTCGAAACTTTAGTCAAAATCCATGCACCAATCAGATCAATACAGCAAGCTATAAGATTATCCAACGATGAATAGCTCAAGGAATGCTTAAGGGACTGAAGAGCCAACACCTAAATCACAATCTCAGATCTATGGTTCCAGTAACTTGAATACTACCAAGCTATAAGATTATCTAAATGAAGACAATGGAAGATATTGACGTACCTTGATTTCGTCGTCCGTCTTGCGCTTCTTGACGAGGGATCCGTTCTTGGATTGCGGTGTCTGCGGCCGCTTCCCGCCGGCGGCATTTGTGAGCATCGTTGGATCACCGCCGCCGTCCATGCCCTGTCGTGGTTCGCCGCCATCAAGGTCTTGGTCGACCACCCTCCCCACGCCGTCCATGCCATGCCGTGGTTCGCCGCCATCAGACAACCCTAACTTGCTTGCCGCCGTTGCCGGCATAGCCTGCGGCTGCCCGTCGCCGGCCTTCGGGGATGTTAACTCGAGGCGGGGATTCGAGGGAGAGGTAGAGACCCCCGCAGCCGGAGCGGCCATGGCGGTTGGCGGCGCCCGGCGCGCCGGAGAAGACGACGGATGCGGCGCTGCTCGATTCCGTTCTGTTTTGTCCTGCTGCACGATTCCCTTCTCTCGTGCGATATGCGGCGCCGCCGCGGCAACCGCGGCCCAGCCCATATACGCCACTAGATTTCTTCCAATAACGTGGACGTTCGCAATTGTTGTTAGGTGGCCTAAATAGCGGCGCCGCGGACGGGCCGCTGCCGCTTGCAGCCTGAAGTACATCGCGACGGCATGGCGTATCGGCCGTGGTTTTTAATGCCGAGCGAGCGAGGTGCTCATAGGGGTAGGGTGTGCGTGCGTGCGTTCATAGGGGTGAGTGTGTGCGCGTGTATATGAGCGCTTGCGTTGTACTGTGTTTCGCAAAAAAAAAAAAAAAAAAAAAAAAAAAGCGAGATGCTACTGTATAGTCTTAGCTTTTGGTTCTTCCTTTTAGGTCTCCGCGTTGCGGAATCAATCTTTTGCTGGATTTTCCGGCGACCAATGAAGGTCCTACTTGCCTAGTTTTTTTTTTTTGAACATTTACTAGCCTAGTTCTAGTACACCCTCCTAGTCGACTACTCTACCGCTGCGGGTTCATGCTGCTGACTTGCTGATATGTATTTTTTTTTGTTGACTACAGACTTGCTGATATGTAGGCACGGACATGGAGTGTCGCAACACCCAAATACAGTACTGAATGGAAATCAGAGCCTAGCTTGAAACCAAAAAGGAATTATTAAAAAAAATGTTTTTTTGGTATAGCACTCAACTCTGGAATTACTTTTTTTGGTATTTATATCTTGCCAAGTTCATTTCTCACCGTTGAACTAGTATGGGTTAGTTGAGTAGGTTGTATGGTCTTCGCTTTGCATGTTGGCCTTTGTGGGCTTCGAAAATAGCATAATCTCCATGTCCTGCCAAATACTCACTCCGTTTTTTAATATAAGATGTTTTAACTTTTGTCTACATTCACATGCGCATAAATGTATGCAGACACATTTTAGTCTAATGTTTACTCTTTTGAGTATGCATATAAACAACATGTGTAACACCTAAAACATCTTATATTAAAAAAAAGGGAGTACTAGCTAAGAGCATCTCCAACATACGCGCGGTACCGCGGCCCGCTAAATCTTTTTTGTAGTGCCTAAATAACTTTTTACCGCGCTGGGCGGGTGGATTGCTTTACCAGACACGCTATACTATTGAGCGCCGCAGTAGCGCTCCAGCACGCGCGCTAAACTCCAGCGCGCGCCAGCACAAACTACATTTCCCACTCAACGATATAATCAAGAAGATCAAACACACACAAAATAAATCAAAATAAATAGTTTAATTATTATTACAACTCAAACATAGTTTATCTTCAATAGAACAAATAGTTCATGAATAATACAACAAATAGTTCATCAACAATACAACAAACATACAACATCAACTCATTGTTGTCCATTCCGTGTCCACCACTTCTCGACTAGATCCTTTTGAAGCTCATCATGCGTTTCGGCACATCGAATTGCATTATAGGAGGCAACAAAGCGGGCCACCCTCTCGGCCCTCCTCCACACTCGCACGGGATGTCCCATCAACTCATATTGAGAATAGTCTAAATCTTGGCCACGCTCATTCTCGATGATCATGTTATGCATGATCACACAACCGTTCGTGATGTACCAAAGTATGTCTTGATCCCAAAATCTAGCCGGTCCTCTAACAATAGCAAATTGGGCTTGCAAAATTCCAAATGCTCTCTCCACATCTTTCCTAGCCGCCGCTTGAGCATTGTTGAAATCAAGATTTTCTTACCTTGCGGAATTTTAATCGGCTTCACAAATGTTTGCCACTTTGGGTAGATGTCATTCGCAAGATAGTAGTCATACTTGTATGTACGGCCATTTGCTTCAAACTCCACCGGTGCAGTTTCACCATTTGAAATCTTATTCATGAGTGGTGATCGTTAAACAACATTGATGTCATTGCAAAATCCGGGCATTCCCAAAAAAGCATGTCAAATTCATCTCTCATGATCGGCCACCGATTCAAGGATTATAATGAAATCCTTTTTGTGACCTTGGAATTGTCCATGCCATGCTGCAGGACAGTTCTTCCAACTCCAATGCATGCAATCTATTGAGCCAAGCATACATGGGAGCCCCCGAGCTTTGTTGAACGCCAAAAGCCTAGCCGTGTCTTCAGCATTGGGAGCTCTCAAATATTTCGGACCAAACACTTGCACAATACCAACTGCAAATCGCTTGACACACATGATGGCTTGACTCTCACCCATGGCCAAGTGGTCGTCAACTAGATCCGCCAGAATACCGTATGCCAACATACGCAAAGCGGCGGTCACCTTTTGACAGGTGCTATGCCCGAGTTCTCCGGTGGCATTCCTCCTTTGCTGAAAAAACCGATCATGCCTCGCCAGTTCCTTCGCAATGTGTTTGAACAACTCGATGCTCATTATAAACCGGCGCCAAAAGTAGAGATCGGGGTATACGGGTGTCGGGGGAATATCTTATGGGTTAACCCGCAGCCCAGGAGATGCGTGCGGCCTATAATGAGCCCATGCTCGCGCCACCTGTTGAAAGTGCAAAGGATGTCGCCTAGAGGGGGGAGGGGGGTGAATAGGCGTTTTGAAATAATTACGGTTTAGGCTTGAATAAATACGGAATAAAACTAACGTTTAATTTATCAAGCACAAAACCTAACCAAGCTAGATTCACCTATGTGCACCAACGACTTATGCTAGACAAGAACAACCTGTAACAGCCCCAAGTTTGTGAACCTAAAATGGGAACCAAATTTTCACTTTTGCTTCTCATACTTGCATCATGGCATCATTTGTTTTATTGCTCAAGTTGAAATCAAGTGAGGAAAACAAATTAAAACAAATGGGAGCAATGTCTCAAATTAAATTCAATCCTTGCAAGCTCAGATGTGATGTTGTTGGTAAACACAATTACAATTGGGTAATCCATATTTGTCAAGGAAGTTCCAAGAGTTCAAAATGAATATTTGGAGCTTGCTTAAATTTTCTAAATGAAAGAAATTTGGATTTTGAGAAAATTGCCATAAGCAACTCCCTATTTTATTCCCTAAGCATTTGGACTCCAAATGACTTAAAATTTTTTGGAGTGCTTGCCAAGGGTGCAGGGATGATGC